>JAQFVV010012410.1:6394579-6994579 GCA_028023455.1 Epiperipatus broadwayi | reverse complement strand
TGTTAATTTTTATTGTAGAAAAAAATTAAAATAAAATAAATGTTTATATGTGTTATTTAAAATAATTATCTTTTATTTGTACCTTTATTGAAATAGTTATTTTTTCCTTAATTATTATTTATCTTTCTATTATTAAATGTATATATATATTATTTATTGTTTAGACTTTTACCATTTCTTAATTGTATAAATTATAAAATATATAAAGTATCTAAGTAGACCTGTTCTTATATGTCCAGTAAATAATAATTAATATTTACAATTTTGGCAGGCATGGCGCATACATACAACATAAGACAACACTTCATTGGGTGTATATACCTATATGGTACAATATATATGTATAAACTATACAATATATCAAAGTACCTAAGTAATCTTATCTTACGCGTGCAGAAAAAAATAATTAATATTTGAAAGTTTGAAATGCATGGTGCTTTGATATTTTATTAATAGGCTTACTAACTGTTTACCCAAAAGTGTTGTCTGACTATAAATATTATAAGTATATATTGCAAATCAAACCTTTTGTATATATGTATAAGATGTATTGGGTGCCTAACTATATTCCCATGAGAGAATGATTATATATATATATATATATATATATATATATATATATATAATCATATTTCTATATATATATATATATATATATATATAGAAATAACTATACCACTAAATATCTGTATTTTAAAATCATATAATAATAATTCAAACAAATTTATTTAACACAGGATTCAAAATTAAATAATATATTCTTTACCAGAAGTACTTTCGATTGTTTCATTGACAATCTTTATCAGCCATTAATACAAATGTACAGAAAATAAAAACTTGCACTCTGGCAAAGAATATATTATTTAATTTTGAATACTGTGTTAAATAAATTTGTTTGAATTATTAATACATATATATATAATTAAAAACCAGTCAACACTTAGACAATCCCAATATCAATAACAACCAACAATTTCTAACTGTTATCAAGGCAACCTTCTTTTTAACAATAAAAGTGGAATCCCTTATATATATATATATATATATATATATATATATATATACACACACACAGTTATTGACAGTCTTTTATGGAAATGTAGTTACATCACAAATCTATCTTTTATTTGCTTTCATTATGATTATTGGAATCAGTATTGTGTTGTTGCACTTAGGATGAAGATGATGATCATCTTCATTGGTATAACTACTAGGTACACACAATTAAAATTTTTAATCCATCATCAATGATTATATATTAAGATATATGCAAAATAGTGTAGTGATGCTTGTAACTAATTATTGAAGAAACTTGTACATCTGAACTTTTTTATCAATGGCCATCTTCAATTTTAGGTGATATGCTTTCTCATTATTTTATATTGTATATACAATGGCTGACTAAAAATATAACCATATACTTTGGAAATAAGTTATTTTTCATATGATTATAAAATCAAAATAGATCTTATAATTTTAATATATCTAAAGTTTAGAGTGATTTATAACAACCTCATATCTGTGATGATGCTAGTGATACTACATACCTAGAGAACCTTGTATAGGCAATAGAATAAATTAATAAGATAAATATTGGCAAGAATGACAGAAATAGAAAAATCAAAAAAGTAGAATAAAAAGAGGCAAGTATTATATATTATTCAGAAAGAATTCATGAGGATTTTCATAGTCTTTATAGCATATTAAAAATAGGAAGTTTAATTTTTTGAAACCCTAATATATTGTTAGTCATTAAAATTGAAAAAAGATTTAAAAATAATGACTGTGGAACAGTGATATGAATAATTTATGGATACAAAATGATGTAATGGACATAATAATAATAAAATAAACACAGGAGTAAATCTTTATGTTAATATAAATGAAATAAAAATCAGATAACTGTGAAAATATCCACTGGTATGTGATTTTTTTCTCTCATTCTAATATAATCTAATTTGTTTAAAAATAATGTTTTATAATTAAGAAATGTAAAATTAAAAATCAGATAGTATTTAAAAAACATAGTATAAAAAGAATAAAAGTGATGTCTTTAATTGAGAAAAAGATCTCTGCATATTCTATCAATAAGCCTCATTATTATTTACATGAGCTAGTAATTTGTTTTAATAATCAGATATGCTTGATGAAAAGAGCATTTCAATAAACAATATTTTATGACCACTTCATCTCTATGACAAAGGCTATACAACAGTCCATATTCATAAATTACATTTTGTAGAAAAAAAAATATTGGTGAGAAGTGCTTAGTGATTTGCTTTAATTACAAAATCTAGATATCATGTTCCAGGTACCATAAATATTTGATCTTTCTTATAATGTACTTCCTTTCCATTACTATACAATGTAGAAACAATAAAAATAGTGGTGTTACAAAAATGTGAAGTGAATACATAAAACATGGATTGGATTAAAAGAATATGAATGTAGAAACCATGAATAAAATAAGAGACTGGAAAAGACTTGGATTTAAAACTGTGGGTATGGTAAAAGGAGTAAAATTTGATAAAAAAATCAGAGGAAATCATAATCAGTGTAGAAAAACCTGTGTACATAAAAACACATTGGAAAGATCTTCCATAAAAAATTTGTAAAACATTGATCTAACACCATGATTATATGCCATAAAATCAAACATAGAAAGTTTTAAGGTATTATATAACATCCACAAAAGAATATATTTGTGAATATATGTGTGACTGATTGCTTATGAGAAAAACATTTGAGATCTTTAAAAAACATAACAGTGCTAGGAGTCTGTGTCATAAAATCAATTATAAAGTTATATACAGCATTCACATTGCTGTGTAATGAAAGACTTCATTTACAAATGAAAGGTGTTGGTTTCAAAGATCCATAAGGAGTCATTTAATGTCTTCAGTATTTGTTATAGTTAAATGCAAAAAAATATTGTCAAAGATTATAGATTACTTAAAGAACATGTATAATAATTAAAACCATTTTTTTTCATTAAGAGTGATGGGACATTGTAATCACATACGTGTGTGTAGAGATCTGCGTAAATGAAAATAAATATATATATATATAAAAGGAAAAATAATATAATAAATACCTTGTAGATTTGATATTATCTTATATTTTCAAAATTGTTTATTTATTTAGATAATATAAATAACTGCTTTTATTGATATTTAAATAACTAACTTTTATTAAAAAAAGATTGCCTATATTTTTATTGAAGTAATTAATTTTTTTATGATTTATTAGTAATCATTCTTTTAATAATTGTGGGTAGTTATTAAATTATATAATATATCAAAATGTCTGAGTTTTATGTTTTACTAAAACTATATGCAGGCATATGTGTGCAGAAAAAATTTATATGTTTTAAGGTTTAGTATATTTTCTACTTCCTAGTTTAATAGTGGTATTATTAATATTTTATTATTAGCCCTATTAAACATCTAAAACCCTAAAATAAAGTGTAATATAATTAAGAATTTAACAGATATTTCATGCATAGAAATAACATTTGATATTTATATTTGCCACTTTTTTTTGGAAGTCCCACTAGAAAGCTTGTGTTATCTCTTCTTTGTTTTTATTAGAATTGTTGGAAACAGTATTTTTACTTGCATATTTGATATTTGCTTATCAGATGGTCATCATTATTATCTATGCATCTGTTCTTCCACAATATATTCAGACACACCAAAAATAGTTTATCAGTATGTGTTTTTATTTGTTTAAAGATGTTTCATATTTCAATTTTTTATCTGATCATCTTCACTTTCAGATGACCTGTTTACTCATTATTTTCTATTACAATGCATCTATAAAACTTGTACTTATACTATCAAGCATCTGATTTTGGGAATAAAAAATACAATTTAAAAGTCACACAATTTTTGCAACTTAAAACAATTAATCATTGAAGATATGCTTTGATTATACTGAATCATTTACTATTTATTTTATTATTTTACAGGATTATTATCATGTCATTAAATAATGAAATATTTTATCAGCTTCAATGTATTCAGTAAAGAAGTATGGAAGACTGGTATTTTTTAATTAGCAATGGTGAGAACATGGATTTATAACATCAATGCTACAAAAGTATCACATACTGCTCATAAGAAAAGTGGTTTTATATAATTATTATTCCACATTTGATTTCTTTTAATTATAAGCATTATTTAAAATGCACTTTATAATGTTTTTATAAAAAATTTAAAAAAACATACCCATAAAATTTCAAAGAATGGAGAAAAAAATTACTTTGTTTAGAAAAGATTCTAACTGGAATAAGTTGGTTGCTTTCTTACAATCACTTATTATAATAAAATAAATTAGCTTATTATAATTAAAGGCATTATTTACAATAAGTATTATAATATTTTTTTTAAAAGTGTAGAAAGAAAAAGTCATAATTAGCAAAAAAATGAGAAAATTTATTGACATTTAGACTAAAATCAGTTTGAGATACTGCTAAACTCAAAACTATATTCAAACTAATTTGATTTTTGAAAAATACAAATATATCTAGAAATGTACTGAGATAGATACTTGTTCAATTAAAAAAATTAGATAAAATTAAGTCATATTAAAATTTATAGTGGCAACAGATATTAGTTGTAGTTGTTACAAGTTTAAAAAAATTTAAGTGCAGAAAATATTTTAACTGAAATTAATTACATGATAAAGCTTCAAATTCAGAAATCATGTGCATAACTATATATAATAACACAGTTATCCATCTCAAGACATACACAAAAATAATAGTGTGTGTGCACATACATACATACATACATACACACATACATATATATATATATAATTGAAAGGAAATGTAGAAATAACACAGACAAAAACTTTAGTTGATATTTTCTATTACTGGAATACCATTTAATGATTAAATAATTTTGAATGTAAAAAAAATTATTATAAATTAAACATTAAAAAAGTCCAATCAATATTTTATTAATTCTGATTTTGAAAATATGTTACAATAGATATACTGGTAATTAGAAAATTGCACTATCTATTTTGATTAAAGAATTTTTTAAAAGTAAAGCTTATATAATATATGTTGATAAAAATCCTACAAAGTTGTTTTTGAAAGGATTAATGTGAATTGAAAAAATGCCATTAACTTTTTTCAATCAAGATAATTCAAATTGTTTTTAATTACTGAAAGTTTTTTCCACCCCAACTATAAAAATTTTGAAAAAAAGATTAGAGAAATTTTTAGTTTTTACAGAATATGACAGCATGAGGATTATGAAGTTATAGCTGAAGACAAGAGACAGTGTATCCAGTCATTTCTAGTTCACAACAGTGGACTTTTGATTGACATGGAAGCCAGGGGCAGCTTTTCTGTGGTTTATTAAGCAATATATATTGTGTAATAGTTAATATGCCTGACATCTATCAAATTCTAGAATAAATGGAGCTGATTATATGTATGCTAATAGTTACCAAATTATACCTTGGTGACAATAAGCCAATCTAATATTTTAAAAGGGAACAGCTTATCCAAAGAGTCCATCAGCTTGCTAAAGTAGTTTATATATATATATATATACTGTTTTATCTATATGCAGAGATTCATATATATATATATATATATTGTTTTATCTATATGCAGAGATTCACAGATAAAGGTACTGCATAATATATATATATATATAAAGTACAGCTGGTGAGTAGAATGTGTTTAAGTATTGAGAATATTATTTTAAATAATTTATTCACATGACAGTTAAAATCTCTAATTTAAAAGTAAAACAAGTAAATAATTTTTGTTTGAATTATAAGTCTAAAAATGAAGCATAGATTTATAATTGATTTTATTTTTAAAAAAAAATAAAAAAAATCTTTTTAGATTAGGGAATTTTACTGGAATATTTTTTTTAATGTTTACAGTTAATTAGGAGTAACCTGGAAAAAAAAAACTTTGATGAAAAGAAAAGCTTTATTTATCATAAAAAAGACCAATTAATAGCTTTAATTTATATTATCTTTTTCATATATATACACACATTCATGTTCATTTATGTATTATTAAAAATGAATTATTATTTTTATTAGATTATGACAATTCAAACATGTTACTTTTTAAATTATTATACACCACATCTGAGAGCTTACATATATCTGTGGATTTTATGTTTTTGATATTGAATTAATTGTGTATTGAGAAAATATGATTAATTAGGTTTATTTTTTGTTATATAAATGCCAGGATATGCACATATTTCCATGTATATACACATGTGTTAAATCAGTCATTAATTACATATTATAAAAATAAGTTTTATTTATAGGTTTATGACAATTCACATATGTTTATAAATTATTATACTGCATGTCTAGGTGCTTATATTTAGATGTTTTATGTAAATCTATTATGAGGCATTTGTAAATCACAATGTGATAGCTTATTTTATTAACCATAATCAAAATGCCGAATTCATATGTACAGCCATATTCAGCAGACTTTAATTTCATTTTAATTGTTATTAATAAATTGATATTTTATTGATAAAGTTATTCCAGTGAATTTATTTAATTCTAAATATTTATTATATTATATGTTGTATTATATCTTTTGAACATATTTATGGAGCTTTTGCTCACTGAGCTGGATTTGTGTATAATGGTCTGTCATATAAAAGAGTTAATGTTTAGTGTTGTGGATATCCTGATGGTGATGATGCTTGATGGTGCAAAGAGGATATCTTTTCAAATTCCTGTACTACATTTCATTTTAATTTTTTATTTAAAAATTAAGTTTATAGTTGGCCAGTACTTAAGAGGCCAGAACATTGATGATGACCAGCATGTTTTAGTATCCTAGCATTATTTGACTTACTGTTGTATTTTGATTGAATAGAACCTAAGTAAGTACATCCAGATGGTTATTGTTTGTATTCCTGGCTAGGTTTGTCAGTGACTAAATAATTAGCCTGGTCTATAGTGGACCAGTTTCAAATACAGACACAAGATTCACTGTTGATTTTTAATCATTCATGATGATGAATGATTATTACTTTTGTGTAATGCTGGTGAACTTATAGTTATTTATAATTAGTTCTGTGTTGATCTCTCAGGCTCATTGCTCAGACTCACATTTATTCTTATTATTTGTATATTTAAATTACATTAGTCATTTTGATTCCAAGATGATGATGATGATTTTCCATCATCCCAGGTTTACATCGTACTGTTACAGTAATAAATACATAGTTAAATTATATGAAAATTATAGTCATACATTAATATCAAATTAACTGTGTTTAAGTAGAAATAATGTTGTGACATTTATTGAAACCTTAGTGCTTACCCAATAAGGATTAATTGTTTTTTTTTTTCATCAAATTTCCCACTTGAAAAATTATAAATAAATTTTTATAGATGGTTTAAATTAAATTAACATTGTGTAAAATAGTTACAGATTTATGCGGTGTAGAAGACACACTTTTAAATATAAAATTGAATGTGGCTTTATTCTACTGATAATAAATAAAATTAAAAAAATTATATAATATTAAAATACTTGCTAAAAGACAAATTTATACTAAAACTTTTCTTACGATTATGGTTTCATATTTTATCAAATAGACTTTCTCAAGGAAAGATCAACTACATACAAGCCATATATACATACATATATGTAATAATATTATAATTCGATGTCTATATTTTTTCAAAGCAATATACGTAATTATATAGCTGAGTATTTATAATTACGTATATGTGTGTGCATGGGTGTGTAACTGAACAGAAAGTAACTGAAACTTTTAATAAATTAAATAATGTAAATAATCTCCCCAATGAGAGTGTAAATTCGCTCTATTTATTACATATATTTATGGAATAAGTCATAAGAATCACCATTTAAATATTTAGAAGGTCAAAGTTGTATTTTAGTTTAAACAACCTAAATATGAAATGAAAGCTCAATTTTAATACCTGTAAATTATTAAAATTAAATTTTCATTTCATATTTAGGTTATTTATGCCAGTGGTGTCCAACTGAAATTGTTTACTGCACCATATCCAAAAATATAAATGCCTTATGTGAAATATAAATTTATTTATGACAAAACATTTACAATTATACCGATTTTGTATGTATTTTAATGTGAAATTTATTTTTTAATTTTGTCACTTAGTTTTTTAATATCGACAGGTATATTTGTTAATGCACAATATAGTTGCATTTTTTAATTTTCATCAATCAATCTATTACAATTTATACATTTAACAGACTGCAATTATCAGAAAAAAGATTCAAAAAGATAGACGAGTCCCATTGCAGCTGTAATGCTCGTTGCCAGTTTTTTTATGTTAGAGAATTTATCATTGCAGATATGTTTTTTTTATAATAGTGAACTTTGTTTCACTGGTAGCCAAGAGGTCAGCACAACAGCCACCTTGCAAGCAAGCAATTGCTTGCAGATGGTTGTTATGGATTTGCTTCCCAGCCAATGCTATGACATATGGAAAAAAAGTGAACTTTGTCATTAACCTCAAACATAAATTTCAATTTAAAGGATGACTGTATGTCTATTAACTTTATCTGCACCTTTGTTGGAGTTTATTCCACAATGATGCCAAATGAACATAAGAAAATATTAAATATATTATCACAATTCTTTAAATATGAAAATCTTTTTGAAATTGTACATATTTAGAAAAATGTTTTTTGTCATTATAAAATTTATTTAATAATGGAAAATAGACTGTATTTTTTGATTTTAACTGACTTTCATAAAGTTTGAGTTTTGCTTTGAATAACAATCTGTGATCAATTTTTTATCTTGAACTTGTTTAATTTTATTGTGATGTTTGTATGAAAACATAAATCGAAAAGCCACTGATCATTATATAATTCAAGAACATTCTGGTCATTCCTAAAAATTTGAATTTGTTTCCTTAAATTCTAAAATCTTTCTAAACATTTTCCACAATTTAGCCATCCAATTTTTGCATAAAAATTAAATTGCATGCTCAGATTCCAGTTCTTGGAAGATAATCTTGAAACTGATGATGCTTCAAAGAATCATATTTTATTGCCTTAAATATTTTAACAACTGATATCATGTGGTTCATATTAAATAATTGTGCACATTAATTTTCAAGTTGCAAAGGTTAGTGAAAATCTCTAAAGATTTTGAACTTTTTCCGATGGTTTCTCTATGCTCAAGAATTAATTTAAGTTCCAATATTCTTGCTGATCATTGAAACTGTACCAACTGATCACTAAAATACACACAATGTGTTGCAGAAACAATGCAATTGGTTCTTTCTCAAAGCACCTTTTCTCAATAAATACATATATTAGGTAGTGACATAGTATAGTTATTCACTGCAAAAGTTCTAGTCATGAATTACAACATAAAATGAGATTGTGTTTTATATCTTTATTGATCAAGATATTCCTGCTATTATAAATTCTTGGAAATTATAATTTATGGATTCACTATCATACATAGTTTGAACCACTTAAAATGTTTCAGTAACATCTGTTCACAATTTTAAAAAAGATTTAATGTCTTCACATTATTTCATTTTAATTAAATAAAAATACAGTGTCACATTTTATGTGTATCTCATAATCCAGATATGCTAGCATCTTAAATTTTTATGGTGAATGGTGAAAGTATATTATTTATAAATATGTTGATTAAGATAGTTCTAAAGGTATCTTAAAGAAAGAGTCAATTACTAGACATCTTTTAACTATGACACACTGTATATAATTACTGACAAGTAAGATCTATATAGTTGCTCAAGCAGATTGGTTTGGGTTTAAAATTTTATATTATTTTGAATTTCATAATATTCAATTGAATAGTAAAATAGATAAAGATGGTTTTTACAAGCCTAACTGCATTAATTTCAACTTTGAATTCAAGCCTTATTTACCAAAAAGAAAATCCATTAACCAGTCTGCATAAGAGCTCAAATTCATTATTATTATTATCACTCCTTACTCAACTGTACTAAAGATGGCAATAGAACAAAGATTTCTCTTGTTATATTATATACTGAGTAAGGTAAGGTTTTAAGTGAGTTGGTTATTATTATTAACATTTGTCATCATAGGAAAATGTTCCTACTTCTAATCAAAAACTGAAGATATTAAAATATATAGTTACTGCCCTAGTTTGAGAAGTTGCATTACTGGTAGTGAAAAAATATAACATTTGAAATAACAACTGAATTTGAAATGCATGTAGGTCTCAAATTTGCTTTGCCATTTAGGTAAAGTTTATTGTCATAAAACAGGAATTGAGTTAAAATATAGATTTGGAAGTAAATTTTATACATCAATGAATTAAAAGGAAAAAAAGGAATATTTTATCTTTTAGATTTATGTCATCATGTTTATGATTATGGTATTCTTGACAATTCAGAAGATATGTTAAATATTTTAAACACAATTTATAAAAATTTCAATTTTGTAATTCATGTTCAAAAAATCACAAGTTTTGTTACTTGGCAGTGAAAGAAAAATGATTTCAGTAACTTAAAAATTGTACAACTTGCAAATGTATATCAATTTAAATATTTTGATAGGATTTTAGACACATATATAACAACTTTAATGTTGAGCATAGTATAGAGACTACAAATTAAAAAAATAAGGTAGTTCATCATATAGAACTATATTTTTCTAAGAATATTCTGTGGAAATGACATAAATACCTTATCACTATAATATACACTCTGTAAAAGCAATGGAAAAAATTGTTTAATGGATTCTTAAAATTTTTTGAATATATGGTGTCAAGACCATATGATGAATCAATAGGATCTTCAGTTTTAAATGTGATAATCTTATTGGAATAGGGATGAATTTTATTGGAAGGCAGACTGTATTTATATTATAAAAATTTAATTGAGAATATCCCAAAGAATAGCAATAGAACATAAGTGAAGACTATAATTAGGCAACCTGTTGAATGCTTTCAGCAAAAACTGTTTGCCACAAATGAAAAAAAAATGCAATATTTCAATATGTCAAATAAACAGGTTAAAATTTTAGCATGTGATATATGATATATTCATTTATGTTTCAAAGACTGCATTGCATTCCTATAAAATTTGTATTTATGTGTTTGTCATTTGTGTCTGTAAATTCTCTTTTTGTTTTTTGGAATTAGGTACACTACATTCACTTATGAATAATAAAAGCTAATAATTCTCAAGACTATATAGGTTTATAAATGTAAATTCCTTAAAAGCTATCACCACTTAGACAGTATTAATATGAATAACAATCTCAATCTGTTGTCAATGAAACCTGCTTTTTAACAATAAAGATGGATTTCCAACTTTGTTATTAAAAAAAATTGTGTTGACAACACATTGAGATTGTTATTTCTATTGGTATTGTCTAAGTATTGATGTCTTTCATTAAATTTATATATATATTGTACCAGTCAAAAAAACCACCAAAAGAACTGCACGTCAGATCCAAACTCAGCCGGTTCAAACTGAATTCAAACCCAAATCACCAGCTCAGATTAGTAGAAATCGATGGCACAGTGCTATGCGCCAAGAAACTAGCTCAACAGTTGGTGAGGATCAGAGACCCCTGAACTGACATTAATATCTGATAATAAACTGATTAAAAATGATTTGAAATCGAATCATATGTATCTGTTCAGGTTGCCAACACAGACAGTGAGTATTAACATTAAAATAATTATAAAAGAATTAAGAACTAAGAAACCAAGTGTGTTTAGAAAATATTTAATAATAATAATTTGTTTTGTTTGAATTTTAAATAATGATTATATTAATCACCTCTAGCCTTTAACAAAATTTATAATTATAATAAGAGTGGCGATCCTTATTATATGCCAATGAATATTACGCAATATTTGAAAGTCTATGTCTCTGCCCCCAACAAGGAATAAAAGGCAGGTAAAAGTATTCATTAGTAAAGGAAATTATTACTCTAATTTTATATGAAAGAATGTGGTATTTATTTTCACATTCGCAAATCCATTCATGAAGAGCAAGATACGTATTTTAGGGCATAACTTTAATCTTTATTGGAAAACTTACTTAATTAAATATAACTGATAATTATTTCAACTTTAAGTAAAATCACTTCATCATGAATTATGAGCATCAGAGCGGGCTTTACTGGAACAGAGAGGTAACAGTGCTGACGAATTATGAGCTATAAAGTGAAATTGAAAGATGATAGCTAGTCGATGATCGAAGTCCTATGGTGGCTTGCATCTGACAAGTCTTATGCCATTTGACTAATATGAACAGGAGAGAAAGTGCTTTCTTCCTCAATAATTTAAAATAACAGAAATATTATCACCGATCAGCCTAACGGAGTGGAAGACTGCCCTACATCAGCAATGTTCGAAGATGATGACTTGATAGTCATCGTTTGAATACTAAAACCCATATAGAATGCTCTATGTGATGACTTGATCAATTAATTAAAGTCAAATGAGCTTTTAACAAAAACTATTTTAAAGTATTTGCAAATCATATTAATTATGCCCCAACCATCGTGCCCTTCCTGAATCTTAATAGCGATCTTAATAGCGAGTAACAGAAATTAGAATTAGAATATATTTGATTTCTTTATCGGCCCTTTTACAATAAAAACATTTTAAGATTATATATGAATAAATAAATATTGGTAAACACGAGAAAATAACTGGGGCATAGATTAGAAATGGAGCTAATAATTTATTATTAGCCAATTATAAAAATAACACACATTTAATAATTTCTTTCGACTCGATGATTGATAGAACTGTATAAATCTAGTTCTAATGGGTGAGAATTAACTATCAGAATTAAGTTTATATTACTTGTATAAGGCAAAGAAAATGAAGGAGATCATCGAGTCGAAGAATTATTGGCATATTATTAAAAATAACAACATTAATAAATTTACTCAATAAATATACATAATAAAATAAATGAACCACCACGTAAGAAAGGAAAGTTAAAGACTAGAAGTTGAGAGAATTACAATAAAATAGCATAAATAAAAGTAAGTTTATACAGAGATTATTACACAGAGATTATTACACAGAGATTATGACATTTATAGAATGAAAAGAGCTCTTAAAGGGAATGTAAAGTAAAGTTTGGAACTGGCCAGAAAGTTTAAGGTTCATTATGAAAATATATTACCCATTTCTTCCAGGCTGGATCCTTAGGTTACACGTCTGAGTTGGTAAAAATGTAGGCACACATTTAGTTGATTACTTGAACAGCATTTTATTTGATTTTGGCAGCATGATTTGTCTGGAAAAGATTCAGCAGTTCCATTGAAGATTTTCAGGGGACTTCAGGAACCGATAGCCAGATTCCTGATGTTTAGCCCCTTACCATGATCAAAACACTATTTAAAATGCACAGAGTTTACTGCACTTCTCTACAACAAAGATGGCTTCTTTTTCTCCAAACTTTTCAGACCTATATGGACTGTCCTCTGATGCCTTCAGGCTAGTGCTTCTTTCATTATCGATGTTTTTAGATTTACTGGTTGTTTTTAGATACATTCCTTAAATAAGGCTTTCAAACTCATTACTTGAATTCATTTTCTAATTAGAAAATGAACTCTTAAAATTAGAAAATATTTTTAATTAGGAAATTCTTATCTTTTTTTCTAATTAATAAAACTCTAACCATTGTTTTTGGAAAGGGAAAATCTGAAAGCTTATTGAAAGAATGTAGCTTTTAATCATTAAAACTTTAACAAATTATTTCAAAGTAAAAACAAATATTCCTGACGCAATGAAACTTTCGAACAATTATATATATATTTAAATATTTACAAATAAATGTGCACAATCCACGCAGTTATAATATATATAAATTCATTAATATGTCTCTCATGAATTTATTAATAGAATTGATCAATTTAAAGCTGAAATGAAATAATTCTAAAAGCATTTATGTAATAGTTTTTTTATTTAAGGAAATTAGCGTGGATTGAACGTATAAAGCCCCATTGCATCAGAAATTTTAGGTTAGTACTAGGGTTTAAAGTGGGCTTATGGCTAGATGTCATGAAGCTAGGATCGAACTCAGATCTGACTGCCTCATTTCATTTCACTTCAAAAAAAACAATGAAAAAAAATCTTACTTATACATGATATAGTCATGTAAGTGTACTCAACTAGTTGGTAGACTCTGGGAGAACAGCATGAGCATGAATAATATCATCTGTACAAACTGCAAAATTATACATGTCTCATTGCGATCATTTTTTAAATATTATCTAGCTTATAAATAGATCCGTTAATCAAGTCTCATTTTCCCTATGGTCATGTCAGTTGGTCATCTGCATATATATCTGTCTCTTCATTTAATGGTTGTCTTATTGTTTCCCTGGATCAGGTGGCACATATGGTTTTAACTTTTGATAATGGTCGTAGTCTTGGTCCTTTCTTGTTGGTGTCAAGTTCCCATAATCTATTGCTGTCAGTAATTCTATGGCCTTTTCTGTGACTGAATGCACAAAACAAAATTCTTTAACATTATTTAAATGAGCAAGGGGTTCCCTCCTGGGTCTTCTTTGAAAATTTGATTCTGTATTGAGGATCCAGGAAATGGCATCTGTAAATTCCTCATACTAAGTTGAGGATTCATCATCTGTCCCATTTCTACTTTTGGTTTTATTTTACTAGTGGTCTAAACATCTTTTTCTCTTTCTGTATTTATATCAGCTTCTTCGACTGTTTCTTGATTTGACTCATCTTCTCCACTGTCATCTTCTTTGCTGTCGTCTTCTTTTGGTGAGATCTGATCATCTTCATCATCTATTTTTGGAGCTTCATAAGGATTTATTTCTTGCTGATGCTTTACATTCTCTGGGTTTAAGTTGGTTTGGATGCCTCATTCTTTCTCACACTTTAAAATCCTTTCCATCATCATCATCATTAGCTTCCTGTCTTCTCTCATTTCTCTGAGGATCGTATGTAAAGTGTCTCTTCCCATTTTTGAAAATAAGTAAATAATATAATAAACAATGTGAATCACAACTTATGGCACTCTCTGTATACTTAAATAATAACTTTTCTTTAGTAGTTTTAATTAGGTCTCTGACTACTGGTTCCATTGTCCCTATCTTCGTTAGCTGCTGCACATTATTTCCCCAATCTATGTAATCTGCCTTTTTTTAGTTTGCCTACGTTTTTTTTTGGTTACCTCTGTCTACTAATTCTTTGAATGAGACATGTATTTTATTTTAAAAACTATTAAAGATAAGAAAACAAACATTACTCACTTTCCCTCTGTTCAACTGTTCTCCAATGTCTGAAAAAAAAACTATACAGATTATTAGTGATATACAAATATTTATCCATATATATTAGCAGGTATTACAAGTAATTCTCTGTATTGAACACATTTGGTTTTTATTATTTAGACAACTAACCCATTACTGTGCTGACAATCAAATTTGCTGACAAATTTATTTATATGGGTGCCAGTGAGAAAAATGAGATCAATAGGGCACTGAAATAACCCATTGACCCCCAAACCACATATGACTGACTTAATTTTTGATAAAACAATTCGATTGATGAATATTTATTATTTGTTAACAACAGATGCGTTCCTGACCTGAGTTTAAATATAGGAGTTCACTACTTCATTTTTACTAAGCATGAGGCTTTCACACACAAAGATAAAAATGTCAAAATTAATATTACACAAGAACTTTTATCTGTTGATATCATTTTTAATCTTGCTAGCATGAAAGCGTGTAAACCATTTAAGCATTTTTGCCAACTGCATTTGGCTGCTTGGTGTACACAAAAGGTCTTCACCTGCTTCGAGGTTACTCTAGAAATTATTGTCATTAAAGCATATTGTCACACTGCATCAGACTGCTTGACAGATAATTCCCAGTTTGAAGGTCTTCGCCTACTTTGAGGCTACTAAGAATATGGATCGAACATTTAATATATGTGCTAGCAAGCAATACTTTGAAATTTAAACTTTTAACATGATATCATATTGGATATTTTAAATCATAACAACTGAGATGAATATAATTAATTTTGACACAGACAAAATATTTCATTTATTTTACCCCTTGCTTCGATCTATAGACTCTTACTGCTTTTCTAATGATATTTTTCCTACTGTCACGAACGCGTATAACACAAACGTATAATATATATACTGATATAGTACACGTATAATTAATTATACATATATTTAAATAATTATTCTAACTAACAGTATTATTACAGAATTTAACAAACAAATTTTATTACTGACTGAGCATTTAAAAAATAATCTTGAAAACATTTAATTGTAAGACAGAGAATTACAAAATGACATTTTAATTTATTAACATTCTACAAAAATATCACTTTCTACTGAGACATTTTTTTCGAGATCTCAATTGACTAAGTCTAGAATCATAATTACTATCTACAGGGTGTGTGGAGTTTATTAAATCGAGCCACAATAGCATAACCATGTACCAGTCGAAAAACCCACCAAAAAAACTGCAAGTCGAATCCAAACTCAGCTGAACCAAAACTGAATTCAAACCCAACTCACCAGCTCAGATTAGAAGAAATCGACGGCACAGTGCTATGCACCAAGAAACTAGCTCAATGGTTGGTGAGGATCAGAGACCCCTGAACTGACATTAATATCTGATAACAGACTGACTAAAAATGGTTTTAAATCGAATCATATGTATCTGTTCGGGTTGCCAACACAGACAGCGAGTATTAACATTAAAATAATTATAAAAGAATTAAGAACTAAGAAACCAAGTGTGTTTAGAAAATATTTAATAATAATAATTTATTTTGTTTGAATTTAAATAATGATTATATTAATCACCTCTAGCCTTTAACAAAATTTATAATTATAATAAGAGTGGCAGTCCTTATTATATGCCAATGAATATTACGCAATATTTAAAAGTCTATGTCTCTGCCCCCAAAAAGGAATAAAAGGAAGATAAAAGTATTCATTAGTAAAGGAAATTATTACTCTAATTTTATATGAAAGAAGGTGGTATTTATTTTCACATTCGCAAATCCATTCATGAAGAGCAAGATACGTATTTTAGGGCATAACTTTAATCTTTATTGGAAAACTTATTTAATTAAATATAACTGATAATTTTTTTGACTTTAAGTGAAATCACTTCATCATGAATTATGAGCATCAGAGCGGGCTTTACTGGAACAGAGAGGTAACGGTGCTGACGAATTATGAGCTATAAAGTGAAATTGAAAGACGATAGCTAGTTGATGATCGAAGTCCTATGGCGGCTTGCATCTGACAAGTCTTATGCTCTTTGACTAATATGAACAGGAGAGGAAGTGCTTTCTTCCTCGATAATTTAAAATAACAGAAATATTATCACCGACCGGCCTAACAGAGTGGAATATTGCCCTATGTCAGCAACATTTGAAGATGATGACTTGATAGTCATCGTTTGAATACTAAAACCCATATAGAATGCTCTATGTGATGACTTGATCAATTAATTAAAGTCAAACAATCTTTTAATGAAAACTATTTTAAAGTATTTGCAAATCATATTAATTATGCCCCAACCATCGTGCCCTTCCTGAATCTTAATAGTGAGTAACAGAAATTTGAATTAGAATATATTTGATTTCTTTATCGGCCCTTTTGCAATAAAAACATTTTAAGATTATATATGAATAATTAAATATTGGTAAACACGAGAAAATAACTGGGGCATAGATTAGAAATGGAACTAATAATTTATTATTAGCCAATTATAAAAATAACACACATTTAATAATTTCTTTCGACTCAATGATTGATAGAACTGTATAAATCTAGTTCTAATGGGTGAGAATTAACTATCAGAATTAAGCTTATATTACTTGTATAAGGCAAAGAAAATGAAGGAGATCATTGAGTTGAAGGATTATTGGCATATCATTAAAAATAACAACATTAATAAATTTACTCAATAAATATACATAATAAAATAAATGAACCGCCATGTAAGAAAGGAAAGTTAAAGACTAGAAGTTGTGAGAATTACGATATAATAGCATAAATAAAAGTAAGTTTACACAGAGATTATTACACAAAGATTATGACATTTTTAAAATGAAAAGAGCTCTTAAAGGGAGTGTAAAATAAAGTTTGGAACTGGCCAGAAAGTTTAAGATTCATTATGGAAATATATTACCCATTTCTTCCAGGCTGGATCCTTAGGTTACACATCCGAGTTGGGAAAAATGTAGGCACGCATTTAGTTGATTACTTGAACAGCATTTTATTTGATTTTGGCAGCATGATTTGTCTGGAAAAGATTCAGCAGCTCCATTGAAGATTTTCAGGGGACTTCAAGAACCGATAGCCAGATTCCTGATGTTCAGCCCCTTACCATGATTGAAACACTATTTAAAATGCACAGAGTTTACTGCACTTCTCTACAACAAAGATGGCTTCTTTTTCTCCAAACTTTTCAGAGCTATATATACTGTCCTCTGATGCCTTCAGGCTAGCGCTTCTTTCATTATCGATGTTTTTAGATTTACTGGTTGTTTTTAGATACATTTCTTCGATAAGGCTTTCAAACTCATTACTTGAATTCATTTTCTAATTAGAAAATGAATTCTTAAAATTAGAAAATGATTTTAATTAGGAAACCCTTCTTTTTTTCTAATTAATAAAACTTTAACTGTTGTTTTTGAAAAGAGAAAATCTGAAAGCTTATTGAAAGAATGTAGCTTTTAATCATTAAAATTTTAACAAATTATTTGAAAGTAAAAACAAATATTCCTGACACAATGAAACTTTCGAACAATTATATATATATTTAAATATTTACAAATATATGCGCACAATCCACGCAGTTATAATATATATAAATTCATGAATAATTCTATCATGAATTTATTAATAGAATTGATCAATTTAAAGCTGAAACAAAATAATTCTAAACACATTTATGTAATAGTTTTTTATTTATGGAAATTAGCGTGGATTGAACGTATCAAGCCCCATTGCATCGGAAATTTAATTTTAGTACTAGGGTTTGAAGTCGGCTTATGGCTAGATGTCATGAAGCTAGGATCGAACTAACATCCGACTGCTTCATTATATATATATATGTGTGTGTGTGTGTGCATGTATATAAAATCAATATAAACTGCAACTTGGTATATATATAAAACATGGTATTTTTTAACTTTTGGTATAAACAATGAAGAAAATTGCAGAAGCCTTTCAAATATCATCAATATAATCATTATCTATTGCTTTCACAAAATAAAATTGATACAACTATCTACCATAATGCATTATTACACATTATTTCTTATATATTGTAAATTTTCATATTAATTCTCCATTAATGAAATTACTTCTTTAATAATAAATAACATTTTTTATTTTTCTTATTATTCATCTCTTCCTGCAATATTTTTATTTTATTGACATCTAATATAAATTTTTCCTACATTTAATTGTAGTATTATTAAATACAGAAGATGTCTGAACATTCTTTATTTCTGAAGTCTTTAAATACTGGCAGATAATAACGGAATTCCACCTTTAGATGGTTTGCTTCCAAATACGACAAGAAAGAAATTGAAGAAGAAAAACTACTAAAGTCCAATCAACTGATGGAATTTTTTATTTTTTATATATTTTGTCTTATATCCTCTTATACACACTTTATGATTTCTAATTGGAAAAGTCACCTTTTTGCAAGAAGAAATGATATATTTGTTTTTTGATAAGTTTCTGATTAATATCTCATTTAATTAATGAATTTATTAAAAAAAAGATAATAATTAAAATTACATATACATTTTTTAACTTTTGAGCAATATTTTTAATTTTAACAAAAATTGAAATTTAAAACCTTAAAAATGAAAAACCATCTTTACATAATTATTAAATCAAAACAAAAATAAATTCTCTACTTTACAAAGAAAATTAATTTCTAAATAATGAATTTAAAATTTATAAGTTAATTTTAATTAAGATTAATTGCCTACAACAATATATGAAACAGATATAAATATTATAAATGATTTCATGGCACAATTTTACTCAACACAAAACATAACACAGATAATTTCCCATATCACTATAAATATGAGTTATTATTAATATTGAACATGGAAGCATCCAAATGAAGGTACAGCAGAATTGGATTATATTTTGACTAATAGAAAATATATATTGTAAGATTGTAATGTTCTTAATAAATTTAACACAGGAAATGATCATCAGTTAGTAAGACGTAAGATATGTGTGTTAGAGAGACAAAAATTATTAAGAAAAACAATATTTACAGTTGATATTCCTAATCTTCAGAAACATTCTAATGAATTTAAATTAGAACTTACAAATTGGTATCAAGTATTAGTAGATTTTGAACATGATTTATATTTGAATGAAATTGATATGAAAATAACTGATACACTATTAAAAACTGCAACAAAAATAGCTGGTAGAAAAATCAGCAATTGACCAATAAAATTTTCACTGAGATTAGAGAATTTATGAAGAAAAGAAGGAATATGAAATATACAAAAATGATGCATTAAAAATGATTAAATATCTCAAATTTTGTAAAATGGTGTGGAAAAGAATTGAATATGATATAAAAAAGTATAACTGTGAACTAGCAAAGAAAACTGTAGAAGAGAAAAAAAGTCTCAAGAGTGTAAAATAAAATTTTGGTATTCATAGACAATTTATATCTGCAATAAGAAAAAAAGATGAAATTATTACTAACAAGAGAAATGACATCATAAAATGGGTAGAAAACTTTATCAAGAATTATATATATAGTAATAAAACGCAAAAATACCTTTAATATCTATTACATCTTCCAAATTGACCAGAATTTTAAATGAAGAAGTGAGACATGCAATTAAATGTATGAAAAAAGGAAAGGTTCCATGTAATGATGGAATTATAATTGATATATTAAAAGAAGCAGGTAAAAAAATAGACATTTTTAAGCAAAGTTATATACCAAATGTCTAAATGATAAAGATGTACCAGATGATTAGAAGAATGCAGTATTAATATTAATATTTAAGAAAGGTGATAAAGAAGATATTAGAAATTACAGACCTATCAGCCTTTTATCAGTGTTATACAAAATTTTTACCAAGATAATTACAATTCATCTACAGAGATCATTGAATTTCCACCATCCAAGAGAACAAGCTGGATTTATGAGTGGTTTTAGTACAGTAGAGCATGCCAGGTATTGAAAGAAGTTATAGAAAGGGCAAATGAATATGAGTTATGATTATGCTTTGGATTTGTAGATAATGAAAAGGCATTTGATTCTATAAAAATTTCTTCAGTGATTAAAGCATTGGATTATCAAGGTATAAATCCAGGATAGAGCCATGCAACAGCAACAATTAGATTACATAATGATACTATGAAAGTCAACATTGAAAAAGGTGTAAAACAGGGTGATTCCATATTTTCATATATCCAAAACTTTTTACAGCAGTGCTGCAAGAAGTATTTGCTGGATTAAAATGGGAAGTTAAAGAAGTGAAAGTAAATGGAGATTAAGTCATTTAGATTTTGTGGATGATATAGTTGTTTTTGCAAATAATGCTTTAGGGCTGCAGGAAATGTTGCAGGAGTTATCACATGAAAGTAGGAAAGTGGGACTAAAGTAATGTTTAATGTATTTTCTCAAAATAAGAAAATAAAGATTGATTATGATGAGTTAGAAGAAGTTAAAAGCTACAAATATTTTGATCAGATTATTAATACAGATGGAAACATAATGGATGAAATTAATCATAGAATTAAACTTGGTTAGAATGCTTTTGGTAGAAATAACTTGATACTAAAAGAAAATATGCCTATGTGTTTGAAATGGAATGTGTTTTACCAGTTCTTATTTATGTATCTAAGACTTGGACACTTAATAGAAGAGAAACACAGAGACTTCAGACCACTCAAAGAAGTATGGAACGATGCAGGTTGGGAGTAACAAGAAGAGATTGAAAACATAATATATGCGTAAGAGAACAAACAGGTGTTACTGACCTGGAGTTAGGCTGGACATATTGCTAGAAGAGATGATAATAGATAAACAATTTTAATCTTAAAATGGATTCCAAGAGATTTTAAAAGACCCAGAAAGAGACCACATGTGAGATGGATGGATGAAATAAGAAAGTGTGCAGGGGTGATGTGGAGAAAAAAAAGCTAATGGTCAGAGAAGGTGGATTGTACTTGGAGAGACCATTCTGCAATGGATTGATAATAGTTGATGATGATGATATCATTTAAATTATCTTTCATTAATTTGTAACTAAAACAAAAAATTGGTGTTAAATACTAAATTTGTCCAAGTTATTCAAAAGATTGAAAAAAAAAATGTTCCGATAGCAAGACAGCATAAATGTTTTTTTTTCCTTTTTCATATACATGTAGACATTTTTTAAATATTATATATCTGAGTTCCAAGTTTTCATTTTATAATTATCATACATAGTTCATGATTTGAATTATTATACAAAATAATTATAACTTTTGATGTGCCCACACACTTTTAATCTTTTATTTTTTTATCCTCATTGAATATGTAATTTTCAAATTTCAACTTGCATAACTTTTCATTGCTAAATGGAAAAAAGACATTTCTATGCTATTCTTTTTTGTTGATTACTAGTGCATACAAATGATTCAATTATAATAGATAGATGGATGGATGAATGGATAGATAGATAAATGGTTGGATAGATAGATAGATAGATAGATAGATAGATAGATAGATAGATAGATAGATAGATAGATAGATGGATAGATAGATAGATAGATAGATAGATAGATAGATAGATAGATAGATAGATAGATAGATAGATAGATAGATAGATAGATAAATAGATAGATAGATAGACAGACAGATAGATAGACAGACAAATACTAGATAGATAGATAGATAGATAGATAGATAGATAGATAGATAGATAGATAGATAGATAGATAGATAGATAGATAGATAGATAGATAGATAGATAGATAGATAGATAGATAGATAGATAGATATAAATGAACTATTATCCTGGTGCATCCGTGTATAATTTATTAACTTTTCTGTAATTAAATTAAATAAAATAAAAAAATTAAATGTTTTATAATTTATTAATATATATATATATATATATATATATATATATATATATATATATATATATATATATATAGTGCCTGAAAGCCTTTAACATTCATTATCATCATCAACCATTATCAATTCACTGCAGGATGAAGGTCTCTCCAAATTCCATCCATTTTCTCCAATCTTTAGCTTCTCTTCTCCACATCACCCATACACACTTTTTTATTTCATTCATCCATCCCACATATGGTCTCATTCTGGGTATTTTATAATATCTTGGAATCCAGTTTAAGATTTCAATTGTTCATCTATTAGCATTTCTTCTAGCAATATGTCCAGCCCTACTCCATTTCAGTTTTTTAATTTTTTTAATGAAGTCAGTAACACCTGTTTGTTCTCTTACCCATATATTGTGATTTTGATGTCTTCTTATTACTTCCAACATGCATCTCTCCATGCTTCTTTGAGTGGTCTGAAATCTCTGTATTGCTCTTCTATTAAGTATCCAAGTCTCAGATCCATAAGTAAAAACTGGTAAAACACATTTATTAAAAACCTTTCTTTTCAAATACATAGGCATATTTTCTTTTAGTATCAAGTTATTTCTACCAAGTGCTCCAACCAAATTTAATTCTATGATTAATTTCATTCATTATGTTTCCATTTGTATTAATAATCTGACCAAGGTATTTATAACTGTTAACTTCATTAACTCATCATAATCAATCTGTATTTTCATATTTTGAGAAAATCCATTGAACATTACTTTAGTTTTTTTAACATTTATCTTTAGTCCTTCTTTCCTACTTTCATCTGATAACTCCTGCAACATTTTCTGCAGCTCTACAGCATTATTTGCAAAAACAACTACATCATTTGCAAAATCTAAATGACTTAAATAATCTCCATTTACTTTCATTTAGCTTCCCATTTTAATCCACAAAATATTTCTTGCAACACTTCTGTAAAAAGTTCTGGAGATATGGAGTCACCCTGTTTTTAGTGTTGACTTTACTAGTATCACTATGTAATTTAATTGTTACTGTTGTTTTTTTATAAATCTTCTTTAAAATATGACAATATGCTGGATCTATACCTTGATGATCTAGTGCTTTAATCACTGAAAAAATATTTATAGAATCAAATACTTTTTTATAAACTACAAATCCAAAACATAATGGCAACTCATATTTATTTGTTCTTTCTATAACTTCTCTCAATACCTGGATATGATCTACTGTACTAAAACCATTTTTAAATCCATCTTGTTCTCTTGGTTGGTGGGAATCCAATGTCTTCTCTAGATGAATTGCAATTATTTTGGTAAATATTTTATGTAAAACTGATAAAAGGCTGATAGATCTGTAATTTATAATATCTTTTATCACCTTTTAAAAATATTAATATTAATACTGCATTCTTTCAATCATCTGGTAAATTTTTATCATTTAGACATTGGGTATATAACTTTGCTAAAAAAATTATATTTTTTCACCTGCTTCTTTTAATATATCAATTATAATTCCATCATTACCTGGAGCCTTTTCTTTCTTCATAAATTTCATTGCATGTCTCACTTCTTAATTTAAAATTCTGGGCAATTTGGAAGACATAATAGTTGTTGGAGATACTTATTCTTTATTACTATATAATTCTTGATAGAACTCTTCTACCCACTTCATAATGTCATCTCTCTTTTTAGGAATAGTTCCATCTTTTTTTATTGAAGATATGTTTTCTATCAATACCAAAATTTTGTTTTACACCCTTTAGACTTTTATTCTCTTCTATAGCTTTCCTTGCTAGTTCACATTTATACTTTCTTATAACATTTTCAACTCTTTTCACACCATTTTACAAAATCTGAGATATTTAATCATTTTTAATGCATCATTTTTTGTATATTTTCATATTCCTTCTTTTCTTCACAAATTCTCTAGTCTCAGTAGAAATATTATTGGTCAACTGTTGCTTCTTTCTACAGCTATCTTTGTTGCAGTTTTTAAAATAACAGTTACTTGCAAATTAATTTCATTCAAATCTGAATCATATTCGAAATCTAATAATACTTGAAACCAATTTGTAAGCTGTAATTTAAATTCACTAGAATGTTTCTGAAGATTATGAATATCAACTGTAACTATTGTTTTTCTTAATAATTTTTGTCTCTCTAGTTTTGCATTAGCACATATCTTACATCTTACTAATCAATGATCACTTCCTGTATTAAATTTATTAAGAACATTATATTCGTGAAATATTTATACAGGCAAAACTCTCCATACAATATTGCCATACAGTACAAGTATATCAGAAGGCTTGAGCATAATATCCTCATCTAGTGCCTATTCATCCAATATCTCCAGATTAGTTTTGCCTGTTTTAATGACAGGTATAAACAAGTATAAGAAATGTTGATCTTGTGATTTTATTGGCTTAAAATCTTGAAAAATGTATTTTCTGTTAGCCAAAATATAATCCAATTCTGCTGTACTTTTATTTGGATGCTTCCATGTCCACTTCCTTTTAATATTTTTCTCAAAAAAAAATTCATAATATAAAGCTGTTCTTTTTCTGCAAACTCCACAAGTTTATGTCCTCTCTCATTTCTATTACCACAACCAAAATTACCTACAGCACTTTTATCTTTCATTTCTTTACCAATTCTAGCATTAAAGTCTCCCATAACAATGAAACAAGATGGCAATAAGTTTTTGTTATTAATAGCTAATTGAAAAAAAAAAAAAAACAGAATTTACTTAAGACGTCATTATCGTAATAAATGCCAGAATGAATGAAGACTACATTACTTTTCAAAAAAGAAACAATAAAAACCTAATTAGTTTAGGTAGATTAACTAAAAAATAGATTAAAAAAATTTAAACATCTACAATTGAGTTTAATAGAAAATAAGAAGAGTAAAAGAGATTATGATTATGTACATATTGTATGGAGCTGTCGTTTTGATTGTTGCATGAGTTCAATGAGTAGATAAAACTGAAATCTCTAATTTATCTTCCAGAACACAAATTTTTTTGTGATGAAGATAATTGAAAGGAAAATCTTAAAGGTAATTGTGAGTTTATCAAAAGGTTTGAGAAAAAAACAAATAAGATCACAGAGCAGGTATAATACAGCTGTATATTTTTAAACAGAGGATTGATTAGCTTTCAATATTGTAATAGTGTTTACATGAATTTCAGTCGGTAAAATGTGGAAGCGTTCCATTAGGTGCTTAAAATCTACCTTGAATCCAGACCCATTTTTGCAACTAGAATATGTTACCATAAAAGGAGTTTAAGTTCTAATATTATAAAACATCTAGTTACAATAAATCAGCATGTATTTAACTTACAAAATTTATACAGGTAATTTGATAATGAAAATCTTAAGTCATGAATTATTTAAATCTCACTAGAAGCTATATCAAAAAAATTACTTCCTTACAGTTATATGGACATAACTTATTTGAATTCAAAATTATCAAAAAACAAAACTTATTTGAATTCAAATATTCTTTAATGACTGACTTTAAAAAAATATGCTATTTTATTAACACTATTAATATATAAATTAATATTTACTAATATTATCAATCTTTAAAATATCTTGTCTTGATTTCATGAATGAATATATTTATAAAATTAATTTTATTAATTAATCCTGTATATATTTTATATTGGAAAAATTATATATATTTTTTTTAAAATTGGAAATTAATATATATATACATGTGTGTGATGCAAATGATTTATCCATAATTGATTTAAAATAGCAACTTGATTTATGACATTGCATTTTTACTTAACTTAAAATCTAGGCACCAATTGCCTGATTATTACAAAAAAGAAACATTACTTTTACACTTTGCATCTTCTCTTGGCCATTTTTGGTCATCTATTCTTTATTTTACACACATTTTATAGTAAATTGTAGCTTAGTCTATATATTAAATTTTAATTCCAAAAAAAAATCCTCATTCGGCAGGGTTTTTATAAAAATATCAAATGTTTTTTGCCATATATGGTCATGAAAAGAGTTGATTGCCCATTCTGTTTATCTTATATGGTGTTTCAAAGTGTTAACTGTCAATTTCAGCCATGACCAGGAGTTTCTAACTGTGAAAGTCAGAAATCACATATAAAATGTTTTATGCTTTAGTAATAGATTTTGAAGACAATATATTTTCCATAATTTTTTACATTTATAATTATTTTTTTGCAATACTGTATTTAAATATAAACTTGAAAATTTTTAAATTTTAGAAGAAAATAACCAAGGCAAGTGATTAATGCTTGACCACTATTTGCAAATGAATGACATTCAGTGACATTTAGCAAAACACAACTATTTTTCATAAATATTTACATATTTATGATTATTTTTCACTCTATGACTATTAACATGGCTAGATTTAAATTTTTTTAAAAATATTTAATTTTAAATGAAGAAAAGACAACAGAAGTGAATAATCAGCAATCATACTTCTAAGGCATGAGAAATCAATGATGATTGCACATTGTAATTGGTTGAAATATATTTTTCTTATGGTTTTCTTATATTTTTCTTCAGTTATTAATGTTATTTTAAATTTTTTATTACATTTAAACAATTTGAATGTAAAATAATTCAAATTTTAGAAGCTAAATTAAAACAATTCTGATTTATTATACATTAATATTTTTATGAGTAGAAATGTACTAGAATCTTAATTGATGAGTAAAATTACTTGAATTTTTATTCAATCTTGTGAATAACAAAATTTATCATTAACTGTTTCACAAAAGTAAGTTAATAAGCATTTATTTTTATATGACACTATGTGTACAATTGTAATACATTCAAAGATCAGCCTTTCAAGCTAATTGTGCATGCGTCTTTCACCGACATCATTCATTCAAACATCGTAAATAGTAATTTAAAATAGTGAGAATTCTACTCTCACACTTTCCTCAACAGTACTTCAGATTTGCTCATATAAAAGAATTTGAGTTGTAGGAATAAGAGGTATCCTTTTATTCCTGCATAAATACTATATCTTGTATTGTAGAGGGAAGTATTCATTTATTATTTAACACTCTCAAAAGACACATGCACAATTAGCTTGAAAGGCTGATCTTTGAATGTAATACAATTGTATACATAGCATCATATAAAAATAAATGCTTATTTACTTATAATTAAGTTTCAGTTAGAGTGATGTTTAGTAAATTCTAGACAATTTCACCAATGACATTCATTCAAATATCGTAAATAGTAATTTAAAAAGTGAGAATTCTACTCTCATGCTTTCCTCAACAGTACTTTAGATTTGCTCATATAAAAGAATTTGAGTTGTAGGAATAAGAGGTATCCTTTTATTCCTGCATAAATACTATATCTTGTATTGTAGAGGGAAGTATTCATTTATTATTTAACACTCTCAAAAGACACATGCACAATTAGCTTGAAAGGCTGATCTTTGAATGTAATACAATTGTATACATAGCATCATATAAAAATAAATGCTTATTTACTTATAATTAAGTTTCAGTTAGAGTGATGTTTAGTAAATTCTAGACAATTTCACCAATGACATTCATTCAAATATCGTAAATAGTAATTTAAAAAGTGAGAATTCTACTCTCATGCTTTCCTCAACAGTACTTTAGATTTGCTCATATAAAAGAATTTGAGTCATAGGAATAAGAAGATTCCTTTTATTCTTGCATAAATACTATATCTTGTATTGTAGAGGGAAGTATTCATTTATTATTTAACACTCTCAAAAGATGCATGCACAATTAGCTTGAAAGGCTGATCTTTGAATGTAATACAAAAGTAAGTTGTAATAGCACTATCATATCTGACATTTTAGGTCATGCAATGGCACTGTAATCACTACTTCCTATGTTGTTTTAAAAGATATATGTTAAATTATGGTGTGTGACAAATGGCAGTGATTCTTTCTAAGAAGCTTCCATTTTTAATATATTAATTAAAAAAATTTGAAGAGATGTCAGCATTATACAAATATTTATGGACCTTTGTCTGTGATTGACAGTACATTCTATTGTGACAAATCTATGAAGGAGGTGGCAATTTGTGATTGGGTGATGCTTTAGATTCATTTCCCATGTAATTAAATGCCATATAAAATGTGATTTTTAGTAATTGTTAATGACTATGTCACTAGGGGTGGTTGTCTTTGAAAACATTTCATTTGTAAAAAGACAGCTCTTAGAAGGTATATGAAATACTTTATGAAAAATGGAAATTACCACAGAAAAGCCATTAGAGTCTAAAAAGAAAATTATTTTTATAAAAACTGAAAGTGAAATATTTTAATAATAATAATTTATTAACTTTTAGAATTTTTTTGTTTCTTGGATGATAATTAATTACAAATATATCATTTTTAATAACATAAAATTTTAATAGCTAATATTTCATTAATTTTTTGAATAGATATTGTGAAGCCGATAACAATGATTGCCTTTGTTATCGGTAAGTCTGTTATTTAGATACTTATTTTCACAATTTTAAAATATTAATTTTACATGTTTTAGAATTTTAATTATTAAAAGGCTTAAATATTTATAATATTGCCTTCACATCAATGTTGTAATATATGAAAAAAAGATTTAATTGCACACACACAAAAAATCAAACATGGTATCATAGTAAAAATTTTCATCAGTAGAGTCTATTCAAATATTTGAGGGTTAGGTTGACACTGAAAGAATTAAAAAATTAAGTGAAACAAGAAATCAAATAATTTTTAATTTTGATTTTTTTAAAAATTGGTATCAAATAAAATGTAAATTACTTTTACAATTTCTTTCTTTAAAATATAAGCAATTAATATTCAGAAGAAAATCTACTATAAAGAAAATGGTGCAAACAAAATATTTCAGATCAAAGAATAATTTTAGGATTTAGGTATAGTAGCATTAAATACTATAGTAATGTAATAATAGGTATATTACACATTAGTTGCATACAGTGTGTGCATATAGAAATATGTATAAGTATTTGAAATAGATCCAAAAATTAAAGTAAAATACAACATGGTCATTATTTTAATTTTAATTATAAACTATCAAAAATATGATTGAATATTGCTTTGTACTAAGATAGGATTTCTGCATTATTAGGTATATTTGTGGGTTTTATTACATAATTACCATTCTATATGAGCTTTTGTTTGTATTGAAGTATATTTTCAATACTCAAAGGATATGTCCATAAAGAGTTTATATATTTCATTCAAAAGTTAAATGGATATAAAGAGTTCTCCTTTCTTTTAATATAGGTATACATGATCTCATTTTTTAAATATAAATATACATTATATATATATAGACCATGGCCATGAATTTCAAGTTGATTTCAGGGCTTGTTGAAGTTTCTGGTGTGATATAAATAGTGTGTGACATGAATCAAGGCATCATCTTGACAGCAGGCCAAAAAAAAGCTATCAACAGCTATATCAGGAAGTTTAGCACTGCATTTGGTTGGTGGCTTTTTCAAAGATAAATGTAACCATGCAGTGTCATTCTATACCACTTTCTGGATTATTTTTATGTAATTTTCTATCTGATGAAAATATAAAAACTAGCCACAAGAAATCTACTAATAATCACTTTTGAAAGTTCTCAGGATCCCCCTTTATACTTTATAGCTTATCTCCCACACATTTATCTTGTAAGATCTTTTTTTTCATATGTCATAGCATCAGCCAGGATGTGAACCCACAACCATCTGCAATCAACTACTTGCTTGCAAGGCAGCTGCGATGACCTCTCGGCTAACAATGCTTGATGGGATCTTTTATTTCTTCATTTTCAGGAATTTAATTCTCTGCCAAGCTTATTTTCTTATAATTTATTTCCAAACTTAATTATCTGTGATATACACAGAAGCTAAACTCTCCACACTAGTGCCACTCGGTGCAAGCCAGAGTAATCAGTGAATGCAGGAATGTTTGTGCATAAAATCCCCATCTAGTGCCTATTCATCTAATATCCTCAGACTAGCTTCTTATCAGTGAGAAGCCTTGGATCTGAGAGTAAACCTAGACCTCAGGATTTAATGCAACCCACCAGCAGCCATATTTTACCTTATTAGCTAACTACAAAGCTTTGAGTTCAAAATGAAAACACAAAAAGGTTTTCAATTCAAGCTCATTAGCTTGTATTGTTGTGTAGATCTGAAATCAATTCAGCATCAATATTTTTTGGTGCCTTTGTTTTTTTAATAACCAGAGACACCATAATCCTATTGGGCAGGATTGGTATAGCATCATTAAACATCATATGATCACCATTCTTTTTGCTTACACAAGCAGTTTACACAGAGTCTAAACTCTCCATTCATATGCTACTAAGTGCAAGTCAGAATAATCAATTGATGCAAGAAGGTGTGTGCATAAAATCACCATCTAGTACCTATTCATCCAATATACCCAGACTAGTTTCTAACTTGTGTCTTTTATCAATGAGGGGCCTAGATTCTGAGACCATTGCACTTAGATCTCAGGACCAAATGAAACCCTCCAGAAGCTACCATACCTTATTAGTTTAACTTATGATTTTAACTTATTAGGGTTGCATTAGATCCTGAGATCTAGGTGCAGCATTTTCAGATCCAAGGCTCCTCATTGATGAAATCCACAAGCTAGACACTAGTCTGGTGATATTGGATGAGTAGACATTAGATGGTGATTTTGTGCACAAATTTTCTTGCATCCATTAATTACTCTGGCTGGCACTGAATGGGTTCTAATGTATGGAGAGTTTAGCCTCTATGTAAGAAGCTTGTGTGAGCATAAAGAATAGTGCTCATGTGATGTTTTATGGTTTAATACCAATCTTGCCCAAAAGAATTATCATGACTCTGATTACTAAAGAACCAAAGACATCATAAAAGTATAGATGCTTAACTGAGTTCAGATCTATACAAGCTAATAAGTTTAACTTTAAAACATTTTTGAGTTTTCATTTTGGACTCAACGCTTTGTAGTTATCTAATAAAATAAAAGATGGCTTCTGGTGGATAGCATTAGATTTTGATATTTAAGTGTAGTGCTCTCAGATTCAAGGCTCCTCACTGATGAAAGACACAAGCTAGAAACCTGTCTGGGAATATTGGATAAGTAGGCACTAGATGGGGATTTTATGCACAAATCTTTTTGCATCCATCAATTACTCTAACTTGCACTGAGTGGCACTAATGTGTGGAAAGTTTAACCTCTATGTAAACAGCTTGTGTAAGCAGAAAGAATGATGATATTGTGAATATCAGTGAAATATATAATTTTCTTATGTCCTAAATGTAGTACTCCTTTCTGGCTGCAAAAATAATATATTATTCTCAGCCAAATGAAATAAATATTTTACAAAACAAAATTATGTTTAATACATAAACTTTATTTATATCATATTTTTACATTTTTACAGATTAAATTTCTAATTACATTTGTTGCTGATTGACATTCTGATCGGTCATTTTTAATTAGCAAGAGAAGTGATATGACACCTTCATATAGGTAATTACGTTGTTTACATCTCTTTCTTATCATTTTAAAACCTTCATATACATTTTTTTTATCTGAGGGATTAAATAACTTTCTTGCTTATTAATGAAACACAATTTATTTATTTTTCTAAAAATATATATTCTCTTTCAGCAATCTCCCATCTCTTCACACAATGCTAACTATATATTATAGCAAGTTAGTAATAATAATAATAATAATAATAATAATAATAATAATAATAATAATAATAATAATAATAATAATAATAATAATAATAATAATAATAATAATAATAATAATAATAATAATAATAATAATAATAATAATAATAATAATAATAATAATAATAATAATAATAATAATAATAATAATAATAATAATAATAATAATAATAATAATAATAATAATAATAATAATAATAATAATAATAATAATAATAATAATAATAATAATAATAATAATATATATATATACATAAATTGATGCACTTGAGTTTTAGTTTTAAATTAATTATGAATATAATATAAATATGTGAAAAACATACTTGGTATATATGCTGATAAAATATGCTTTCCCTATATTTTTGTTTATTATTGCTCAATTATATAAAGAAAACAAATATATATATATATGAAATACGTTTTAGTGCTATATTAGCAATATAATCAAAATAGAATTAAAAAATAGCAATAAAATATTTAAAAAATCAAAATTTATAAACTTTTTTCAACATAATCACAGTTTTACCTATTAATCAAATAGATCTTCTCAAGTTCTAAACTAGTCAAAATAAACAGATAAATTTATACCTATAATTACTAACAATTCAAAGACAGCTACTTATGTGAATTAATATTTGCTGTTTGCATTAAAAATATTAATAGTAAATTAATCCTTTATGATATTCAGAAAGTTTAGAAAAAAGAAAAAAACATTAACTCAACAAGAATAATATTAATTGCTTGTAATTTTACAAAATATAATTTATATTATTTATGGAAATAAACTTTGGGTTATGCAAGAATTGATGTGTTTAATTGAATCAAAAATTGGAAATGGAAAAGTAAATGTACATTATCAGCATAACACAAATTTCTTGATCTTGATCACTGAATTTTTCATGGAGAGATGCAATATTAAAGTGTTAAAAATCCAATTCTAAATACTTCATAGATTTTTAAATACAAAACTAAATCTATTTCATTACATAAAAAAATAAAATAACATTTACTTAATTTTTAAAATCTAAGTGCTTGCAAATGAATAAAAAACTACATGGAATAAGTGTTCATGTTATAGCATAATTTAAAAAGTAGTAATTTATTTCTGGAAATAAAAAAAGAATAGAATTTAGTATAATCATATTCTTAAGGATTTGGTTTTAAATATCAAAATCTGACAGAAATATATATATATAAAATAAATCTTTATACTATAAAGTAAATCAAATGAAAACTATTTTTTAAATCTAAAAAAATATAAAAAGTTATGAATTTCCAATATATTTGATATTGTGAATAAAAGAAAATTGATATATTATTTTTATTATATTTTAACTAATAATTATTCAATAATCTTTAGAAACTATAATAATTATAATTAAATGAATACACATATATAGTTCCAAGAAAGACAATCAGATAAATAAAAAAAATAAATGGATTATAAAATATTATATGTTGAATTAAATGTTTATATGGATTGCTATTATAAAAAGGAATAGAAATGAGGAGATAATATCCATTAAATAGAGATAAACTTTAACTTTTGATGTTATTAAAAATGATCAATTACTATTAATTAACAATTTCTGAAACCAAGCAAGTTTTTCTCATAAAGCAATATATTTTTGTTGGAGGTCCTTGAAGAAAACCCTTTTACTCCAAAGACTCCCAACATAAGTTCTATTATAGGTTTATGACAAAAATTTGCTTAGCCTCAGAAATTGTTAATTAGTAGTAATTGATAATGCTTATCTTTATTTAATAGATATTATCTCCTCATGGCTGCAGAAAGAAGTTTGCCAATAACTGAAAGGAGACCCTTTCATTCCTCTTGGAGGCCTTAAAGGAATTGAGCAAGGCAAATTTTTTAATGTCCACTCCATACATTGTTATCATTGCAGCTGCTATTACTATATGATTATATAGTACACAAACATGGATGGGATGCTCACCAATATCCATTAGCCAGCATAGTGAGTTTATTGGCTTTTTACCTCTGAGTTTAAGATCAAGAAATACCATGGTCTTTTTTCTCAGATGCCTGATAATGCAGAATAAATGTAAGGATAAATGACAAATATTTTACCAATAGATATATACAGTCATGACAGACAAAAATAAATCATGGTCCTTATTCCCAGGAGGTTGTAAAGTCATCAACAAAGGCAGCAGTTGGTGGCCAAAGGTGAAGGGTGCTAAGAATCCCCTGATTGTGGACCCAGGCTGTCATTTGATGACAACTTTTTATTTAGGTATTTACAACTGCAGATCACTTTCAAGTGAAGGAAGATTACAAGAATTGGAAGAACAGTTTTATATTAAATAGGATATAATTGACATTGATGAAGTTAGATCTTAGAATTAATGCAACTCTATAGTGACCACAAGTAGCACTAATATTGAGAGTTTTGCCTATTTTAACACCATGTGTAAGTATAGGAAATGATTATGTGATGTCTAAAAAAATGTGTCCATTAAAGGATATAGAACCATGTATAAAGGTTAGGAGGGTACTTGCATAAAGAACAAAACTCTGAGAATAAACAGGAAAAATGAGAGCAATATAAGTGTAATTATAATGAACTGTTTATATCAACCAGATTGAAATACAAGGAAGGAAATGTTTAAACACAAAAGTGATCAGACACAAAATAATGAGTTGAACAGTTTTCATGTATTTTTAATACTGTTTAGAATTTTATTTTTTAAATTACAAATTTATTATCCAATATGATAACTTTTCAAAATTTTCGTAGCCACCAAGATTTTTTCTGCAACTCTTCGAGAAGCCATGATCCACAGATTGCACAATGCTGAACTACACTATTATTTAAGTTGCTTCAACTAATTACATACTCATGTCATTAATGAATTGTTTATATATGTATATGTTTTTTTTATTTTTATACACACTTAAAACTCATTGTCTATTACATTTTCATAAAACATTTGAATAAAGATATATGAAAAACACAAACGACCTTCATGATTCACAAATCATGCTGCAAAGCATTTTTCCTTGACGCATGACATCTAAATTTAATGAAAAGACACATATATTAATCTTTCACAGGTTTAAAGTTTTTTATCTGCATTAGAAATAATCTTTAGCTTAATATATGATAGGTGTCAAATCTCTGAAAGGAAAAACTTTGATATTTGTAATTCAAAATGTAATTTGTGTATGTGTGTGTGCAGTGGCCAAGCTTGTTTGGTTATAACATTTAAATATGGCTGAAAGCTTATAAAATATACATTAACAAAAAAATATATTATTATTCTAGCCCGATTACAATTGTTCATATCTTCAGCACGTTTAATAGGAATCTTGTTCTTATTTGAATTACAATTATATAAAAGAAAGATTGGTCTACTTTTTTACATTAAAAGAATTTATCAATTTTAAGTTATCCTTCGCTGAGAACATTGAAATTTAATTTTTTTATTATGTATAATATAGCATGTGTTTGTTATAATTAAATTTTATTTTGCATTTATTTTTGGCAAGATGTAAAAAATTGTTAATGGAATAGAAACTGTTTCCGCATTTTGTACTAAATGCTTAATGTTAGCAAATTGTTTTGGATATAATATTTATTTATTATTTCATGTTTATAAAATTTATTTTGTAAAAATTAAATACATCAGCAGGATGTATATTGATGAGGCCAGTCGCTTCATTAAAAAGCGATTGAAAGAGTGCAAACTTATAATTAATATATATCTAAAATAGATGTTCAAAATACATGTTCAAAACTACAGCTTTGAACATGTGCTCAATTGGGGAATTAAAAATATTGGACAGAGACGAAATAGGACAAAGAAAAAAATTCAAAGAAGCATGGTAAATAATCCCATAAGTCAATCTAGTGTATAATTGATAATATCTGCAAACAATAATTTACCTTGCTTTTAGAAAAAAATGAAGTCAGAAAAACTCTTATACACAAGAATATAAAATTTCTAGTGATGGCTGCTTTTGGAAAAACATCCTATTTAAAATCAAAATTTACACATCTAGTCGTCTGAGTTTAATTCCCATGCTAGTATTAGTACTGGTCAGGTCAGAAATATTTGAAAAAAGAGAATAATTCCACACAAAACATTGTTACATGATAATCTGTCTGCTATTACTAATAATTTAATATATTTGAAAAGTTCAAATAAAGTTTGAAATTTTCTCAAAGCTTATTTAATATCACATAATGAAAATTGTGCAATATATAATTACTACTAAAATATTATTATCCCCAAAACCATTGTATTACTTTGCAGATTAGACATTTTTTTATGGCTGGCTAAAAAAAATATTTCCCCCATATTTTAATAAAAAAGTAAATGGAGTTAAAGTATGTATTATGTTTACTTTCTAAATGAGTTCTAATATTTTTTTTTCAAGAAAAAATTCGAATTTGCAAAGAAGTAAATGTAAATATGATGTAGGCTCAGCTTATTTAAATAATCTTATGATTGTTTTATGTTATAATTTTTAATAAATCTTGTATTTCTATGAAAGAACATCATTATGCATATCCAAATGTTTTTTTCTTTGGATTCACTAAAGCTTGGGGGATGTAATGGCTTGTTTAAAATATGTATTAATTATCATATTCCAATACTTGCTGCAATGAAATATATTTTTAAATAATTTGGATTTTCCTCACTTTATGGTTACTGTTGCTGATTTATATAGATCATATAAGATCACAGGCTCATGTATGTTATTTGAATTTACTGTATAGTTATAGCTTTAATTAACCTAGTTTTTTTTTACCTACACATATAACATATTTTTATTAATTAATATTGAATCTTATATTTATAAAATAAAATCAGCAACTAGATTATGAATTTTCATTACCTAAAATTTGTATTTTCGGCCATTTTTGTGATTGTGTTAAAATAATTTAACATTTATTGTAAATAATGCTTATAAAAAAAATCAAATTTGAATCTGTATACACCTGGGTCTCTTTTTGTGTAGATTTTTTAAATGTGATTTTGAAGTTATGCAATTCATGTTTCTTCTTATTATCTTTGTATGTGGTTTTCTTTTATGCAATAAAGAAGTTCATATTTCACTTAAAATCAAGATTTTCCTGTTTTATATACACACATTAAATTTTACATACTTTAAATGCCTGTTGGAAAAATTTTGGCAATAAATTTAGATACTGTAGAAGATTTAGAAACAGGGTAATAAAACAGAAGTGTAACTTATTTGTTTCACAACAAAAATGATTCGAGAAAGTCTTCAACTTCCTAATCAATTGAAAAATCATTTCTTGTTAATGACAAAAATTATGAACTAAATTCCAACAAGAGCTAAATAGTTGCATGTCTGTGTTATGTATGAGTATGTTTATATTTTTTATTCACATATATACATGGAGAAACTTTTAAACAGAAAAAAGTTACAAGTAAAAATATTTAAGAAATTTTAATTTTTACTTAAAAAGAATATATATTTAAAAGTTTTTAAATATTTTTACTTGTAACTTTTTTCTGTCTAAAAGTTTCTCCAAGTATATATGTGTATAAAAGAAAATTTAATGGTTAGTCATTATTAACACACTTGTGAAAGCATGTTATATATATAGTTGCACTCGTGGAAGTACATTCTGTAACAGCTAGAATAGCAGTCTGGATATTGCAAGCTTCATAAACAATTAGTAAAATCATCATCTCAAAGTTTAATTACTGATTACATTGTTGACAGAAAACCATTAACACAGCATGGGACTGAAATTGGCACTAATTGCATTTCCTCTTGTGACAAATCTGATGTCTTACCAGTTCACAAACAACCACATATTGTCAAATAGTGATTAAAATATGTATTAAAAAATGTAAAATAAATTACACATAAAAACATATTGTTTTGAATAAAGTTAAATAGTTAATAAAAAATGTAAATAAAATTTATCTTGTATCAATTTTTTTTCAAATATTTGAAATTTTTTATTAGTCATACTGTATTTTCTTATTTTTTTTTATGCGAATTTTAAAGTAATTTTACATTGGTGCTTTGGTTTTATGCAATTTTTAAAAATTTTGGAATGTATTCTACATTTTTCAAGGTAAGTTAAATCTATTTTTGTGCAATTTTTTTAATGCAGATTCTCCGTGGAACCTATTTACCACATAAAAAGAGACCCAGGTGTATATATATACTTATATATAATACAAAATATATGTATAAGTGTTTAGAGAAAAGCTTTAAATTATATAACTAGCAAGGTATGCCTAGCATGCTTTTTACCACTTAATAGTAATAGTCATAATCATGACACTAACCATGAGAAGAAATTGTGGTACTTATTAACAAATAAATCACAATAGAACATTTGCATATTTGAATGGTAAATGAATTATTTATGTTGGCCATTTTTTTGAAAAGAGAATTGAATCATTTTTGTTGATTGCATGTTTAACTCTGGCAATGTTTAAGGTTACTTTCATTTTGCATTTGGCATCATTAAATTCAGAGAAAATGTTGCTAGCAGAGGTAGGTTCAAAGGTGTGGCCTAGGTTAGATTCATGCTCTTAGAAAATTGATTTTTCATCGATATGCATTTTGGCTCAATTATATAAATATTTGTGTTGTGCAACACAGGTGGATAAATTGATGCATGACTTTTCATAATAAACAGTGTGGAAAGTCAAGGGGCATGATAAGAAATAGTTTAAAAGTATTGAGTTCACTAAGCAATATTTTCAGGAAAATTACATTGTTTATATGGAGAATAAGGGAAATTGGTTTATATTATTGTCCAAACCAGACATTGTTGCTAAAATACACACACAAATTAATAAACTAAATTTTAAACCAATATATTTATACAAAATAAAAAAATAAAGATAAATTTATGTCTGCTGTCTTACATAAGTTTTATAGTAAGGCTTTCTAAAAATACAAATACTTTAACATCTACCTGTCTGTTACAATGCTGCCCAGACTATTCATATTTATAAAATTACTTAAAATTGAATGCCCCATATGCTTAATGATTGACTTGAGGTGTGCCTATTATTGCAAGATTTTTATAATGATTGACCAATGCCTTGTAGATCAATTCTATTATGGCAGATTTATTATCAAATCTTCCTTTGAATGTGTTAATAGAATTAAAAATATTTGACTCGATAAGCAGGACTATCTGGCTTCATTGGAGATCACTGAGTTATACAATTCATCTCATATAAATTATCCATTCAAATTATTGTAGAGGCACTGGATAAAGTGAATATAATGTGCATAGGACTGAATTCATCTTTGAATGACTAAACTAGATCCAAAATAATATTATTGCTTTATCTAATAATGTTTATTACAAAATAAATGATGGATATCCAATAGGCCTTCTCATGAGCAGCATAATTGCAAGTACTGTGTTTAATAAATTTGAAGAAGAGATCTTATTAAAATATTTCAAACTAATTTCTTCATTGTTATGTATACTATATGTGGATGATGTCTTTATTTGTTCTCTCAATGCACAAATCAAAGAAATACAACAGGATCTTTCTAATGTTTCTTCATTAAAATGGACAGTTGAAAATGTTGATAATCTAAAAGTCATCAAGTTCCTAGACTTATATATTCAAAGTGAAACCACTGAAGGCCATTCATGTGTGAGGTATTATTTGTCCCTAGTCTATTACACTAAAATTTCATAAATCAGTATTTTTGAATAGGAACCATAATCTGTGTAAACTTGAATCTGACAGGAAAAACAACATCAAAACTTATATCATAGACTTATGCAATATCAGATATAAAAATACACCTCTCATCAAAACTGTAAAAAACTTTTATTCCAAAATTAAAAATCTGTCTATCAATACCAATGACAAATCTGAATATCACTGCCTTATCTTTCCAGGACTATCCATTGTATCAACAAAGTCTGTGTGGTGACTCACCAAATTGGCCTTCATATTTTTCTGTTTTGGCTAATTAACAACATCAAAGATATACTCTCTTTAGATCTGATACCCCAAATCATTTTCAAAATTGGCTGTAGCTATACTAACTGCCATACTGTTTATTATGGAAAATTGCATGCTAATTTATCCACCCATATTGTACAACACAGATATTTATATAACAGCCAAAATGCATACTTTCAAACCAACCTCTGCCAGAATTTTCTGCTCTGAATATAATGATACCAAATGCAAAGTGAAAGAGGCTATGCTATTTGTAAAAAACAAACATGCAATCAACAAAATAGATTTTTGCATTCCCATTTTAAAAAATGGCCAACATAAATAATTCTTTTACCATTCAAATATGCAAAATTTCTATTATGATTTATTCTCTAATAAATACCATAATTTCTTCTTGCAGCCAGTGCCATGATTATGACTATTACTGTTAAGTAGTTGAATGCATGCTAGCAATATCTTGCTAATTACATAATTTAAAGGTTTTCTCTAAATATGGTTAGATAAAGCTCACCATATTTTTAAAAATACTCATATATAAAACAAATATATATTTTAGAAGCAGTTATTAGATATTAATTGTAGTTGGAGTATCACAAAACTGCATTGTAGCCGCTGCATGTTAATGATGATTTACTTTTAATTAGTAAATAGTTAGCTTTAATTGCTTATAAGTTAATCAGAATAAAACAAAAGTTAATACTTTTTCTTCATAAAATTTGTACTTTATTCTTTTTGTATGATTATTAATAATAATTATTATTTATATTGCAATAGTATTTGTGTTCATGCTAATATTTAATTTTTTAATAATCAATATTATCTAAATGTAATTATTGTTTCTAAATTATCTTAGTCAAATCATGTTGACCTTCTTTCTTTTTCATCTAACTAATTTTTTATCTCTTACAACTTTAATTTGTATTTATATTTCTTGTTTCCAAAATCAATTACAATATCTCTTGTTTGAGAGAACTGTTTTATTTTTGTTATTTTTTACTTTGTCTGCTTTACATAATTATACAATACATATTATTTATGCAAGAGTTCATATCACATCTATTACAAATGTTTATGAAAATCATAGTATACTAGATGTTGTTTATTTATATTGGTATTAACATATGTTGTAGAAGATCTCATATATTAGATTTTTTGTTGTGAGCACATGATTATCTACTAAATATCAATCAATTATATCAAAGTTTTTCAAATATATTAGTTAGAAGTAATTTAGTCATAATTGCCCCAAATTTTTAAGATGTTTATATAAGAATGTTTTTTGAATTTAGCTAACACCCCCTTTATTTGAATTTAGAAACACTTTTTTCATAAATGTATTATATTATTTAATATTTTGTGGGTATGTTTTTTATATATGCTTTATTATATTTTACTTTTTAATGTTATATTTTAAACACCTCTCCCAAGACATTTTTTGTACAAAATTTATATTACTGTACTATTTAATTGTTTAGTAAGTAAATAAATAATATATTAGTTATGAACATTATAAACCAATTTACCAACATTCTTATGTCAAGAAACATTAATTAGCTTTAAAATATATGAAATTGAATTAAGTCTAAATAATGTATATCAAATTTAAAATCTTATATTATAAATTTATTTTATAATAACAGATTTTCAAAGAATGCTTGATGTCTATTCAATTGTTTCTGTGCTTTGTATTACTTGCTATACATTTATTTTTTAAAATGTAAATTCTGTCATTGACTTTTGTATAAATATACTATTTTAGTATTGAAAGAATAAAATATTCATTGGCATTATTAATCAAGTATTCTATATAACTATCCAAAATTCACTGAAAACTTATGTCTGATAAAGTGAAATTATTGAAATCAACATACTATTGTAACTATCAACATTTAAGCTGATGTGAAGGTATAATTTTATCAACTGACTCACAGTTTTTGGAAAGGTGAATAATTTGATGTTCAATTGAAAAAGCTTGTAAACTTCTGAGCCAGGAAGTAAATCAAAAAGGAATACTGATCAATCTTTCATCAACTAGCAGTTGCCCTGCTAGGTGAATTTTATTTTTTGCATTATTTCTCTTAGAGATAAATTCTGAACAGCCACACTTAACAGTAGGTTATAGTATATAAAACAATGATTTGTGTATTTATATTAATGTTGTATATTTTTAAAAAAAATTAAAATACTTAGTAATTAAGTCACTGAATGCATTTTCTGAGCAGAGTATGATTTTCAAAAAACAAATGTTAGAGTAGCAAATACATTAGACTATTAATATAGCACAAAAAGTTCATCAGCCTAATACAGTTTATTTCAATATTTATCTTTTGAAAATGGTGATCTATATAAAAATGGTATTGGGGGATTCAATTAATAAATTTTTGAAATTTTTGCTTACATAAAAGTATTTATATTAATGCCCTAAATTATTACAATCTGTTTGTGGAGTTTAATGTATAATAAAGTAATAAATAAAATGATCTTTTTAACCTTTATATCTGATTGTTGAATTACTTTATTTGGCTTTTTTTCATTCTGCAATCAGCTATACAATGACTCACTTGCAGCTATTATGTAGTATTCATTTGTTTGACAATTTTTTGTATTTATTTAATGGCAAAACCTTGAACTAAATGTTTAATTATTGTTAGTAATTATAATTAAATTACTTAGCTGTCAGCTTAACCCAGAGAAAAATAAAGTGTGTCAGAAGAGTAGGTTTTTGAGTCAATCATAGGATGAACATTCTACTTTTAATAAAATCTTAAAATAGAAAAGCATAAATTTCACATAGTTTATTCATTTATTTATTTTTATTTTGTAAAATTAAGGGAAATATTTGTTTTTTCTGAGTATATGATGTTCACATTCAGATTTTATTTGAATATATTTAACTTTTATTTAAAAAATAAGTCAGACAAAGTATAATAACATCAAGCAGAAAGTAATTAGTGACAAAAAAACAGAAGTTCGTATTGAAATTATTATATCTGTTAATTTTTTCAATTATAAGCTGAATTTCTAAAATTCAAAGATTATATTCCTTACTTGAATGTATTATTTTGTGATATATATTATTAATATAATGCAGAATTATTTACTGTTAAATGTTTTTATTGATTTTGGAAAATCAGTTTGTTTGTTAAATTTTGATCTTTTTCAAGTTAGAAGAAATTTTAAAATCAAGATTTAATATATTTACATTCAATAGAATTGCTTAAAAAATTAGATATAACTAAGTTATCTTATCCTAATCCATTTGAAATACTTATCTTTTCATTTTCAGTGTGTCAAGTAGGCTGATAAATATAAAAGAGAGGGCAGGTAAAATATGAAAACTATTCAATAATTTCATGTATCACAGTTAATAATTATTCTTAGAATTTTCATTTGTTTTATATAATGGTTGTGAGAGTGTAGTTAAATTTTTTTTTACATTTTTAAAACCATTTTAAACTCTTAATGTATTATCATGTTAGTATGTGTACATAAATATATGAGTATAATAAATTAATAACTATGTTTTTTTTATTTAAAATTGTTTTTATTTTTATTTTAAAACATTTAAAAAAAAAAAACTAAAAAAACTCCCATGATTTAAAATGATTGTGAAAAGTTAAAAAAAGTTTGCAATTTTTTTTTAACATTTTTTTTTTAAAAACAACTGTTTTAAAACTAAAAATAAATCTTTCAGTTTAAATAGAAAACTTAGTTTTATTATATATATAATTCTATGCACATACTAAATATAATATATACATTAAGACTATAAAATAGAAATTAATATAACATTAAAAGTATATATATATTAACTTACTGTAAAGATATCTAATGATTTATATATAAATGTGATATTGATTTAAAGTAAAATTATATGTATTAAGTGAAGTTTATTTATAATATATACACATGTATTATTATCTACACATGCTCAATATCATATATACATAAGAATATAAGTTTTAACTTAAAGCAGAAATATCTAGTGGTCTATATTGTAACCAGTTGGATTACATAGCACACACTAATATAGTGTGGGTGCATAAAAATATAGATAAAGTTGAAAGGAAAACTAGAAATAAATGCAGACCAAAATTATAGTAGATATTTTCTACATTCACTGAAATAAAATAAAAAAATAATAATTCTGATTTAAAGTAAAATTTTGTTATGGATTAAACTTTTAAGATGGTCTGATAAATAATATTTGTAATTCTGATTTTGAAATTACAAAAAAACAAGCATAATTTATTTTTTAAATCTTTTAATTAAAACTTGTACAAAATATCTTTTTAAAGTAATGCTTGTTTGCAATTCTACTATATAGTTAAAAATCTTTGTAGATTAAAAATTCTAAAGAAATATTACACCTAAGGTCAAATTCCAAAGATTAAAGCAAAAACATGAATATCACATTTTGATAGAAATTTCCAGCTTGTTTTCAAATGGATTAGACAGATTGAAAACAGCCACTGTGTTTTTGACACCTGACTTAACCAAAGTTATAAAAGACTGATAAAAAATATCAGTTAGTTTTTGCTGGCAGTTTTGTAAGAGCTGGTTAGAAGAGTTTTTAATATTTTAAGCAGTGGCCAACTAGGCCAACAGCAAAGTCTAGATAATAGTTTTTTGTAAGAAGGGTCAGCTGAAAAGTTGGTTATATTTTGTTACAGCTTTTTGAAGTTTGCAGTAGTTGGTTTCAGCTGACCATAGAACTGGCAGAATAGCTACCATGAACTGATATAGCTGAAGGCAGGACATTAGATTCAGGAGCTGCTAATATTTCCTTCACAGGAGTTTGAATTCACATGGAGAAAATGACCCACTTCTTCATGCTGAAATTCATAGCCTTAAATGTGGGGAAGACAGCTGCTTGTCTGGAACAGTTCTACACAGACGGGAGACCAACTACAGACCAACATTATACATGGATTACATTTTTCCTAATTATGACAGTCACTAAAAACCAAACTCACCAAGAAAAATCTTCCAGCTTGATGAAGAATTAATTACATGTAACATGTGTCAGATATATATAGAGAAACACACCTAAACATATATATATAGCTGGTGAGTTATTTTATAATAATTCATATAAAAATAGACATGTAAAGAACAATATTATTTTTAAGTCAGTTAAAAATCTATGTATTTTAAAAGAATATAAAATGGTTTTGCTTGAATTATAATTAAGAGTCAAGAATAATTCATTGATCAACTGGTTTTAAAAGCGAAAGAGATGTTTTTGAACAATAATCCTCCAGACATTTTTTTAAAAATTTATATTAAATTAAAAGTAAAGAATCGATGATTCTGTAATTTAATTTAAAAATGTTGATAATTAATCAACAAATACCTGTCAATAATTGATTATACTTTTTTTAAGGAAAAAAAGATCTTATAAATTGATAAATAATTTTAAATTATATCTATATTTTCTTTATACACACATATAGGTATAAAATTTATGCATATTTCCAAAGAAATTAATTATGAAAATATAATACTATTACTGTTAAGTTAAAATATGATGTAAATGTCAGAATGCACACATACGCACACACATATATGTAAATTTTAAACATTTTTTTTGTTATTATTAAATATCAATTGAAATAGATTAATTTTATAATAGAAATCGTGCAACTGTGCACACATATATATGTAAATCATTGTAACAATTTGAATTTTGAATAGCAATTATATAAATTGCAATGTGATTATTTGAAACTTTGTATTGCAATCAAAATCATAAAGTTTATATGTGTGTAATTTTATTTTTATAAGACCTTAAATATTTTTTGTTATTAATAAACTTGTATTTAATTGTTTAAAATTTATTTCCATCATCTCTTGTTCACATACAGTAATAGAGCTTATGTTCTCTGAGCCAGATTCATGCATGGGATGAATATATAAATGGGATGTGTACTTAGTGCTTTGGGGCATCCAGAGATGATCAATCAGCATCCTGGTTGGCACATAAGATTATACTCTTTAAAGCCCATGCATTATATTTTTTCTTATTTAAAAGTTAAGTTTATAGTTGGCTAGTATTAGTGGCCAGAGCATTGATAATTATCAGCATGTTATAAATGTCCCAGAATTATTATTTTTATTTCTGATTATTGTGTATTTTAATGGATGGGCACTAAGCTGGTGCCTCCAAGTTATGTTTAAATAATTGTCCAAGGTGGCAAAGGCTCAATAGTCAGCCTGGTCTACTGAAGACCCATTTTCAATACAGTCATAAGTTTGACTGTTGATTTATATTTTTTATTGTTTCTATCCAGTCACAAGGTTGACTGATGACTTTATTCTGATTTATTGTACTGATTTGTTTATTCCCCTCAATAATGATGATGGATGGTTATTTCTCTCGAGTATGCACTTATATTTATTTATTGATAATGCTGGTGAATAATTATATTTGTAGTTGCTCTTCTGAGTTAGCTGGCTGATATCTCAATGATCTCAGAGATTCTGTAATCTCATTTTATTAATAAATATTATATTACTTATATACTTTGTTAAATATTGATATTTGTATTTATATTTTGAAATGAGTTTGATGATGATTTTCCATCACCCCATGTTCATGCCATCACTTTCAATATCCATTATCCCATCCCATTACTATATATATATATATCAATTATAAGTGTCCACTCAATTTATAGTATGATATAGCTTTATATTTTCATTTATTGTGCCAATAGTAAAAATTTAATAATAGAAATAAAAAAAAGTTTTTATATTAAATGCTTTTATTGACTGTGCTCTAAAAAGTAATAAAATAATTGTTTTTTCACCACAAATGGAGTTTTTAGATTTAATTTGAAATAAAAGCATGGGGAATCCAGACATTAATTAAATCAATCCTAATTTTTTTATAACAAGGAATTGTCTGCCCACCTCCATGATTTTATTTTAATTTAAATCTAAAAATCCAGTTATGGTAGAAGAAACAATTACTTTATTTAATTTTAGTGCACAGCCAATAATATTATTTAATATAAAAATATATATCTCTATAATTTGATGAAGTATTATTTTAACCAAAAGGCTAAAATAAAATATTTTTTAGTATTATTTATTTCATTTGGTTTTTTTTTTTTAAATTATAAGTTGATACATTATTTTTTAAAAAGATATTTATTTTAATGAATATTATAAAAAATAAAAATTTTTAATGAAAAATAAAGATTTATTTGTTAAAAAAGAAAAAAAAGAAAATGATTGCCAAATTAGCCACATAAGAAATTTAAAATCCTACATACTTTGACAGATTAATAAATAGCCCAAGAGTAAAAATATCTCCAACATCCTTTTACATAAGCTTTAAGAAAAAGGAAAATACTCACTAAGTTTGTAATTTCCAGGTGATGATAGTTTTGAGAATTTTTCCATTCTTATTTTATATTCTAGTTAAAACTGGTTAGATCCTCATTTTCTGATTGATATTAGATAACTAACAAGATTGAAATTTGGATAGCTACCTGAGTAAAATATCCCAAACTCCTGAAAATCTCATTTGATCTCAGACTTGAACTTCATGATAGATAAATGTGTTCCCTGAACCATGAGGCATTTATATATAAATAAATATCAAATCACCTCCAACTTTGAAAAATTCAGATACATCCTCTGTGAATAAATATATGAATCCATATTTATTCACAGAGGGCATAGCTGAATTGATTAACATTGGACTAGGAAGAGGGATAGAGATATCGTTAATAAGTGACAAGGAGTATATACTTTGTCGGGATTTTTTGCAGATGATGTCTTTTTGTGTGCAGAAAGAAGAGAAGATATGGAAGTTATGCTGATGACATGTGAAACAGTAAGTAAATAGATGGGGATTAAATTTAGTGAAGAAAAATGAATATAATAATGGCTAATACTGGGGAAAGAAAAGATGAAGAATTTTTATTGAGGGATATAAAGTTGAATGTGATGGATAAGTATAGTTATTTGGGAATCATCTTAAGTAATGAGAAAAATTGCTTGGATGAATGGGAGAAAAAATTGATAAATGAAGCAAAGAAAAAGAAAGGAATTGATAAAGAAATTAAAAGTATTTTCATATAATAAATATGATGTAGCTAGAATTGTATGGAAGAGAGTTGCAGTAGCAGGGTTAACATATGGCAATGATGCATGGTGTGTTAGTAAAGTGATATTAGATTACTTAGAAAAAGTACAAAGGAAAGTAGGAAGGCATGCATTAGATGCAGATGTGTGGACAGCAAAGGAGGCAATTCAAGAAGAAATGGGATGGTCAAGGTTTTATATGAGAGATGCAGAAAGCAAAATGAAAATGTTTGGTAGATTGCAGTTTATGGATAACAAAAGAATAGCCAAAATAGTATTTCATTGGATTACAAGTAAAGGGCAGGCAACAAGATGGGTCAGAAAGATAATGTGGTATGCAGAAGATTTGGATAAATAATTTATATCAGTATATTTGTACAAAAGGTGGGATGATTGTGTTAGGAGGATTGTTGAGTATTATAGTGGTAAGGAATGGGATAGAAGAATAGATCCATTAATAAAGAATAGGTCCCTAGTTGGAAATATGGAGAACTAGTATGGTGAGTAAAAAAAGAATATAAATATATATATAGAAGTAAACAGAACATTGCATGATAGTTAATTTATGATAATAGTAAGGAAAATACTTTATTGTTTAAGGCTTGAATGAGATTTTTAGCAACAAGGGAATATACATGCAAATGAAAAAAATATGGGTGATTTAGTCTGCAAATTGTGTAAAGAAGGCATAGAAAATATTAGGCATCTGTTAATTCAATATAAATGCTTGGAAGCAGAAAGGATACAAATGATGAAATTATGGAAGAATAAATATGACCAAAGTGATTATACAGAAAGTGGGTTATTGGTTTTTATGCTGGATTTGGGAAAAGATAAGGGGGATTTAGATATGAAGGCCATGGAGTTAACAAAGATTATGTTGTGGAAATTGGATGGAGCAGATTATGGCAAAACTTTGGGTGAGGAATGGAAAGTGAAGGTAAAGTCGTTAACAGGTTTCTCTGAGCATAGTTGCTGAGAGATTTCTCACTCAGTATAAGGAGAAGTCACAGTGCATAACATCACATCACATGGAGGTGATTTGTTATTTGAATATTTATTTTAGTATAACATTATGCACTGGAATTATTTTGATATATATATTAAACAATAAATACATATATACATATGCATTTATATGTTTAAACATTTACACGCATATATATATATGTATGTATGTATGTATGTATGTATGTATGTATGTATGTATGTATGTATGTATGTATGTATGTATGTATGACTACATACAAATATATATTACTGGTTAGATATATTGATTCTGTGATAATTTGCATAAAAAATAAGTAATGGTAAATTATAATTGCACCTCTTCTTTGTAGTCAAAAAAATATTAAGAAAAAACTTTTTTACAAATTGAAGTGGCATTTATATTGACAACAAAATGAAAAATCAAAACTGAGTAAATTAGTCAACCTTCTGCGTTCATTAATTATAATATTTTAACATCAAAATTACATCAGTATATTTTTGTAACCTAAATACAATAATTTTCTTTTCTAAATGTTTTCCAACTTTACAGCTTAAGCTTTAAAAAAAAATCCTGGATTCTGAACATGTTTTAGCTTCAAGTGCAGATTTGGTGTGGAAAGTGAGGACACATGAGAGTGGTGGGCCATGTAGAGTGCAAATGGAGTATGGAGAAGCCTTATCAATCACTGGTGAAGACACAAAGAAGAAATGCAATTTGTGACTTGCTCAATTGCTATCGAGCACGCACATATTCAACTTGTCACTTACGGGCAAGAAAAAGAGAATCGAATGACTCATTCTTACATTGCAAATAAATCCAGGAAAACTTAAAAATCAGTTCAGTGGCAAAATGTAAAACTAACTGGCAGAAGAAATCGTAGAGTTTTTTTATTTATTAAGAGAAGTCAATGTTTTATCAAAATAACTTTAGATTACCAAACATATTTCAAAAATTTTAAATTAACATTAAATGATTCAAGGAATATTAGTACGTCAATTACTTCATAAAAAAAAAAATAAACGATCATAATATAAGTTTATCAATTCAAAAAATATTATTGAAGCGTGAGTTTTCTATCAGGTGTATTATTCTTTTTCTCAAGCCTTCTTTTATATCAGATTTAATGCAGGATAATAAATGAGGCTATATATTTATATGCCATACTACGAAATCTTACCTTTTTTCATTTATTTTTTTTCATGATTGAACAATTAGGATACGTTTCAACTTTTATAAGCAAGTTAAAATAAAGTTATATATAAATATTTAAAAGACAATCATTATATGAATAAATTATATATATACAATAAAACAGAAATAAATATAATTCATTATATTATTGTTTGAATGTTATAAAACAACAAATACCTTATTATTTAATACAAAAAAACTTTTTTCGACATTACTTTATTATCCTTCTTAGGGTAACATATATATAATTGTGAATATTTGCAGACCTTTATTATTATTATTATTATTATTATTATTATTATTATTATTATTATTATTATTATTATTATTATTATTATTATTATTATTATTATTATTATTATTATTATTATTATTATTATTATTATTATTATTATTATTATTATTATTATTATTATTATTATTATTATTATTATTATTATTATTATTATATTTCAAAGATAACTTTACTCAGTAAATAAAGATTACATCGGTAGTTGTATATACATTCAAGTGTAATCTCGTTACTAACATAGTTATCTATTGGATGTATATGTAAAAATAATTAAAAGTTCAAATTTCAATGAACAAACAACTTGGTTATAAATTGCAACTAAGTAATACTTGATCAATGTCAAAGGGATATATGTATAATTTAAAGATCATTAGCTGTAAATTAAGAAACACCAATAGCCGCAAATCTGGTATAGTATATACGAGAAAAGTTCATTAGCAAAGTAGGTAAGCAACTTAATAATATGCACCATTAAATGTCTGATCTGTTAGAGTACTTTTTACTTAATTGTTGCTAAGAAATATGTATCATTGGAATGTTCATCAATTGTTGATAAGACTGAATATTATTATTTTTGTTATTGTTGTATTTATTGTTGTTATTGTTGTTACTATTATTAGTGTTGTTGTTTTTGCCCTGCATGGTTTAATTCAGCAATGGAATGATAGATCCTGCACCTTAGGTCAATAGATAGTTCTGTCACCTTTGGCATCTGAATTCCTTATGAATTATTGAACAATAAAGTCATTCGCTACTGCTACTGTTGCTACTATTACTTTTATAATGTATTTTATTGGTTATTTATATATGGTTACATTGATATTTTAACAGGCAAGTTTGAAATAAGCAAAAAAAAAAAAAAATGGTACAAATTATCAGAAAATACAAAATAAGTGACATGAAAAAAAAAGGAGACATAAGGTATTTGATTATATATATGGTTATGTTATTATTTTCTTTTTATAAGTGTTGAGATTATATATATATATATATATATATATATATATATATATATATATATATATATAATTAAACATAAAGAAATAAACCTATTAATCCAAAGATCACAGTGGAGAGGGTAATGTTATTAGACTATATGTACCTGCAAATATGTCTGCAGGTGCTAAGGCCTGATCTCTGACCTTAAGTTTGCTTATTTTGTTGATGAAAAGTGGTCCGAGGTTCTTAGATGTTGGATTGAAACAAAAATGACATCTAAGGAACCAAGAAAGAAGTTATTCTGATAGAGGGAAAAGAGCTCTTTGGATGTCATTAAGGAGCACCTGAAAAGAAGTAATTTGAGATTTTGTAATAGAGGCTATTAATGTCCTGTATGATTGAAGTGCAGGACATTGGAATAAAAAGTGCTCAATGAATTCTTCTTCTGTATGGCAAAGTTGCTAATCAGCATCAATGTTAGCAAATGACATATTGTGAGATAAAAAACTATTGGTTGGGAGGGCTTTAATATTAATTTTGTGAGGAAGTCAAGATATTTAGGTTCTAGATAAGAGAATTTAAATTTCTAAATATTTTTATTAGTAATTGTAATTAAACTCTGTGGTGTGTGTGTAGCTTCTGTCATGCTGGCATGTTTACATGGCTCCCAGTATGTGATTTTCCCAGAGGCAATATTTTGGTTTGTAGTGAATTTAATTATATGTGTTTTAATAAGATTATTAAAAAAATTGTATTATATGTTTTTTTAAGTGATATATAAATATAGAATGGAGTGATAGACCATTGTAGTTAGTAGACATTTGTATAATTTGATGCTCATAGACAGGTTTGTACATAATGAGTTTATTTTCTTTTTGAAAGAGTTTGTATATTTTATTATAGGCATGTACTATGCAGTTTTGGGGAAGATAAGAATGTTTAAGAACATAATTTTTGCATATAGTGAAAGGTTGGCTTTATAGAGTGAATATATAGTTTGTTCTATTGATGAAATCAATGAGTTTTGAATTTTTTCATGGCATTTGCTGATTTATTTATAGGAAAATCTAGAAAATTTGGAGGTGGGGCAGTAAATATAGAAGTAGTGAGATTTCCAATCAGTATGTTCCATGTAGCAGATTTGTTTAGATTAAGGTTGAGATTATATTGGTTCATATGATTGTTTATAATTGTGATTAATTATGGGAAAAATTTTTTCAAGGGAGGAATAACTGATGTATGCAATACTTTTACTAATTGTAAGGATGAATATACCAGGGTGGTTTTTTCAATATCAGTTACTAAATGGCTAATATAAGTTATAAAAAGGCACTTAGTGGTAAGCCTTGGGGAATTGAAGTATATGAAGGAAAGCTAGATGAAGTTTGGCCATTAAGAGTGATATTTATTTTTCTGTTTACAAGGAGGTTAGTAAGAATGTAAGGTAAAGGGGTCAGTATATTATAAGTTTTAACTGTATGTATTAGGGTTTCTACTGGAACAGAGTTTCATGCTGCAGCATGGCTAGCTGAACTGCTATAGGTCTAATTTTTTTAGAATATCTGATATAGACTATGATGATTTTGAAAAGAAATATTGCAGCAGAGGTAATTCTTTCTTGGAAAATTGAAAGGTATATATGGAGGGTAAGATTAATGGTTGTATTTTGGCTTTGATAATTGATTCATTTTTATGAGAATAGAGATCATTGATATTGGCCACAAATTCCTAAAAGGTGAGGGTAGTATATTTTTTTAGGAAGGGTATTAAAGAGACTGGATAAAGTGTTCAATATGATGTATTTGTTCTGATAAATAATATAAGAGGTTATGTATTACATGTATTATGAAGTAGCTAAAATGAATAAGAATAAATTTTTGTATTGCATGTGGACCAGGGTGCACACTATTAGGAAGAGGGTTAATTTCAGAATAAAATCATGATTAGTTATGCCATGATTATTATTGTTAGTTCCAAATGGGTTTGAGAGCAGATCAAGTATGAAGAGGCTTGAAATTTGCTTTTAAATTGATAAAAAATCAGAGGGAGCATGTTTTGTCCAGAGAAAAATTGTTCATTTTGGGTAATAAAGGATGGAGTGTTTTTTTATTTTTGTAAGCAAGATCCCAGTGAATATATTCTTTGGACCAGTTGTGTATTATACCAGGTATATTTTTACTTTATTTGTAGAGAGGTATTCAGCAAGTAGACATTGTGTAATAGAGGCAGGGTCACTTGATGTGCTTTTTAATTACTACTACTACTGCTGTTGCTGATACTGCTACTACTACTGCTACTACTATTACTACTTATATTATTATTTTTACTAACTACTACTATTACTACTACTACAATATTATATTTTGTATTAAATAACATATTTATTGTATTTTTTTTTGCTTTTATTTATTTGTATAGAATTCAGAATTCATTTACTTTTATGGTTCATAGAGAGAAAATAGTGGAACAATTTTTAGAATCCAGAGTTGTCTACAAATATATCTAACTAAAAATGCACCATGATACCATGCAGGATATAATATATTGGTTCATCAATTGATAATTTCAGTTTGAAATAGAAATAGATTGCCATTATTTTTTCTGTATTTTTATATATTCTTTCTCAATTGTTTTATTTATCTTAATTACTTAGTTTAGGGTCTGATTCTTAGAAGTTTTTTACATTATTTGTTATCTCTCTAATACAACTATGCCAATGTGATTATGTGTTTGGTTAATCATACTTTCATATATATATATATATGTGTGTGTGTGTGTGTGTGTGCATATGCCATTCTCTTAAACAGTTGGTGTCTGAATTAGGTATTATATATAAATCTAACATTTAGTAAAAAAGATCTGCTTTTGACAGCTAAAAAGTCATGATTTAAGCATTAACATTTTCAATATTTTACTACAATTTTCTTTTATAGGATTTGCAGTTTTTAGTTGCCATCTTGTATAAAATAGTATATTTTTACTAATAAGTTGCTTTGATGTTTAATTTGAATACAGAGACTTAATATGTATAATGAATATATGTTTGGTAGCCATATTTAAGAATTTTCTTGTCTTTTCAATTGTGAATACATGAGAAAGTTGATTTAAAATATTCCTTTCCACAACACCTTATCAGATTAGTACATTTGAAAGATTGTTTGAATACATATTTGGAAGAAATAGTAAATTAAAGTAAAAATATAATTTTCTATGAATAAAGGTATAATGAGTGTGTAAGTTCTGTTTGATATGGACACTTCAAAAGGTGAATGTAATAAAAACTTGTAGATGAAGAGTTGTCAAGATATAATATTGAAGTAGATACTGCATAATGGTTTCTTCTATTTTTAGAATTCCTAGAAATATTAAAAATAGATTAATAATATTAATATTTTTATTGAAAAGCAAATATTATTAAGAAGATACTAAATGTTAATTAATTTTTTTATATATGTAATCTTCAGGTTGAAATATTTTTAATAGTAATTAATTTGTTTAAAATATATAATTATTTAATAAAATAATATAAAATTTAAATTTTTTCTGCATTTAATTTATTTGAAAAAACAACTTATTTTTAAGTTTTTAATTAATGTTTTACTGCTGAAATTCTTAAAAAATATACTAATATTTAAAAAATTTAAATATATTTTACTTTTATTAATAAAAATATTATTAAAATTAATTGAAATATATTTTCAATATTAATATAAGTTTTCAAATTGAATTAAAACTTACCTTTCTTTTCTGTCAAGTGCATTGTGAAAAGTTCCCATTGCTCTGTATGAGTAGTTAATAAATTCAAATCAACTGTCTAAAAAAAAATATATTAATGTACTATTTTAATCATAAAATTTGAATAAATAACTATTATTAAAGTAGTCCAGTACTATGCTGGAGTGAACAGGATTGAACAGGCAGTAACAATTTGCTTAGCATTAAAGCCCAAATTTTAAAATTTGACTTGGGTTTTGGTAAATAATGTTCATTTTATCACTGTTTATGCTCAAATGTTGAGTACAGAAAATAAAATAAAAAAATGTATTAATTAATACTAATAAAAAATCATATTTTTTATTTTTTGGAGACAATGTGATTAGAGAAATAATAAACAATAACATCTAAGTTATTAGAAACAATGGAAAATGTAATTATTATTTAAGATTTGTGTTATATAATTGATTGACTATTATATATGCACTTAGTCTCAAAACAATAACATCCTATAAATAAAGTTACTATTAATAATCAATTCAATTCCATTAAACTCAATTGAAATAAACAACTAATACTAAATAATTATTTTATTCTAACTTTTTATCCAATATTAAGACCTTTTCAAGACATAACTTTTTTTTCTTTTTTGATTATTGAAAGTAATTATGGAAGCAATGTTATGGACAAATTAAGTATATTTATTATATGATATAAATAAAGTTATAGTCATGACATTATCAATAAATTAATAATGTTTGATATCATCAAAAAAATCACACTACAAACATGTTTATAGAATATTTGATATTCACTCTTTAAATCTATTGCTTCTCATGCAAACTTTTACCTGCTAATAATCAGTAAATCTGCCAACTTTGAATTTTTAAATCTGTATATGTTATTAAACTAAAAATTCTTTTAAGAAATATACTTCCAATATGAATAAATTTGTTCTTTGACTAAAATATACGAATGCAAACAATATGAGATTTTAAAAAAATGTAATGCCTGATAAAGAGACTTAATAATATTAATAGATTAACAATAGCAAAAAAAGTACAAATATATGCAAATCATTTATCTTTTTTTAAACAGGAAGAATGAATAAAATGTAAAGTGGAATGAAAATATCTGGAAAGAGAAAGAGTCATATGGGTAGAGAAAATATGGATGAAATTTTTGGAAGAAGAAGTAGTGGAATAGATAAGATAGTCTTAAACAATGCCAAGAGATTTAGTGGTAGAATATGTAGGATTGAAGAGAAAGAATGATATTAAAGTAATTGGTAGTAGTACTAACTTGAGAAAGGATATGAAAGGTGATGGAATGAGTATCAGTTATGCTAATATAGGATTAGGTAAAGTGTTGGTATAGGGAAAATTGGTTTTTGTATTGTGGTATCAAATAAAATTGTTGGTATAAGAGATTAAATTGGTTTAGAAATAAGCCTGAAATTGACATTTTAATACTATTAAACCAATGAATGTCATTATGTAGTTGATAATGATGATATTTTAATTGTTGAAAACTGATTAAAACATAAATATCATACATTTTATGGATTTCTAGAGATGTAAAATATTGTAGTCATATGTTACTTTCAAAAATATTAAGTGTATTGTGTTACCCCATTTTATAAAAATAAATAAACAGAAATGATTGTAATAATTTTTATTGGATATTATTTTTACTACTTCAGAAAAAACATATTGAAGGATTTTAATAAATAAGTATTTTTCAGTCATAGACTTGTTATTACTTAAAACTCAAAATGCAGTATAGATATACATTTTTGATGGTAAAAAGATGCAAAATTATGTTAGAAATAAAGACATATTTGATTTAGTTTACTAAAAATTTTGCAATAATGTTTGGAAATAATCCAGTATTTGTGAAACATTAGACACTTATGTTTTATCCCATCAGTCAAATTTGACAGCCATGTTTTTTAAAATATACATTTTAAGGGGCTTCCAATAAATATTGAGAATAAAATGATTGACTAGAAATTGATATATTTAATATTTATCTTTGTTTTATTACTAATGTAAAAGTGAAATAAATTACAAAAAATTAAAACAATTAATTGTAATTAAAATAAATTTTAAAAAATTGAAATTGCAAAATACAAAGTAACAAATGTAGGTAAACAAAATAACAAATGTAGGTTATTCTTGTCAGTGGCCTGAAATCCCCTAATGGCATGAAACATTATCACAAGTACATCTTCTTTTTGCAATTGCTGCCACATAAATTCTGCTAAATATGAATCCAGAAGTTGTCACATGGATCCTTGGTGCTTTTTGTTTTGCCATTTGGCCAAGGCCCCATAATCTTTTGATGTTTTGTATATTCACATCTCTATTTGGCTCCACAAAGTTATATCTGCGATTTGTGTTGGAATATTCAAATCCAACATGGCATGATTCATCATTTTTATAGGCCTTCTAATAATCTGAATAAATAGTAGATCCCTCAGAGACATTTTCCTTGATTGCATCCATAAGAATAGGTGCTGTTCTATGTGGAACAGTTACAATAAAGCACTTGCCAATCTTTCTGCACAAGCCATTGAATAACAATTGCTACATCATGTTTGAAATAACAATTTGGAGGCTATCTAGTTTAGACTTAAAGAAATCAATACATTCTTGATGATGCTGTCTCTTCCATATTTTCAGTTTAGTTTAAAGTTTATGGTTTTATCAATGAAAACTATTGAATATGTATCTATTGCACCTGTATTTTTTTTAATCTAATGTACTCTTCCTCTAGCAACCTTCTTTTAATTTCTATTTTTAATTATACAATTTCCAGACTACAATTGAAAAACTTCTTAATGTTTTAATATAAATAAATAAAACTTCTTAATGTTTTGAATCTAAACCATTTTATTTGTATAGTTATATAGATATGACACCAGCATTTAACATAACTAAAAGTATCTATATATTTTGGCTAAAATTGTTATAAGATCAACAGAATCCAATGTGATTTTACATTACAGAATATTTTTTAAATAATAGCATTGGGTTCAAGAGCACTAGATTCATATCTAAAACTCATCATTGCTAAAAAATCATAAGTTATTAACTAGTCTGGAGATATGGATAGGATTAACATTGGTTAGAGAACTACTAAGCACCAATTATCTGGCATCTATCAATTACTCAATAATTAAATATCAGAATTGGGATTTTTTTAAAAAAATAGATTATTAAGATGAATTGAGAAAATACTTTTTTTTGTTTTATTATAAATATTTATTACTTTTATTTTAAACAAATTGGAGATTATCCATTTTTATTTTATCTAAATTTTGATTTAAAAATAAATAAACTGTGGCAAATAAAACAATTCGTTTAACTATTTCTTCAATTTCAAATATTTTCTTCAATTTCAAATATATCTGAAGATTTGATTGTGATAAAGAAAAAAAAACATAATATCTACCATCACTCATTATGTAAAAAATTATGTTGCTGAAGTTAATTGCATATGACTATCTAAAATGACATTATTAGTTTAAAAGAAAAAAATAAAAATTGGAAACATTCTTCAAAAATAAACAAATCAATTATATAATTAAATTTTTTTCTAAATAAAAAAAGAAATTAGTTATTTCTAAAGTAATAAATAGTTGCCGAATCTAATCTTAAAAGACTAAGGGTGCAAAATAGCATGTCAAAGAACTTTTCACACTTCATTAAATTCACGGACTTATTTTTCTGTCACTCAATTTTCTAAAAACACAAATAAATAAATAAAAAACCGACAAGTATTCTTAAATTAATGAGTTTTTTTTAATCTTGTTATTTTTTTAGAAAAAATCAATATCTTTAGGATAGACAAACAATTTGTGAATAAATCACATACAAGTTAGAATAAAACATTAATAACTTAACACAATTTATAAAAAATATAAACAGACATTTAAATAATAAAATAATAGAATATTAGGTTTTTGGATGTCACGTGGCATTTTAATACCAATGTGAAAAGTTAAGTTTGATTCAGAAACAATTCCCTCTGCCGCACCACACGGATTTATAAAATAAATTATTACATAGGACAGATTTCGATGATAGGCACTACAAAAAAAACGTCAGGAGTTAAATATGGTCTTATATATCGTTTCATTATTTGTGTCAATTAAATAATGGATTTGTAGATATTATTAAAATTAATTGACTGTCCACTAAAGTTTATACAGTTTCAATATAATAAAATGAAGTGAGATGAACTGATATTAAACAAGATTGTTGACTTTGTTTTTTATTTTTATGACTTTCATCTTGGAACAGTATGTAGGCAATTTCATAAAGCCAGACACCAATGTCATATATTTTGATGATGAACTTTTTAATTTGAACCAATTTAAAGAAAGAGTTTTTTTATCTTCTTGCTTTCTAAATTTATAATATTTTGATGATTTTTCTATACTTACAATTCAAAAGGTTTTTTAAAAGTATTTTATTAGTAATTCTTTTCTGTAATAAACATATTTGAAAAATCAAGTTTCATTATCAGTGATGGAAAAAATAGTATGAACAACTTTTGACTCAGTTATCTACACAAAAATGTAAATTAGTTTAGTTATCTCAGTACATGTTTGAATAAATGGTGATTTGAATGTAAATACAACTCAAATTCTAATATGCTACAGTTGCTTTTATCACTAAAAATACAAAAATTTATCATAGTGATATAACTATTGCAATTAGAAGTACTTACATATTAGAGCTGCTATGCCTTTTCACATCTGTATCAGCACACTAATGTCATCAAATAATGTGTACACTAAAACTTCTGACAACTTAAGTGATCAACTTGTCAAAACAGACCATGTATACAAAGTTATTTCACAACATTTTTGCAAGATTTAGAAAGTTATAAGCAGACTGATACTATATAAAAAGGTGTAGCAGGTCTAATATGTATCACTAATTACACCAGACTAAATCTGAAAAAGGACATTTTTAACCAATATAAAAAATATAATTTTTTACACAAAAATAATAAAAATAATGATTTACAATACTAAATAAAAATAACACTTTGTATCATCAAAGTCATCCTTCCCTCTCTGTATCATCAAAGTCATCTTTCCCTCTCCCCCTACACAAGATATGGCATTCTACCGTCACACACATGGCCTGCAATTCCCAAATTTTACTTAAAATTTAAAAATACTATGTACATTAAGTTTGGCATAAATTACAAAACAGGCACTAAAGCAAAATTACCAAAAAATAATACTATACAAGCAAATTTATAATAATAATAATAATAATAATAATAATAATAATAATAATAATAATAATAATAATAATAATAATAATAATAATAATAATAATAATAATAATAATAATAATAATAATAATAATAATAATAATAATAATAATAATAATAATAATAATAATAATAATAATAATAATAATAATAATAATAATAATAATAATAATAATAATAATAATAATAATAATAATAATAATAATAATAATAATAATAATAAAAAAAATATGACATTTATTCTATCACTTAAATAATGATATTAACTTAAAAAATAATAATTTATTTTACAATGGACAGTAAAGCAAAGAAAAAAATAAAAAAAATATTGCATCTATTAACTAAGACAGAAAAGTAAAAAATGGACAGATCAAAAAAAAAAAACTGACAATTTATGTTTACATCAGATATTTACAAAATGGACACTTAAAGCATATGTTTATATATAACAGTTGCTTGAAATCTTGATTGAGAAATGTCTAAGTACATTTATTTTGGTAAAAAAACAAAAAAAAAGAAATTAGCAACCTTTTATCAAAATGTAAAAAAAAATTATTCAACTTATCAATGAGGTGGGCTGATTTTTTAAACAGTCCAGAATGCAAATGAAAACACCATCTTTTTTGTGCAGCTGACAGATCATAGTTCTTCACTTTTATACACTTACAGGAAGGCAAAAATTGTAAACTTTTATTAAAACAGAATCAATGAAGTGAACTTTTTTTAATATCCAGAATGTAAAAAAAGCATCATCTTCTTTGTGCCTGTTTTGTAATTTTATGCCAGGGTTAATATATTTTCATTTTAAGTAAAATTTGGGAATTTCTGGCCATGATAGCAGAATGGTATATTTCTGCAGGGGGGGGTGACTTTGATGGCACAAAGTGCCATTTTTTAAATACTCACAATTACCTGTTTTATTTAGGATCATAATTGTCATGATGAAACAAAAACTCACAACTACTTGTTTTTATTTAATATTATAATGTTTTTATTTCTTTTCTGTACAAATTTTTCACTTAAGTTTGTCAGACATTCCAGTGTTCATGTTATTTGACAAATCACAAGGATCACAAGGTTAGGAATTTATGTTGGAATAACATGGATGTGAAAAGGTTTAACAGGTCTAATATGTAAATGCCTACTTAAATTAATTATATTAATTGTATAACATTTATTAAATTTACTGTAAAGGCATAACTCTTATCAAGTAACATTTATTAAATTTACTGTAAAGGCATAAATCTTAGATCTTTTATCAAAGTAGTATAAATGCATTACAAAATTTTATTCAATAATACAAAGATAAAATTAGTATGTTTTTAGCTCACTAGATGTGACATTATGGATTCTACTATTGTAAAGTCACACCTTTTATAGATTGGGCATATTGAAGGAAGAAATTATAGAAGATTTTCAAACAGTATTTTATCTTGAACTTGAACATGTTTTTCATGGCAGAATAAGACCTCCATTTAGTGTTTTCCTGAATGTTTGTGATGATGGTGTTCTAATTGTATTTTTATATTGGACTATTTCCATCATCTAATATGTGTGTTGAATGTCTATAGAAAAATTCAATTTTATTTAAATATTCCAAATACATTCAACTGTTAGTAATATCACAGCAAACAAGATAGTATATACACAAGCAATTAGTAATATCACAGTACACAGGTTAGAATATGCACTAACTGTTAGTAATATACACAGGTTAGTATATGCACAACATTTTGAGAGGTATTATTCTCCCCTGTTCTTCAGGTGTTGCTGGCCTGACCAGTGACAGTCCTAGCATGGGATTTAAGCCTGGGTCCTTAGATTCTTGATTATTGAATATGCTCTAACTAACTGAGCCATCCTGCCAAAGGCGACAGTCAGAAATTTCATATACTTATCTATGAGGTTCCTTCTGATTTCTCTACTTTTTCCTAAGAGCAAAGTGATTAGTGGTTTCCATACATTATGTATAGTCACACTAGGTTGTCTTATGGGTACAAAGAATAAATTTTTTTAAGAAGCTGCTTACATTACAATGGCAAAAAATCCCATAAGCCAACCTAGTATGTCTATACATAATGTATGAAAACCACTAATCAACTTTGTTCTTAGGAAAAAGTAGAGAAATCGAAAGGAACTTCACAGATAAGTATATGAAATTTCTACTGACTGTTGCCTTTGGTAGGATGGCTCAGTTGGTTAGAGTGTTACCTTAAAATTCAATAATCAAGAATCTAAGGACCCAGGTTCAAATCCCATGCTAGTACTGTTACTGGTTAGGCCAGCAGCACCTGAAGAAGAGGGGGGAATAATACCTCTCAAAACTTGTGCATATACTAACTTGTTTATATTACTAACAGTTAGTGCATATACTAACCTGTTTGCTGTAACATTACTAACAGTTGGTGCATATACTAACTTGTTTGCTGTGATATTACTAACAGTTGAATGTATTTGGAATATTTAAATAAAATTGAATTTTTCTAAAGACATTCAACACACATATTAGATGATGGAAATAGTTCAATATAAAAATACAACAAGGCCTCCATTTACATTATAATTTTTTTGAAATTTTTTTATTCAATTATGCAATATTTATTGCTTTCATTGAGAAGATTAAGAGAAGACAAAATATAACTGAGATCTAAAATTAGATGAGATGTTAAAATATATCAAAAATTAAATTTTCTATAGATAAAATTAAATCATATCAAAATACAGACTAATAAAATGAAATTTAATCTATGTAGATGTATCTGGGTTTCACAAATCCATTTATATAGTTATCACAAAACTTAATTATAACATATTAATGTTTTTTTCAGTCTTTATATCTTGTCTTTTCATTTTTCTAAAAATGATTATTTAATAGTGATGATGATGAAATTTATCTACACATGTATATAAATAGATACTCAATTTTCAAGATTTTTGTGGAAACCATAAACAAGAGTTTAATACGTCAGAATATACTTATGTTAACTGATTTGTTATTATGTTATAAAACTAAATCATTCATTTATCAAAAAGCGGGTATAATGATTTAATATTAATATTCTCTTTCATATACATTTAACGATTATGATTTAAATTTTTCATGGATAAAAATAATTCTGAAAAATAATTAATTCAATTTGATCTTTTATAAATATAGTGACAAAATGGCAAAAATATATTTAAGTTGATAATTTTAGTCAAAGCATTTTACCAATTTTATTTATATTGAATTTCAATTCTTTCCTATCTTGCCCCTAATTGAAAATATTTAAGATGGATATTTTAAATTATATTAATTAATAATATGAAGAATAAAGGTAAACCTTCTTCTAAAAACAATTTTAATAAAGAAATTATTTCTAAATCAAATATAAATCTTATTAAAATTGGAAAAAATTAAATGAGAAATATAAAAAATTTGTTATTAGAAGTACATTATTAGACTGAGATTTCTTAGCCATTAAATAGAAATAATGAATCAGTCATAAGAAAGTTAAAAAAACTAAATCATATTATAAATGAATGACAAAGAAGGTTACAAGAAGTAAAACCTGTTGTGTTATAGAATAGATATTTCTGAAATCTTCATTTCTAAAATCAAATGTCAGAACAGATTTTTATTTTGTTTTTAAATTCATAAAAATATTAGTAAAGGTGTTGTATTGTAAAGAAAATATACTGATAGAATAATGAATAAATGGAATTCAAAGTTCATATACTGTGGTCAAATTCTGTCATTTTTGGTGTTCAAAGTTTTTATAAAATTCCTGAGTAATAAATTATACTTTTATTTTTTTATTTTTTCTAATCAATTGTTTTTTTAAAAAACTATTAAATTATTAAATTAAAATTTTAAAGATAATATAGTTATCAAAGATTAAAATGTTACACAAAAAAGGCCAAGCTAAGTGAAAAATATATTGAAAGTTTTAAAAACAAAAATGCAGAAATGCATTATTGAATAAATGTGTAACTAATTTGAGAGTTATCACCAAAAACATTTACACATTACTATGATTATTACAACTTCTAAAAAAGATAATAGAAAGACAAAATATCAATAATAATGTTAAGATGAATTTTGCTATATGTAGTCTGCTAATTTCTTCAGAAATTTTTTTTCAAAACTTTCAATACCTTGACTAACTGTAATTCTTTATTGCATTTAATTCTCAGTTATGTATTCTATAGCATATCTACAAGATAATCTTTATTAATACAGTGAAGTCTGCTTCTCCCATGAGTTCACTACAAAATAGAAGCAAGACAGCAGTAAATGATTTTTGATAGATAATCTACCACCTTTATTTCTGTAAATTAATACTAAAGTAACATCACTGACATTCTCTTATACAGAGAACATTTATTCATACAATGTATAAGATTTTCTATTATTGTTATTGCAATAATGGAATTTGAATTCAAAGCCACTATTTTTTTAAAAATATTGATTGTTATCTAAAAACAAAATAACAAAACAGATAACATATAAATGTAAAATATAAATAGTCACATTCTAATTACTGAATTCAATCTTAAAATCAACCCTTAGACATAAAGAAATAGGTCATTAAGTTATAGTTGTGATGTATATGTGTAGATTTATGTGTTGACATAATTGGATAATACTGAATGATTAATGTATATACATATTATATATTTAATGGTTAAAAATATTTAATCTTTTCAAAACAGTATTTAAAATATTAGTTAGTCTATATAAAATAAATGAGTACGAAGATATGTCAACTCTCTTTGTACAAATTTAATAAATTTGTTATTTTAATTTATATAGTTATATATTTTTTGTAAAAAACATTTTAACATCATTAGACATTTATTCATTGGAAATTAAATTAAATGAATGAATGAACACACAAATGAACTTGATCCCAACAAGGTTAAACACTATGGAAACATATAAAGCAAATAATATATGATAGAACTTTTTTTTTAAAGAAAAGAAAAAGAATAAGAAAACTAGATCTCAGTTTTAATACATATCAACAACTTAATAGTATAAATCTAGTGAATATACTTTATATTTAGTTAAAGGTCATGATCAATAATAAAGGGTGAACAGTAAAGTTTCTGTTCATGACTCAGCCTTTTCTGTTGAGAATCTAACTATAACGACATTAAGATCAATTTCATTTCAAGGTGAAAAATATATTGAATTAAATAATGAAATATAAATTTATAAAGTCACTCAAAGAAGTAAGCAACTACCATTACTAATGTACAGTTGGAGTTTATAATAAAATATTCTAAATGTTAAGTATTGGATATTATTTTAAATTTGGTCAGTCATAAAATTTCTAAATTCTAAAGTGGAATATGTAGATTTGGAATAAATATAAATTGTATATATGTAAAATTCATGCAATGGAACATCATGGGATTTCATCTGAAAATAGGATATTAGACTAAAAATTTATTTTTTTATATTTGCTTATATATGGAATATGTAAATATATTGTAAAATTTTGTTATCATTAGCAAACACTATGCTTAGTTGACATTCCTTGTGAATAGGAAAAAACAGGATTTTTCAGATACTTTATTTACCTTATTTAAACATTTTTCTTTGAATGTATGTGTATTGCTTGATAATATATTTATATATTTTGTAATCAAAAGAGGTTGTAGTAATTTGTTAATAATATTTATTTGAAGTATCTGTGAAAATCATAGCTGTATAAATATTTTAAAATATTAGTAATAAAAACTTATACATATGATTGATGAAATATAATTATAAAAGTCTATAAAGTGGTTAATGAATTAAGCACTCTGTCTAAATTATATAAGAAATATATTATATTAATTTTAGTAATATGATATATAAACCCAACTCTAAAAATAAGTTCTTGACAATTATACTTTAGTGGCTGTCAACAAAATAATATATTGTTTGGTAAAGAATATTTATTGTTTTATTTGGTTATTATGTTAAGTAAATTTCATTTCTTTAATTAAATTTATATTTTGTAATCACTCATTGCGAATTATCTCATTCATTACTAATATTTATATATAAGTGGTAACAAATTTCTGTAAGAGAATCCCTGAAAATCAAAAACTCTTACAAATTCTTAATGTGTTAAGAATATTCAAATATTTAATATTCTTTCAAAGTATGGTTTAAATTCATTAAAATTTCTTTGCATATCAAATTATATTTTAATAGATAAGAAACTCTCTATTTGTAACAATTATTATTATTATTCGTTACTACAGAATATCAGGTAAACATTCAAAACACTTTTTTTTATTTGTTAACACTATATTAATGTCCAAATATATTAAATAATTTTAAGAAACGTTTTATTCACATACTCCCTCTACAAGGATAAAATGTACTATTACAATATACAATATTTTAAATGCTCCATAGCTATATCGTTTTAGCTACATGCCTCCCTCCCCCCTCCTTTAAATAAAGCAAAGCTTGAATTTTGTAGCAGATTCAAAAGGAATCCCCTCGATGGGCTGATAAATTGAAACTTTTCTTTATCTAAAGGAGTGCTGTTGAAAAATATAGCTATGGGTTTTTTAAAAATTGTATATAGATTTCGCTAGCATTGTGCATTGTTTTATTATCTTTTTATTATTTTTATCCTTGAATATTTACATTTGATATACTACAGCTGTCATTTTAAAATTAACATTTTAATCACTATTAATAGATATTTATTTTTGTTTGTACTATCGATAATATTTAATTAATATGTATAAATATTTTAATAAATTTTTATACAAATTTTGGTGAGTACAGAATAAGTTTTTGTATATATATATACACTCAAATTTTTATTTATACAATCATATACTGTATATATATATGCGTGTGTGTATTTTTTAAAATTAAGTTTGAAATTATTTGTGTAGTTTGATTAGTAAATAAAGCAGTTTTTTTTTTTTTCCAAATGTACACACTAAAATAAATTTGCGATTGTTTGGTTAAATTTCCTGTGTAAAATATTTTAAATAACCAATAATATTTTTTTGTCAAATATATTGCATATGTAATTTTTGAACACCATAATTTTACTGTTTTCTTTCTTTCTGATGAAAATCACTCCTCTGGTTGAAATATAAAAATACTATTACAATAGAAATAATTAGAGTTGTATTATTTGTATATGCATATATAATTTTTTTTTGATCAGAGATAGGGCATCTTTCTATAACCTAAAATTTGAATTTGAACCAAGTAAAATGCTTGTGATTGTTTTCATTTTTAGCATGGATCATTACCAACACAGATAACCATTCAACACTGATTAGATATTTGACATATAGATATTATTAGCTAGAGTATAAAACTAAAATGAAATAGAAGGCACATTAAGTATTGCCTTCTCCTTCATTGTTTCTCTATGAGGTAGTCATTGAGAAGTTTTTGTCCTGTAGTGTGATGTGTTTTACATTGCTATTATATATATATATATATATATGAAAGCAGTCAAAACTTAAACGGTATCAATTTCAATAGCAATCAACAAACTCAATCCATTGTCAAGGCATTTTTTTATAATAAAATTGGATAACCACCTTTACATATGGTCCAGTATGTTTATATAAATACTAAAGAATGCAGTTTGACTAAAGAGTAAGATTATTAATTCAAATAATTTTAAATAAACCTTATTAAATAGGCAAATATAACCATTTCTGAAAGTAGACTAACAAATAGTCAATTATAACTTTCAAATTTCACCAAAACTATGTATTACTTAGGTAACTTCCATTAACAAAGAGAAATAACAAATATCCAAAAATAAAATCTTAAAACAAAGTTGTCTCATCCTGAACATGAACCAATCCAAAGGAGTAAGACTTGGCTAGCATGAGCATGAGTCTAAAGGAAAGGTCACAAAGCATCACCCACTACAAATCTTAATGCTTATACTATATTATATCAGTCCTTTTTATCTCTCATGGCTTATAAGTTATAATTAAAAAACAGAATATTAGAAACAAATTTCGCTAGCATATACTTGAGCAAATTTAAATAGAGAGATCACAAAATGTACATGAAAATAATAACTTCCAATATTAAACATCGATTACTTCCAAGATCTAAAGAAAAAATATTACAAGATAAATTTTATTACTATACCACTAAATAGTTAATGATCAGATCTATGAAATGAATATGGAATTCAAATTATGAGTTGGATGATAAATGAATTAAGATGTAGATAATTAAATGGATGATGAAGAACAAATAATAATTAATTAATAAAAAACGAATGGAGTTAAGAGTAAGGAAAAGAATAAGTAAGTGTATTAAGGTGATGATTTGATAATTAAGATAAATAGAATAGAGATCAATGAAGGATGAATCAATTATGATAATGACTTAAGATTAAATGAGGATGAAAATAAAATAAAATAAAAATATGGATGAGTTATGATAACAATGTTGATGATGAAGAATGAGATCCTGAACTATAAAACTAATATTGTATCAAACAACAGCAAAACAATAATGAAATAAAGCAAGGGGTTCTAAGCTTGACTAAAACAAAATATTTAACTACTAAATCAAAATAGATAAGTTTTAAAATAAAAAAAAAACTTACATCTTAAAATTACAAAGAATCAATTAAATGAAAAGAATAAACATAAGAGATCAAGGCAAAGCATAATAAATAACTTCGAAATGAAAAATTACCATAGATTTAAAATTGAGACTATTAATTAATAATTTACTTTTCTCAGGGTTCAAATAACTCAAATGTTACTACTTTATAAGATATATTTGGATAAGTGAGAGAGACTTTGCCACTAAACAAATATAACAAGAAAAAACAGCTCATAAAATAAAATAGAATTAAAACAGGTAAAACTCTCCATACAGTGTTGCCACTCAATGCAATAATAACAGCTATAAGCAAGCATAAGAAATAGTGATCATGTGATGTTTATTGGCTTAAAATATAATTAATAAAGAACATTTGACAATTCCAATGCTAACAATAATATGAATTTTAAATTTTATCAAGTATTAATAACTTCCTAATAAAGTAAATACAATAATTTGCAAAACATCTTTTATTTAATAACCATGGGAAATATGATCAAGATCTGATGATTTAAACAGTTTATTCCAAAACTAAATATTTTATCTTAAAATATTATTTAAAATAATACATGTACTTAAGATTAACAGTGTTTTAATCAATAAATGATAAAGCTTTATGTACTCTAAATATAAGAACTTATTAAAATTTATTGTGATATGCTAACACATGATAAAATCTAATATATTGACTGATGATGATTTTATTGACAACAATTAAAATATTATATTGATAGCAATAACATATGGATAGTGAATAGCAATAAGGCCACAGACAATTAACCAAAGTTATATATTACCCATTTATTATTATTTTTCAACAATTGTAACTTTTATCCTAAAAAGAAAAATATGAAGAATAAACTGTAATAGTTAATTGTTAAAAATTGTAACCTTCTTACCTCTCTTCATATTTTAAATATGAATGAAATTTATAACAAATAAGATTACTTTATCGTTTTTATATATTTGATCAAATTTATATTTATCATGAGTTTCATTTTTTTTTACACAAACAAATTTTATATATATAATAAAGATCATTATATAAACCTCTTGTTTCACATTTCTTCTCGTGAAACTAAGAGAATAAAATCTTGATTGTAACCATTTAAAATCTGCAGCATCATATGATTGATAAATGTTCTTTCCCATATGGAGTATATTTCATATTTATTAATTAGTTCAAATTATAATCCTAGTACATTGTTTAATGAAGAGCAATTGTAGTTTTCATCCATTAACTTCAACATCTTGTTATTCTGGGATTAAGAAAAGTTGAAGGTAAACATTGATTCTTATCTTCATCATCATATGCATTTTACATACTTTATAGACTAATGGCACTATGTAATAATTAACACATTAGAAATCCAATCCACAATATGATTAACACAATAAATAATATATCAAAATTTAAGTTGGCATTTGATTCACTTTTAATGGGATTCTACAACTCAGTTTAATAAACATTTCAATTCCATTTATTATTAGAAATTACAAGATGGCATATTCAGTTTTGCCCAAACAAGTTTTAATGGCAATGCTGAGAATATTTCATATTTAATAAATGTTTTGTAAACTTTCATAATGTTATGATCTTCATTTATGTGGTTTAATTAGGCAAGTATAGATTATTACTGTACTTTTATTTAACTGCACTATAACATTTCCCCCTTTTTTTTTAAATTATTTTCTTTATGCAATGAAATTAATATAGCATAATAAAATTGGACAGTTGTAGTTAGCTTTATTATAATGTTTCACGTTAGTTTAAACATGCCATGAGTGCCTTATAAATTCAAAATAGCAATAAAAGACATTAAATATTTTATATTATAATTCTACTTATTTTTAAATTTATTTTAACTGAAAGTACAAAATAATTTTCTTTTTCTTCCTCTTGGTATATTGCAAATAAGTCTTAATTATTTTTATAATGCACACAATAAATATAATAATAATTAAAACAGTTATAAAATAATAAAATTTCAAGCTTATGAACTTATATTTTAGTTTAAATTTGAAGTCCATTTTGGTGGGATTTTTCTTCCAAGATGTCTACCAGTTTTCAATGTGAACTCTTTATAATTATTGATTGGCATGATCTGTTCATGTATGTAGGTCAGTGGAGTTTCTACTCCATTAGTTACAGGTTAAAATCCAATTCAATTCCATTTTAAACTCAATTCAAATATAATTTCAGCTATTTAATAATCTTCAGCTCCTCAGTATTTTGCCAATTTAGTTTTCTCTTCTATCTGTTCTCCCTTCTTGTTCTCCCTTTTTCTCTCTATAAAAATCTATGTTCCCCTATTTATAAATTTTATCAGAGAACAACGGTAACAGACCAATGGAACTATTGTATGTGCATACATTAACATCACTTTACCACCTCCTCTTATGCTTGTGTATAACTGTTGTTAAACAGGCAAAACTCACTATATATATCGCCACACACAGCAAGTTATAGTAAGCAATGGATGCCAGAAGGCTTGTGCATAAAATCCCCATCTAGTGCCTACACATTCAATACCCCCAGACTAGTTTCTGGCCTATGGCCTTAGTGAGGAGCCTCAGTTCTGAGCACACTGCACCTAGATCTTAGGATCTAATGCAACCCTCCAGCAACCACCTTTTATCTCCATTTAACTACAAAACTATAAATCTTAAACTGAAAACACCTTAATGTTTTCAATTCAAGCCCAGTGGGTCTGAACCCAGTTCAGTACCCATACATTTTGGTGTCTTTGGTTCTTAAATAACCATAACCACCACTATCCTATTAGGCAGGATTGGTTTTAAGCCAATAAACATCACATGACCACCCCCTCTTATGCTTGTATATAACTGTTGTTAAAACAGGCAAAACTCACTATATATATTGCCATACACAGCAAGCTAGAGTAAGCAATGGATTCCAGAAGGCTTGTGCATAAAATCCCCATCTAGTGCCTACTCATCCAATATCAGACTAGTTTCTGGCTTATGTCCTTCATCAATGAGGAGCCTTGGATCTGAGAGCACTGTACCTAGATCTTAGGATCTAATGCAATCCTCCAGCAAACACTTTTTATCTCCATTTAACTACAAAACTATGGGTATTAAACTGAAAACACCTTCATGTTTTCAATTCAAGCCCATTAGTTTATATAGTCATATAAGTCTGAACCCAGTTCAGTACCCATAATTTTGGTGTCTTTGGTTCTTAAATAACCATCGCCACCACTATCCTATAAGGCAAGATTAGTTTTAAGCCAATAAACATCTCATGACCACCTCCTCTTATGCTTCTGTATAACTGTTGCTAAAACAAGAAAAACTCACTATATATATATTGCCACACACAGCAAGATAGAGTAAGCGATGGATGCCAGAAGATTTGTGCATAAAATCCCCATTCAGTGCCTACTCATCCAATATCCTCAGACTAATTTCTGGCTTATGGCCTTAGTCAGTGAAGAGCCTTGGATCTGAGAGAACTGCACCTAGATCTTAGCATCTAATGCAACCCTCCAGCAACCATATAAGCTAATGGGCTTGAATTGAAAAAATTAAGGTATTTTCTGTTTAAGACTCATAGTTTTGTAGTTAAATGGAGATAAAAGGTGGTTTGCTGGAGAGTTGCATTATATCCTAAGATCTAAGTGTAGTGCTGTCAGATCCAAGGCTCCTCACTGATGAAGGCCTTAAGCCAGAAACTAGTCTGGGGATATTGGATGAGTAGGCACTAGATGGGGATTTTATGCACAAGCCTTCTGGCATTCATTGCTTACTCTAGCTTGCTGTGTGTGGCAATATATATAGTGAGTGTTGCCTGTTTTAACAACAATTATACACAAGCATAAGAGGAGATGGTCATGTGATGTTTATTGGCTTAAAACCAATACTGCCTAATAGGATAGTGGTGGCTATGGTTATTTAAGAACCAAAGACACCAAAATGTTTGGGTACTGAACTGGTTCAGACCCATATGACTATATAAGCTAATGGGCTTGAATTGAAAACATTAAGGTGTTTTCAGTTTAAGACTCATAGTTTTGTAGTTAAATGGAGATAAAAGGTGGTTACTGGAGAGTTGCATTAGATCCTAAGATCTAGGTGCAGTGCTCTCAGATCCAAGGCTCCTCACTGACGAAGGCCATAAGCCAGAAACTAGTCTGGGGATATTGGATGAGTAGGCACTAGATGGGGATTTGAATGCACAAGCCTTCTGGCATCCATTGCTTACTCTACCTTGCTGGGTGTGGCAATATATATATATATATAGTGAGTTTTGCTTGTTTTAACATACATTAACATACAATTAATAATTCTCCATCTATAAGCAAGTTATAATGAATTAATCTGTTCAAACTATTTTACATTGAAATAAAATATGCTTGAGAGTTAATTATAAAGATTAATTTAGAATAGTTATAATTTTAAGTCTTTTTGACTATTATTTAATAATAATAAATACCAAATATTTCTATAGTTTTTATTTAATAATAACAACAATAAATTATTATTCTGATACTATGAAAATTAGTCCATCTGACACACTGCATATAAAAAGTCTCATACAAAATCTGGCAGAGGGCCTAGCACATATCTTGTACTGTTCAATTCTTTATCACTCTCAGTAGATTTATTGATCAAATTTACAATTTATAATATAATTTATCAATTACAATAACACCCCATTCATATAATATACCTATTTAATATTGAATAGTTAATATCAATTAAAATTTGAAATTTTATATAAATGACCATTTAAATAGGACTTGACAAAATCGAACCCATCCATAAGGCTACAATATATATATATATATATATATAACTCTGTGGATGGCTTGTGTGACCAAGTCGAAACGTCAGTAAATTGATATTAAAAGTTTTTAACACGGATGAACCCGCAAAATATGTATTTTATATATATATATATATATATAGAGAGAGAGAGAGAGAGAAAGAGATAAGTATAACATTGATAAAAACAAGTTAATCTTTAAAAGTAAATGTTATTTCAGCAAAATGCATTTTTGTTATGATGCAGTATAATAATAAAATTTAACATGTTCTATATGTGTTACACTAGTGATTAACTTATGCTTTAAAGTATTTTTACTTGGCATGTTATATAAAAAATAAATATTATAAATATGGGCACACTCTGGGTTGGCAGATTGTATAACTGATATAATATGTATTTCTATATGCAAACCTAATTTGTGTACAAAAGTTTTCCTATAATAAATTCATGGAGGATTGAGTAGTGATGATAGACTCCGTGTTGGGAATCAATTTATATTAATAAAAGTACATCTGATCAATTTAACTTCAATAAATTAAATGGTGCTTTTATTATCAATAGCAACCTTGTATTACTAAATTTATTTTTTTAAAGAATTCACGAGCAGTTAGTTGTTTTATAATTCTAACATTATTATTACTAGTTTTTATTTTTATAAAAATTAATTATTTTTATTTTTATGCATGACAACTAACTAATCATACACGCACATAACACACACACACACAAATTTATGGCATCTAACTAATCAAGTCAATATATACATGCTAATATGTATATGTGTAAAGTTATAAATATTGGTTGCTAATTCATCAGTTTTCAGGAACAAAATCAATATCTTGGATTAAGCACATTAAAGAACTAAGATGAATTTAATAGTAAAAACAATATTTAATGAATTCCTGTATAAGTATAGGTCTACCCCACATTCTCCCACATTTTTATTTCAAGTTAAATATAAAAATTCCAACTGCCGTTGAAAAATTAATTAGTTCCATATACAATAACAATAAATAAAAGCATTTATTATAAATATTTTTATATCTATTATTTTTGGGAATTTTATTTACTTCTCAATAAAAAAGAAAATACAAACAATTTAGTATATTACTATAAAATAAAGTAATAATATAAAATCTAACAACTTATATAACATTAAAAGAATCTAATTTAGTTTAATTTTGTATCCATTATTATTATTATATATCAAATCAGTCATGATTAATACTCAAATTTTTTTATAATTATATTCACAAAGTGAACATAGTTATTATCAATGAGATTGGATAGACTCATCTTTATGTATAAAAGAAAATGCTGATCCTAAAACCAATGAGCAATTATTGTTCACACATAGTCATTATACATAAATGCAAAATCAAATATCGACTAACACTCAACTTGTAACAATAAATAGAAAATCACATAACATTAAAATACTAATTGAAAAACAAATTTATAATAAAATTAATTATCTTATAATCATGATTTAGTCTATTAACAAATAAATCTTTTCAAGTGAAAATATACTAGATACAAACCACATATATTTAAAAACAGAAATAGTTTTCCTATAAATCACTTCTAAAAACAGTCACTTTTAATATCAAAGAAGATTTTCATAATATTGATGACCTCAGATTCAAAAAAATTTATTATTAAAGTTTCTTTGACCCTTTTTTTATAATTATTTTTTTAAATAAAAAGATAATCTCTGCATTATCAAATAATCATTCAGTTCATAAATTCACAAAACTGAGTTGGAATACAGTACTTATTTTTAACACTACTCTTATGAATTCTATCATTAAGACTTGATTCACTTTGACCTACAAAAAAATTATAACAGCAAAAAACCTTACATTTATATCATAGATCAACTGTATTAAACTATATAAGAATGAATTTAAATTAAAACCTTTCTTCCAAGAAAATTTCATACAACCTGATTATTCTTATAAACTAATCTATAAATTTATAACTTAAATGGTAAAGAAATAAACTCTCTATTCTCATTGATATTTGAATTTTTATTAAATATTAAGTCTATAAATATTTTATTAAATATAATATTTCTAATAAATTCTGATTATATCCTAATTCAATTTAATCAGAAACAAATTGTCTTCTTTGAATATAAGCATTACTTTCAAAATTATTAAGTTTTTTTTATTCCTATTACAAAAATTAAATAATAAATATAGCTTTACTTCTCACTATATGTAAAATATATAATTGTTAATTAGAGAAGATATTAATTAGTATTAAAGTTTATCGGCTTAACGTTTTCGAGGATCCATGCCTCATATTCATAGCCTTCATAAAATGTATAATAAAATATGCAAATACAAATATTCAAATAAGCTAGTATTACGTAGCCCATTTCTTCGAGATCTTGAAGCAAGTATCCTTTCTATTAATGGCATGGATGTTTCCATTGATGTAAAATGCCTTCTTTATTTTTCTTTTGTGATCATTTGATTCTGAGCACAATATTATGGGATTGGAGGATGTGAAGTTGTGTCCAGATTGTTTAGCATGCTCCAAGAATACAGAGGACGTGTTGCTGTTTTTCTGAGCTCTGTTAAATGTGCAAATATGTTGACCCAGTCTAATATTGATTGTAGCTTTCGTTTCACCATAATATATAGCATGGCATCCAGCCTGAGGGCAGGCAATAGAGTACACCACATGTGGGGTGAACGATCGATCAATGTGGTCTTTAGAGTTGTTAAGCAATCTATTAGAATTAGGTGGAGTTCTAATTGCTATGTTAAATTTATCATTTAATGCTTTCATTAGTTTGTTAGATATTTTAGGAATGTAGGGGATTGTTATTCTAGGTAGATTGGTGTGAGGTACATTATTGTTTATTGTATTATTAAATTTTATGATTTTATTTTTAATAGCTTTGAATTTGAACCCTGCTGCTAATAGATCTTTAATATAGTTGTTTATGTTTTCTTTCCTGTCTGCTTCATATTTACATAAATAAAAGTTTCTAAACAAAAATGCATTAAGGCCAGCAAATTTATGCGATGCAGGTGAGTTAGAGTTAGGGTGGATACAGCTGCGAATTTCAAATGGTTTAACAATCATTTTGTAATCTATTAAGTGGCAATTTCTCGATAAAGAGAGGTCAAGATATTTAAGTTCTTTATTATTTTCATATGTGATGGTGAATGAAAGTTTGGTTAAGTTTTGTAAATCACGTAGTACATTTAAAGTATTATCTTTAGAGGTTATAATAAAGATATCGTCTACATAACGAATATATATAAAGTCTTGGTTGATATTGTGATATTTTGGAAGGATCAATAGCTCATATTTATTTAAATATATGCTAGATAAAACACCACTGATAGGAAGGCCCATGGGCCATCCATCTTGCATTGTGTACCACTTGTTTTCAAAGAGTGTAAATATATGTGAATCAAGCCATGACAGGAAAGCAATAATGAATTTAACTCTTTCACTAGGGCAATGTGCTCACAGTAGCTTTCGATTAATTGATCCGTATAGTTCCTTCACATCCATTGTAGCCATAATTGAAGTCTGAGAGATTTGAGTATTTTTGATTTTGGAGATGAATTGGAGAGACGAGTTTATCGTGTATGAGCCAAAATTAAGGTAATCTATAAGTAATTGATTGATTAATTTGGCTGCTTCAAAATAATGCACACCACCGAAATCCATCATCAATCTAAGTGGTTCGCCTGTTTTATGTAGTTTTAAATTGGCAAACATTCGGGGGGGGGGGTCTAGTGGCAGAAGGGTAAATCCTGTAATATTCGGATTTAGTAATCCCTTTATCCTTGAAAGTCCGAAGCACATTGTTAATAAATTTATCTCGATCTAGTTTAATATTAAAAGAGTTATCATGCACCAACTTTAATATTTTAATTTGGTCATGCATTTTATTTTTATAGTCTGTGTTATTTAGCAAAACAAAACGATTGCCTTTGTCTTCTTTGAGACAAGTAATATTGTGTGTTTTGAAATATTGTTTGGTATTTAATATACTTTTATTCCATGCTTTTCCTTCTTTATCAACCAAATTGTTATTTAATAGTTTAGATATATCGGTGATGATAGCATCTCTTTGTATATTGTTAATGAGACTCGCTTTGATGTCTGCTATTAGTTCGAGTTTAGGAGATCTCCAACTTCCTCCTACATATTTCGGTCCGAAGGATAAAATTTTCTTGATTTCATATGGTGGTGTAATTGAAGTTTTGTTAACGAATGCATCTGTATTAATCCTATGGTGATATTTGTTTTGCTTGATAAGCAAAAAATGTATTTTATTTTCAAATTTTTCTGTATGAAATCTCTCAATTTTATGCAGTTTATCTTGCATCCACTGGGGGATTAAGTAGTTCGCAGTCATTTTATTCCATCTGATTGTTTTCTTTTTGAAAGCATCTCTACATCCATATGTTATATGCGCCAAAAGCTGTTTCTGCAATTCATTCTTAATTTTAAAATTATTGTATATTGTTCTATTGATTTTAACCACACAACAATTGGGCATAATATTATAATCCTTGCATTTAGAAAAGAACGAAAAGGAAATTTTATTATGTTTAATAAAATGACTACAAAATAAATATTATCAACCCTTAAATCTAATAATTTTAACTTAATAAAATCAAAAGTACAGCTCTTTAGTAATAAATGTAATATTAGAATCAACTACTATAAGTCTATCCAAAAGTCCTTCAATTTATATTTTTGACTAATATAGAGCCATAAACATATCTAACAAAAAAATTTAATGAAACACAAAAATGATTAATAATACTACTGTTTAAAAAATCAATATAGACAGAGCATATTTAAAGAGAAATAACACAACCAATTAATCTTACAAAAAATATTATTACACATGAAATACATCAAATCTAATAATAAACAAATCATGAATCAGCAGAAAATTATTCATATTTCCCTAAACTAAAATAAATATATTACTACTTTTTAATCTATCAATTGATCGATATATATTTTTAATATGTAAACTACCAAATACACAATCATTCTCCAAAACAAAAACATTTATTTTAATAAATGTTTTAAAAGAAAAGAAACAAAATTGTCTAAAATTAATATTTTTAAAAAAAAATTGTAAGAAATTTGGAAATTTTATTACCAACCCCAAACCCCTGTAAAATCAAAAATGCAACTTTAAAGAAAAATTAATTTGGTGAGACTTAAGATTTAGAAAAAAAATTAGGAGCCAAAGAATTTCCAGGACAGCAATTTAAATATGTAGCTTTATTAAAATATATTTTATTTTTCAAAATTGTCAAATATCAATTAACTTAGAGATTACAATTTAAAATGTAATACTTTCCATTATTTAACTCTAAAAAAAACTCTATCTTTAAAATCACTATTATTTAATAAAGCAAACTAACTACTGTGTTTTTCTGAAAATAAGATCGTCTTATATTAATTTTTGCTCCAACAGACACTGTAGGCTTATTTTCAGGGAATGTCATTTTTTCATATACAAAAATCTACATTTATTCAAGTATCTCTTTTTATAGAAAGCTTTACCCCCCCCCCCCAGCATTCCACAATTCCTCTCTTGAACTCACCAGAATAGTTTTTTTTTTTTTTTTACATTAATTTTATCTGAGTTTCAAAATATTATTACATTTAAATTTTCCATTAAATCAAGTGTTAATTGAAGACTTATGGAATAGGAGTGGTAACAAAAATGATTACAGTTGAGAATGATTATCTATACAAAAGTTATAAAATGCAAGCAAAAATTTTTACAAAACATTGTTGTATTTCACACATGTACATTAAGTTTGACGATTCATATATGACCCAATCATGCTCATCCATTATTAAGCACACATACTGAACATTTTCCAAATTGTTTGTAATAGACCGGCTTGACCATATTTTTAAAAACTTTTCTTTAGAAGAAAGATCTATAATTTCACTTTAGCTAAACTTTGATTGTTAAAATCACTTCCATTATTTAAATCTTTTAGGAGGAAAAAAATGTTTAAGAAATCAAACTCATTTTTCTTTAATCTTGAATTTTTAAAAGCTATTATAATGAAACTTTAAAACTAAATCAAGAATTCTAAATCTAAATATATAAGTATCTAAAAATATATAAATTGTCTAATATACTAGCTTGCAGTAGATAAAATTTTAAAAGTTTGTTAATTTAACAAACTTTTAAAATTTTATAAAAGTCAATAAACTGATTTCTTCAAGTCCAAGATATGACTTAGAAGAAATTGTTTATTTATGTAGGTAGAACTATATTTGTTTAAAATGTTTGATAGGAAAATATGTAAGTACTGTATACTTTATACTACCATTTACTTAAAGCATCAAATTATGCAAAAACAGCCACCCTCTTAAGCAAATTATTGACTTTGGTTGTGCATATTATTACAATTCTACCAAGAGGCCAAATCAATGGTTTCTCAATCTACTCATTTGAATGTGTGGATATAATCAAGAACACATCTTTAAATCAACAAGACTGCCTTGCATCACTTGATATTGCCAATCTCTATGTGTCAACTTCCCATACTACATCCATCCAAGTAATCAAACATGTATTAGAGCATGCAGAATATAATCTTCAGAAAATAGTTTATTATCAAATGTTTAATGTGGATTCACAATGACATCATGACATTTTTAATATTTACAATAAAATGGAAAATGGCTGGCACATATGACTCCATGTTAATGCATTATCTTGAATATTTTCCTCAATCTCTATGAGAAAAGTATTAGAGCAGCATATAATGACTCCCACATCTCTCTAATATATATATATATTCACTATGTGAATGACATCTTTATTTGTGCTCCAGAAACCATGATTAGCCAAATTCAGCATAAACTTGCCCATACTATAGCTCTAATATGTACCAGAGAAAATGAGGACAATGTTAATAGCATCAAATTCCTCAATCTTTACATACATGAGGCTTCAGCCACCCAAAATCATTCATACCAAATGCACATAAACTGATTGAACTTAAAGCCTTCCTATAACATAATCTTCACCATTCAAAATTTGAAAATCAGACAGAAAGAACAATATTAATGCAAACATATCTGAACTATGCAATGTTGAATATAAGGATTTGTTTTATCTCAAATCATTAATAAAATTCTATAATAGAATTTGACATCCTTCTTTACCACAAATGTAAAGCCCTGGATTTCATGTCTTTACATATTCAGCATCACACAATGCATTACTAAACTCTTCAAGGCCACACTTCAAGTGGCACTTCAGACATCACTGCCTCTGCATTGTTTATTCTGTAATTTGAAGGAAAAACTGCCAGTAAAGCTTACCCCTCAAATAGTATACAAAATTAAGTGCCAAGATCCAACCTTTCATTTCATCTGCTATGAAGAATCTCAGACCAACTTATCAACATGTATTTCTCAATACATATCTTTACAATAAAGCTAAAACAGATGCCAATACTTAATCTTCTTTGAACACTCATCTACAACCAGTCATGCCTTCAAAAACCCATCTTAAAGTCATCTGTACTGACTATAATGGTGTCAAACACAAAATCAAAGAAGTGTGACACATTTTCTTGGATAAATACTTCATCAGCAAACAGGAATTCTGCATACTCTTTCCAGGAATGACCTTTCCAACCTACATGATCAAAAAATGCAAATATTATGTAAATTAATCTGCAGACAGTATATATATACCCAAACTCTCATGATAATTACAACTATATTTATGACTTTTCAAAGTCTAAAATATGCTAAGCACATCATGCTTAATTGATATTATTAAAGCTGAAAAATTATGCCTGGGCTTATTTTTTTGGTTAGGCCTTATTTTGGGGGAAATACAGTAACCTTTTCATTTTTAGTTGGAAAACATCATTGGACTTCAACCTTTTTTAAAAATGATCTATTTGCTTTGAGGCAACAACACATTTTACTTTCTCAAATAATTATCTATTTAAAATTACTTTTAGAGGCATTTTATTATGATCTGAAATATTTCTATAAATTCAATAATAGAAATAAAATCAATTACCACAATTCTATTGCTAAAAAAAAAAAAAAACAAAGGAAAGACTTCCATTTAAAATTTCGTCAAGAATTATTTAAAATAAAATTAGACAAAATTAAAACATATGAAGCACCAGTTCTTTTATTATTAATCCCTATACTTAAGTTTCTTTTATTAATAACATTCTCTTTTCTTCACTTTTTTTAAAAACTAATTAAGCTTGTTAGTATATTTATTATTGTAATCAAAATATTTGAAAACCAGGCATTCTTCACAAACCTGAAGCTTGATTGTAAGTATAGGGGATTTGAACTCAGTTTTTCAAACATCCTTTATCTATCCACACTATCTCATACAACTGATACACATTACCATGCACATGTAAAAAAGATAAATAATCATCAATATACATATTTCATGCTAAACCAACACTCATTATTTGGTGCTGATTATCATCTCCCATATATATATATAATCAGTGCTCAGTTTGGGATCAGAGTGACTTGAGGTCAACATTGGCATGGCAATAATATTGGCATCAGCATGGGATTTGGGTTTTCATCATCAGATTTTCAATGATATGGATAGCTGAAAAGTTGGAGGTTTGAGTAGATTGAAGCCTGTCCATTAAAGTATAAAAATTTGCTATCTAAATATAAACTGAGCACTGATTATATCTGTGTGGGAGATGATAATCTGGACCAACTGATGAGTGCTAGTTTAGCATGAAATATGGATATTGGTGATTATTTATCTTTTTTACATTATGTGATCATTTTGTATAAGTTGTATGAGATAGTGTGAATAGATGAAGGGTGCTTGAAAATCTGAGTTCAAATACCCTATACTTATTGTAATCAAATTAGAATCACAATCTAAACCACTTTAAGAATGGGAAATCATTCAAGCAGGTGGGATATGGATTTTTTTTTTGTTTCTAAACAACGTAAAGAAATCGTACTGTATGTTATGTGAATAAAATTAAATAAAATGGGTTAGGTGTATATTTTTTCACTAATGATACCAAAATTGACAAGTGGTTAAGTAATTTAAAAATTAAACAAATTAACTTCAAGAAGAACAAAAATACAAATTTATTTATGCAAATTAATATTTTCCAAAAAAAAATTATAATGGTTAACAATAAACTAGAATAAAGGCATATGAATTTAGTGTACAAAGGAATTAAACAAATAAACAGCAAGAATTAAATCTGAAATAAATTGGGCAAAGCAAATTTAAAAAAAAAAAACAAATAGTTATGCAAGAATGTTGAAATCTATGGCATAATCATTTAGATGAAGCATCTTCAAGATTTCTTACAAGCTTCTGCAAGTGATGAATATTCAAAAATTGATATATGGAGGTTTTTGTGACATTATTCTCAGAGCAAAACCTAAACCCAAAGGAAATAATCAATTTCATTCTTAGTTAAAATAAAATGAAAATAATAATTTTCTAGCAATTTAAGCTTTATTTAAACTTTTCCAAATACAAACAATTTTTGGTAATATAATACACAATGACAATGCCCTTCAGGAGATTCTATGTTCAAGAATCTAAAAATGTATGGTTGACTCCTATGCTTGGTAATATAATACACAATGACAATGCCCTTCAGTAGATTCTATGTTCAAGAATCTAAAAATGTATGGTTGACTCCTATGCTACCATTGTCACTGGTCAGGCTACCAACAGCTGAAGAAGGGCAGAGAATAATATCACATGAATTTTATACAATCTACTAGCTTGTGTTGTCTTTGTGTGTTACTACTAGCAGTTGTTTATATTTGGAAATTAAATAAAATTTAAAATTTTCTAATATTTTTTGTGGGCTTTAGGCAAAATAATAATACATTGGAGAGGTCATATTTAAAATTACAAATGAGTTTTTCTTACCTATGAAAAAACCTAAAAAAAAAAAAAAAAGTAATGGGGATTAGTCATAACGTTTTTGCAAACAAATGAAGTTAAAATTCTCACTTTATGTATGTGTTTTCAAATTAATACTATAGGCAATTTTAAGAAACTTTAGACAATTTTAATAAATAATAACTTTATAAAATATCAATTCTGTAAACTAATAAAATCTATTTGGTAAATCAAAAAAAAAAAAATACAATATATTTTTCAACTTCATAGTATTTCAGCAATCCAACCTAACATTTTATTTTTTAAAAAACAAATTACTTTACACAATTTATATCGTATTTTTCTTGTTGTATATTTGAATAATTACTTTGTAAAATTAAATTCATATATTTTTTTTTGTTCTTGTTTGTTTATAATCTTTATTTTTTTTAAAAAAATATATATAAATAACTTTGTATTTTTTTTCTTCTTATTTATTTAATTAAATGTCTAGATTTTTTATCCATCAATTGTAGTATCATTTATGAAAAAAGTACACATAACTTTATTTCATTTTGTTTACATAAAATACATTACTTTTCTTTATTTTCTTTTGTAAAAAAAACACTCCAATTACTTGAAATCATTTATCACTTGATATTCTCAATAGTGGTCAGATAACTCTCTTAAGTTTCAATAACTGACCTTAAGAGTTGATAAATGATTATCTTAAGAATGAATTTAAATTAGATATTATAATTACTTCTAATAATCAAAAAAGCAAGTTGTATATAATGCGACATTACTTTTATAAGCTTGTATTTACAAAAATGTAATACAGAGAGCATACCAATAGCTCAAACAAGCTCTTAATTGATACGAGTTGTAAGAGAAAATATTTATAATCTCTATCCAGAACATTCCTATCTCCAGACCAATTGTTTTTGAGATTATGGCTTACCTCAGTGAATAGTTAGAATATTCAGATACTAGATCTAAAATATCAACTAAAAACAAAGCACTTATTTCATATGTATATTCAGACACTAGATCTAAAATATCAACTCAAAACCCAGCACTTATTTTATTATGTATGAAATAAGTGCTGGGTTTTGAGTTGATATTTTAGATCTAGTGTTTGAATATTCTAGCTCTTCACTGAGGTGAGCGATAAGCTTGAAACCAATTGGTCTGGAAATAGGAATGTTCTGGATAGAGATTTTAAATATTTTCTTTTACCGCACTTATCAATTAAGTGTTTGAACTATTGGTATGCTCTCTGTATTTTAATTATTTCTAAAATTTAAGTGTTTTCTGTACACTTTAAATTTATAAATAAAATTAAATAAATTAAACATAATTTGTCTAATGCATTTGTTCAAAATTAATTGTTTAAATTTACAAACAAAATCACATATTGGAAATAAAGCCAATTTTTATCTAACTTAACATTACATGAAATTGGAAAAATATTAAAAAAGCATCCACCATTTAAAAAATTTGACTTGAGTTTTTGAATATTCTATTTTATGAGATATATTAATTAATTTCTATACATCTATAATTTCTGCAAGAGAAAAAGTATTAAATACAATCTAACACATACTAATAAGAAAACAAATAATCAAAACTACAAAATTTCCTAAGTAAAAATAAAATACTAACAAATAATATGTAATACCCTGGAAAACAGATCATAATTAAAAAAAATAGAAATTCATCAAAAACCATATAACCCTATTTAAAATATTAACTGCTCAATCCTCAAAATATCATATAACCTTAAAATACTAGCTAAAAGCAAAATTTGACTAAAACTCTCTCATTACCATGATTTCATTTATTAAAAAATAACCTTCTCAAGTAAAAATCGAGTATATAGAAATCACTTATACATTTAAACCAGAAATATAACTTTTTGAAAATCACCTCAAAAAACTTTTAATATCAAATGAAGTTTTTGTGAGATTAGTGGTCTTAAGTTCAAAAAAAAATTATCAGAGTTTTTTTTAATTTTTCTTTTTAATTGATTTTCTTATAAAAAGAAAACAAGTTTAGCTGTTTTACATTGTTGAATAATAGTCATTTTAAAGTTTCTTTAGAGTGTGATGCTGATAAAAAATAAAAGTTAAGTTGATTGGTATTATGGAAATTATGAAAAATATTTTTTTTCATAGAGCTACTTATTTAAGTTGTTATCCTAGTATTTTTTTGACTCTTAATCTCAAATCTCATAGGGCCATTTTTTCTTTAAAAAATATTTTTTTATTTTTCACAGAAATTTTTGATAAAATTTCAAATTTTCTTACTGACTAAAATTAACATAATTTTTTTAAAAATTTATATTAGTTTTAATCAATTTTGTGTCACTTCTTATTTTAAGGCATTTAGTAAAATAAGTGGTTTTGTTTTAGAAGATAATTGTATATTTGGTAGTTTAGATATTGAAAATATGTATCAATCAGTTGATATATTAAAAAGTATTAATTTTTTTTCTGTTTTAAGGAAACATGAATATTTTTCTGCTGATAAGTTTAAAGTTATTCAATGTTTGCTTTTATTTTTAGAAGATTCAATGCATTTCAAGTACAGCAATTGTTTTACAAAATTAAAGAGGGAAAGATTATTAGTTATCTTATTTCTACTTTAATGTGCTATGTTTAGATATTTTAAAGAGTAATATTAATCATTTTTTCTGTTTCTTCAATGTTTTTGTTAAATATGTTGATGACTGTTTATTAGTCAGAAAGATAAATATGAAAAATTTTTAATACACTAAATATCTTCGATTTTAATATTTATTTTACTATTAAGGGGAATACTTTGGATCTTGTTAAATTAAAATTTTTAGATTTAAATTTGATAAGAATGATAATACTTTATTTTGTAGCCATTTTATTAATTATTTAAATGTCCAATTTTTAATTAATTGTACAGATGTTTTATATACTTTTTGTTATTATGTTTAATATAATTCTCATACACATCTTTCCTATTAGAATTATTAATGTAGTATAAAAATTTTGTATTTATTTGATAATATATTTTGTGTATGTAAGAAATCTAGTAAAACTTGACAGTTGTCAACCTTTTATTCATTAATTTTTTTTACTGAATTTTTGTTACAAAAATAAAAAATCTTAATAATTTTAAAAATAATACTTATATATAAGGAAGTCAATTTGTTACTGAATATATTGAATTGGGTTATAATCATTAGTTAGAAAGAAAATTATATTAAATAAAAATATTTATAGCCTGATATTAATAAAAATTTAAATGTTACTGAAAATGAAGAATTAATTTTTATTAGCATTTAAATTGTCAATTTATAGATTGATTTATAAGAATAGTCTTTTATTGGGTTGTACGAAAGTTTCTTCGAAAAAAAACCTTGCTTTAAATTTATTACTAAATACCACAAAGCAGTTGATTGTTGATAAATGTATTCTGGGGATAGTTTATAAGATTCATTGAAGTTGTCACAAAATATGTATATGTCAAAGTAAATTAAGTCTTAATAAAAGAGTTAAAGTTCATAAGAGTACAGGTAAAAATAAATATTATAACTCACCTTTGCATATTCATTAATGAATGCAAATAACATAATATTCTTTGTATATTTTAGAGCAAATTTTTTATAAACAGGAAACAGTATTCATCAATTGAATTTTCTAATGCTAAAGAAGGTATGTATGAAGTGTGAACATCACAAGTCTAATTAGTGATTGTCAGTTTTCCAAGCAGTTTATTTCTAGAAATTATTTAAGATTGTATTTTAGATAAATAAGAAAAATAAATTAGGCAATTGTTTAAAGTTGTTTTTAAATATCATAAATAGAATTGTGTTCAGGCTTGTATCATCTTTGAAAACATTTTCCAAGTATTTTTATCCTTATTAGAGACTTTTATTTCTGGAAAGAATACTTTTTGTGAAGTTAAAGCCATATCATCATGATAAATTACTTTTCTACATCCTATATCTTGAAAATAATACAATAAATTAAAAACTTAACTCTATGGTAGACTGTTTTGTAAAATTTCATATCTACTACCATTATCATTTAGTGCCAGTTGGATTTTTTTATTGGAAAAAATTTGTCAAGTTAATGAATTTTGTGGTATTATATCTATAAAGATAAAAATCATAAAAGCCTTGTTTCCATGTAAATTGTTAAAGGTAAAGCTTATTGACAAAAACTTCTTTGCTTAACCATTATCTAATCTTTAAGTAAATAGGTCTCAAATATTATGAGAAACACGTAATAATGATATTGGGTAATAATTTTTTGATCATTATTGAGTTTATTTGCTTTGAAAACTGCTATATTTTTAATTTTATTGCAAATATTAGGAAAGCTTTCTATATAAATTATGTTACAATGTAATTCTGACAATCTCATTCTTAAAATTTTAAAATTCTGAGGGAATATTATCTTCTCCAGGTACTTTTTACTGATTAAAGACAATTGAGAGCAAATTCCAATTCACCAATATCTATTATTTTTATTAGATTGATTTTAGAATAACATTGAGAAAGAAAAATCTGCAGGTAGTTTTCTGTTCTATTCTATCAGCCATTGATGGCATTGATGCTAAGCAAAAACACATAGATATAATGTTCCTGGGCCAGCGATTCCATAGAACTATTGACTTTATTTTTGGAATAGAAAATAAAAATAAATTATATTACAATTTACACAAAATTAAAAAATTCAAACAAAATATAAAAATTAAAGCCGACTTTTTGGACTTTTTGGGACAGTAATTAATCAGAGATTGGCTTTATGTGTGTGTGTGGATAAAAATTACCTTACTTTCTAATAGCAAATAATAGTACATTAGAGACTTTTTTGGACAGTAATTAATCAGAGAGTGGCTTTGTGTGTGTGTGGATATAAAAAGTTACATTTCTTTTTTAATAGAAAATAAGAACAAATTTTAGCCTTTTTGGGACATTAATTAATCAGACACTGTGTTTTGAAATCAAAATCAATTATATTACAACTTCCACAAAATTTAAAAATTCAAACAAAATTTTCATATGAAAGCCGACATTGACTTTTTGGGACAGTAATTAATCAGAGAGTGGCATTTCTTTTTTTTGGGGGTGGGTGGGGTGTATGTTTATATAAAAAGTTACGTTACTTTTTTAATAACAAATAATAGTAAATATCAGAGTCTTTTTTGAACAGTACAGTAATTAATCAGAGACTAACTTCTTTGGGTGTGGGTGTGTGGGTGTGGATAGGAAAAGTTATGGTATTTTTCTAATAAAATATAAAAGTAAATTTATCCTTTTTCGGACAGTAATTAATCAGACACTGCATTTTGAGAAAAAAGTAAATTAGATTATAATTTACATATTAAAGTTAATAATCATAAAAAACTATTAAAATAAAAACCGATTCTGGTGTCTGGCAATTGCCAATTTTCAAAATCCGAAGTTGCCATCGTACTTGTCTTGGATGATTTCTCATAGTTGCACCCAAAAGTCCAATTTCTGAGAGTTACACAGTCCTTCCAGTAGGTCAGTTTACATGAAAAAAAAGATGTTGGACCTAAAAAATTTAATTATTTAGACATGATGCAGTCCACACACCTTCATATGATACTATAGTGAAAATAGCAACCCAGCATTACAATAAAATGCATAACACAAGCAACTATGCCAGACAATAAAGGCATTTTTCTGTGCTTTTAGCATAGAAAGAAGTCACAGCAATAGCCAGAGCTGAGTAAATTGATTCTTTCTGTGTTTTATCATAGAAAGAAGGCTACCGGCATGGCTGTGGCCATGGAAACAGCATATTGCTAGGAATTTAGCTAGAAATAGAACAGAACACTACCAATTTGCATTTCTGATCTATGATACTTTTTTTATTCCATCAATCTTGAATTTAAAAGGCTAATATAATAAGATTGTTAATCTCATTATCAGTGATAATAATTTTAAAAGTGATTTTAATAATCACCAAGCTTATGTAAAAGTAGCCACTTTTTCAACTATAGCTTATATATATAATGTTATTTTTCTATAATCTCTCTTTACTTTTTTCTACCATCATCCAACAATTTAATAAATTTATCAGTAATTTCTGGATCTTTATTAGAAGAATATTGGCTATAAGGAGAACTTTTTTTTTTGCCTTGTCCTTTTGTTCTTTTATGTAATGAATTTCTTTTGATATCCTTAAGAGATAATTGTTTGAAAACTGAATTATAAGCTTGTTAAATCTATTATAGTAAGAATATATTGAAAAAATCCTACTAATTTTATTTTCAAAATAACCAATATAAGCATTAGTGCCAGATTTTATTAAATTTCATCTTTGAACAGAATAACTATTAACTATAATAATGTGAATTGTAAGGATAATTAGAGGTTTACATTGACATGGTGGAAATAAGCAAAAATTATTACATATTAAAGTAATGGTAGATTATGTTTTGTTAAAATAAAATATAATTCAGGGATTGTCAATATTTTCTATTTGTCTGTATGTAATGATTCTCTTTGCTCAGCATTGTTAAAGTCCATATTATTTAAATCCATTCTCAAAGTTTATAACCTGCTTAATATAATTTACATATACACACAATGGGAAATTCTATCTATAAATGTAGAAGATGTGTAAAGATCTGGAAGAAAATAGATGGGTTTTTATTAGGGAGATTTGTAAATATTGCATACTTACCAGAATGATGACTGCAATATTATGTGAATTAACTTCAAAGAAGATGTTTGTTTTATAAAATTGTTTAAATCAAGGTTCATCATATTATATTTAGAATGCATTTTATCAATATTCTACATAAATCCAGAAATATTAAAATTGTGCATTATTAGAATAAGTCTACTGTAATATAATAACAAAAACATTGTGCTAAATAATCACTTTATAGAGGATCTCCATATTTGAATTTTGATACACCATTGAAATTGATCTGTATGAAAATCTTTTTTGTATAGAAAATATCTGGCACTTAAAGTCTTGCATAGTTTCCAACATTATATAGCTGCTTCTTATATCAAGAGTCTAGTAATCTTACTTCATATTTCTGGTATGGTGATCTTCCATAATACCACTTAAGAGTTCATATTAATAATGTTGTTAAAATATATATCATGCATGCAAAACTTCATAAACCTTGATTCATTATAATATAAACTATTATAATGTAAACATTACAAGCATAAAGCTAAACTAGTCAATATAAAATCAAAACTACCCCAAATCTAAAATTAAACCAGACCAGCATAAAAATAATATTAAAACACAACCTAAGGTTTCACTGCTACAAGCAGACTTCTCAAGTGTAAAGAACTACAAAAAACCACACATTATATATACTATTAAAAACTACCCACAAATCCATTCACTTCCCATCCACCCTTAATATTAAAAGAACTCTTAAATAAGTTAATTGCTTCAGAATAATAAATTTTCAATAATAAAGACTCTTTAATTCTTCTTTTGATTTCATTTCTCTCAAAGAAGACAACCTTAGCTTCATCAAAATCAATAGTGTGGCCTGTATCTTTTTCATGGACATACAAAGCAGAACTAAGATATCTATTTTTAACTCTACTTTTATGAACCTTTATTCTTTCATTTAAACTCAAACTACTCTGACCTATGTAAACCTTCTTACAAAATAAACAAGGAATAAAATATACCACACCAGGAATAGTCTTTCTATCAAAAACTTCTTTTGTATTATTTAATAAATTATTCAATGTAACACCCCTTTTCCAAGCAATTTTCTTATTTCCAAACAATTTACTATTTCTACACACAATTTTATAAGAAGACAATTTAAATGGCAAAGAAATAAAATAATATTTTTCTTTAACCTTTACATCCTTACAAATATTACTATTAAATAAAATACTTTTAACAAATTTATCAGAGTATCCAACACTCAAATAATCTTTATAAAATTGATATTTCTGAAACAAAGCTACCCCACTAGAATTATTTAATAGAGTAGATTATTTAAAATGCTATCCTAATGATTTTACATCAGCTAAGATGTTTGTGAATATTAATACTTATAAAGATGGTTTTCCTTTAAGATTTATTTTTGATTTTACAGGTAGTGTTGTAGAGGGTATTTCTAGATTCTTGAATAATTTTTTAAAACAATTTGTTGATTTTGGTCAGTATACAGTTTCTTCTTCTTTTGAGGCTTTTGATAAGATTAATAATTTTAAAATAGAAAGTAATTGGGTATTTGGAAGTTTAGATATTGAAAATATGTATCAGTCTGTGAATAGGTTAAGCAGTATTGATGTTCTTTTGTCTGTATTGATTAAGAAAAGTTCTTTATCAAAAAATAAAATTAAGGTAATTAAAGATTTGCTTTTGTTATTGGAAGATTCTATGTATTTTACTTATAAAGGTAATTTTTATAAGATTAAGGAAGGGTGGATAATAGGTTATATTATTTCTCCTTTAGTATGTTCAGTTTATATTAGTTTTATGGAAGAGGAAATTATTATTAAAAAGAATTGTTTATATGTAAAATTATTTGTCAGATATGTTGATGATTGTTTATTTGTAGTTGAGAATGATAAATTGAAGGAATTTGTAAATGAGTTTAATTGTTTTGATCCTTCTATAAAATTTGTGTTAGAAGGAGGGGGGTTAGATTTTGGTAAGTTAAAATTTTTAGATCTTTTGGTGATTAGAAATATAGAAACTAATTGTTTATTGTGCAGTCATTTAGTTAAAAGTAAAGAATTAAGATCTATAATTAAACCTGATAGCTATCAGTCTGTATCTCATAAAGTAGCTGCTTTAAGGAATTATTGTCATAGGAATATTAAATTAAATAATTCTAGTGGGTATCTTTGTTTCAGAAATATCAATTTTATAAAGATTATTTGAGTGTTGGATACTCTGATAAATTTGTTAAAAGTATTTTATTTAATAGTAATATTTGTAAGGATGTAAAGGTTAAAGAAAAATATGATTTTATTTCTTTGCCATTTAAATTGTCTTCTTATAAAATTGTGTGTAGAAATAGTAAATTGTTTGGAAATAAGAAAATTGCTTGGAAAAGGGGTGTTACATTGAATAATTTATTAAATAATACAAAAGAAGTTTTTGATAGAAAGACTATTCCTGGTGTGGTATATTTTATTCCTTGTTTATTTTGTAAGAAGGTTTACATAGGTCAGAGTAGTTTGAGTTTAAATGAAAGAATAAAGGTTCATAAAAGTAGAGTTAAAAATAGATATCTTAGTTCTGCTTTGTATGTCCATGAAAAAGATACAGGCCACACTATTGATTTTGATGAAGCTAAGGTTGTCTTCTTTGAGAGAAATGAAATCAAAAGAAGAATTAAAGAGTCTTTATTATTGAAAATTTATTATTCTGAAGCAATTAACTTATTTAAGAGTTCTTTTAATATTAAGGGTGGATGGGAAGTGAATGGATTTGTGGGTAGTTTTTAATAGTATATATAATGTGTGGTTTTTTGTAGTTCTTTACACTTGAGAAGTCTGCTTGTAGCAGTGAAACCTTAGGTTGTGTTTTAATATTATTTTTATGCTGGTCTGGTTTAATTTTAGATTTGGGGTAGTTTTGAAACTATTATAATGTATAATAATATACTCCAATGTTTTGACTATTATTTTATGGTCTTTACCAAGAAACATCTAAAAATCCATAAAAAACAATAAATACAAATATCCCATAATACATATAACAAAATACAATTACCTCTTATCTTAAACCTCTTCTAACAAACAATCTCAACTTTTCATTACACTGGTTCTTAAATACCTATCTTAAAATAATTCCCTATAATTATTTATTTAAATCAACCTATTATGCACTTTTTTCAATTAACATCCTATTCATTACAGGTTTTATTTCATTAATATAAATTTCTTTTTTTATAATATGATTCATTTTCAATTATTCAATTTAAAAATCTTTTCGTTTAAATTTACCCATATGATCATAAACTTCATAATTTTTATCATTTAAATGTTGTTTTAATCTTGTTGCCAATTTATTCTTTGTAGTTCTAACATATGACATTTTTTTATTATCCTTAAAACAATCTAAACATTTTATAATATAAACTGATAATATTTTTATGTGTTTTGTAATTTGATATTATTAATGTATGCTATTTGCAAGTTGAGCTACAAGAAGGCTGTCATCTATCAACCCTATCGTTGTTAAACTTTACTGACACAAACTCTTCAACAACAAAATGAATTATAATTTTGTTAAAGATGTGTCTTCTGTGAGTCAACTCATTTTCTAAAGAAAAGAACATTAAAAGAACTGGAAGATGACTACAACTTTTTTTAAATGACAGATCAACAAGTTGAATTTATTACAAAGTCTTATTTAATGTTTTCTACTTTTGAAATTTAAACTTGGCTTACCCAACAATATCTGTGCTCATTAGTGTATCTGCTGAACATTCAATGAATTTAGAGAATGAAATATTTTATTATTTTCTGGATAATATTATTACTTCTATACTATTAAAAAACTTTTCTTGGAGACTTTAATGCATGTGTTGCTACCAACAATTGATGTTGGCTAAATATTGCAAAAATTATATCACTATAAGGAAAAATGGGTGCATTCTTACTTAAAACAATGGGAATTAATAGGTTATATGTATATTAGGAGTCAAGAATATAAGAAAAATTTTACTAAATGAAAGCTTCTAAATGCATAATAATGAACAGGCCATAAATTAGGATGGTCTAAGGTTAAATTTGTTAGATGAAATAAAAATTAGACCCTACTCTATTATAAAATCATATATATTTGTATAGCTATTATACATTCAATTCTATAATTTAGATTTTCAGAATTGTGATATTACTATAGTACAAAATTATTTTAAGGAATGTATTATGGCATATATAGAGCTATTTTTTGGGTTTACTAAAAAGAAAAATATGGTTGGTTTTCTGATAATAATCCTATATTAATGACATAATTAAAAATAAAATGTGTAGCATTTTCAGCTTGGCAGAATAATCAATTAAATGTGAAGTTTCATAATCTATATAGAGATTTAAAAATAAAAATGTAATAACTAATAAGCAGACTTAAATCTGACTGGTTGATTAAAAGTGCAAACAAAATATAGGCACTCAATGTTTCATTTTACTTAGATCTTTTTTAAGACATTGAAAGCAACATATAAATCCAAATATCCAATAAAATTATCAACATATCTTTTTATATGATATCATTGATATTTCAAGTAGTTGGAAAATTTTGATCATCTTTTGAATACAGTACAATAATTGAAATGAAAGCATTTAATGATATCTATATTTCATCTACTAGATTTGGATAAAATATCCAACTTAGTAATATATTAAAAATTTAAAAAGCTGTAGGTTCTCATGAGATATTTAGAGAAAATTTAAAACACGATTGACCTTTTTATAAATATATGGATTCACAAAGTTGTATTATCTGGTCATAAAGATACTAATAGTAATTTTATTTATAAAAATAAAAAGGATAGACAAGCTAAAGAGAATAGATAATCTTGTAATAATAATTAGAGTATATTATTACTAACTATACAAAGGCAATTTGAAGAATTTTGTTGAACAATTTGCTTTCATTCCTAAATGAATAGTTACCAGAAACTCAATGTGGTTTTAGAAAATCACAAAGCACTATAGAGATGTTTTTTGTTGCCAGTAAAACACAAAAAAGATTTTGAAACCAAAAAAAGTTATTTATATACTATTTTTATTGATTTGGTTCAGAAATTTTATTTAATTAATCAAGCATGTATATGACTTTGTTTGACAGTGCCCAAAGTTTTTCTTTTATTGTGTAGTTTGCATTTAAAATGAAAATTAGTGTTAAACAATGATATAAACTATATACAACATTTTTATAGCTGCTTGAATCTGAACTCAATTTGCAAAATTGGTTTGATGGTAGAATTTTTAACTTGAATTAATTAAAAGAAAAAACAAGAGTTTTTTGTTCGCTTTTGCTATATCCTAATTCAAAATATGATCTACTTAATGCATATAATGTTTGAATGCTTCATGCAAAGATTTTTATTTAATTTTGCAGTGACAAAATTTTTTTTATAACTTATTCTTGACCTGTTATTGATTTAAGAATATGAGCCAATTTAAATATCTTAGTAGACTTTTTTAACAGAAAAATGCACTTAACAGTATTGAAGTGCAACACAGTCTCTATTGTGCAACTTATATTCTCTAAAAGTTAAAGACTGAGTACTATGCAACTAAATTAGTTGTCTAAAGAGATATTATTTTAATTTATTTGTTGCATGAAAGTGAAGCTTGAACTCTTTATCAGCATAACTTAAAGATATTTTAAATTTATGCTTAAGGATAATCATAAAATAACCAATATATTCTTCTACTTTATAAATGTCATACTATACAAACTGCTGTTGTAAAAATCAAATCCTCATTGAATTGAATATGTAAAATGTAAATTACAAAACTTCCTATAGCTATCTTAAACACATTTTTAATAGGTGATGAAGACCCACTTTATTGTTAGGAAAGGTAATGCTGATTGTTTTCATTTGTAAGACATGACTGAGTATTAAAATAATACAATATATGAGATGTCAACATTTTTAAAAAAAATTATTACAGGTGAAATAAAGTTGGCTTCATAAAATTCCAAATAAAGAGAATAATGAATCAGTGTGTTCTAGATAGTGTATTTATGAACCATGAAAACTATTTTCTAGTGTATATATTATTAATGGTTTTTTTTATCTTTTAAGTTTTCTTTTAAAATTTGAAATGAATGAACTCATTTGTAAGATTCTGGTGCTAATGGTAATAATTAAATACAACCACATGACATTATTAATGTAACCCCATTTGTGTAATATACTACAGATATTTAAAACTTATATATCACCACAAATACTTTAAACTTAAGTCTTTATTTATATACTTAAAGTATATGAAGAAATATACTATATGAAATATATTTATAATGCTCAGATTATTTGTCAATACTTTTAATATTAAAAATGACCCTTTTAAAAAAAAAAAGTGTAATTGTTTCCCTGAAGGTTTGTGACAATGGTATTTTAGTTGCATTTATATATTGAACTATTTCCATTTTTTAATATTAAGTATTAATTGTCTTTAGATAAATAAAACTTTATTTAAATTTTTCCACTTACATTCAATTGTTGTTAATAGCCCACAAATTAGTATAGGTACATACTGTTTTGAGAGATATTATTTGCCCCTCTTCTTTAAGTGTTGCTAGTCTGACCAGTAATAGTACTAGCATGGGAATTCAATATAGACCCTTAGTAACTTGAATATAGAATTTTAAGGTAACATCCTAACCAACTAAGCCATTCTGCCAAAGATAACAGTCAGCAGAAATTTCATATACTTATCTATGAGGTTTCTCCTGATTTCTCCATTTTTCCTAAGAGTAAAGTTGATTGGTGGTTTTTATGCATTATATATAAGCACCTTAGGTTGACTTATGTTATTATTAACCATTGTTATGTGAGCAGCTTCTATGAATTTTTTTCTTTGTATCTTTTCTTCTCTATCCAATATTTTTGTATTCTCCCAATAGAACATATATTCATTGGTACATACATGGTCTTCTACCTTAGACACATTTGTTTTCTCTCTTTTAATCATCAGTTTGTACTCTTATAATTGCTTTTCAATGGGGCACTAGTCTCATCAAAATATAGAACAAACTCTTATGAAAAACAGTTATCCATCAGTTGTTATTAAAAAACATAAATAGACAACAAAAAGAACCATCAAAAGCAAAAACCATTATTGATATGATAGTGTACCCATACATATCAAAAATAGCAGACAAATTAAGAAAAATCTGAAATCAGTGTAACATTGGAACAGCTTTTTAGAAAGTAATTCTAGCATCTACAAAGCCTAAATATAAAATGCTGAAATAAATGCATCTATGAAATATCATTTGAATTTGGAAGAATGTATATTGGTAATACTAGTTACCCCATTGAAAAGCAGTTTCAAGAAAACAAACTGATTATTAGAAGAGAAAAACAGATGTATAGATGGTAGTTAGACCATGTATATACCAATGAACATACATTCAATTGGGAAAAAACAAAAATATTGGATGTAGAGGAAAAGGTATAAAAAAAATTCAAAAAATGGCTCACATGACAATGGTGAATAACCCTATAAGTCAACCTAGTGTGACTATACATAACCATTAATCATCTATTGCTCTTTAAAAAAGTAGAGCAATGATGAGGAATCTCATAGATAAGTATATGAAATTTTCTACTGAATCTCACCTTTGGCAAGATGACTAAGTTGGTTAGGGTGTTATCTTAAAATTCAATATTCAAGAATCTAAGAGTCCAGGTTTGATTACCATGCTAGTACTATCACTAGTCAGGCCAGAAATGCCTGAAGAAGAAAAGATAATAATACCATTCATAATGTTCTGCATATACTAATGTGAGTGCCATTTAAAATGTTCTGCATATATTAATGTGAGTGCCATTTAAAATGTTCTGCATATACTAATGTGGGTGCTATTATTAACAGTTAAATAAAATAAAATTTAAATAAAAGCTAATTTTTTCTAAAAATATTCTATAATTAATTTTAGATGTTGGAAATAGTCCAATATATAAATATAAGTACCTTTTTTGTTTATATATATTTTTAAATGCAATAAGATAGATATATGATATTATAGAAATTGATCTTATATCTGAGAATCAGAAAATCATTAATTTATAAATCTACAGTAATATGGGGGGTTTGAACACAAATTTTCAAGCTACCTTCAGCCATCCACTCTATCTCATACAACTGAGTGGATGGTTTGAAGGGAGCTTGAAAGTCTGTGTTCAAATCCCCTAATTACATCTAGAGTACAGGTATATAAAATATGTTTGTATTTAAAATATTATAAAGTCTAAAGTATATTTTTTGTTTTCTGGCTATGCTCAATTTGATAACAGTAATAATATTGCCAAAGTCCATGTTATGTCTCATAACACTGTGGTCATCTATCTCATATTAAAGACTGTTTTATTACTTTGTTGTTATATTTAACTTGCTGCTGTCGCTAAAAAGGATAATGAACTAACATAATTGTCTTTCTTTTAATTCAATTAGTTTAATATTAAACAAATCTGGATATGATAAATAGTGCATTTACAATTCAGAAGGTTGATATGACAGCAGATTTTTTTGTGTATCAAAACTAATATATCGTTTTTAAGTTATCCACTGTTGGTTATATGATCCATTTTTTGAGTCAGATAATTTTGACAAGCATAAAAATGAATTCAATGTCATTTATATTGCTGAAAGATACATTTATTCTTTTAAATAATAATTTAAATTTTTTAAATCGAGTACACTTTTTCATCTACTTGTAAGCAAGTAATGAACTAGAAATATTACAGTCACTTTTTGGACTGCCAATGTTGTCAATTTTCATTGAAGATGTTCAATTTTACATTCAGAATATTTTGGTACAAAAGTTATTTTACTTTACTAAAATAATAAATATCTATCTATTATTGATAATATTTTATACTTTTCATGAACACATTAGCCAAATAACAAATTCTGATTCATTTCTGAAACTGTAGTAATGTTTTCTTTCACCTCAGAGAATCAATAATTAAAAAATTCCCCATTAAATTGCTATAGTAAATTATCTTAGTATAGACTTTGCCTATGTAAAATAAAAGTAAGATTAAACAGGACAGTTTTTGATAAAAAGTGAAAAAGAACTCCTTTTTAAATAAATATTCCCATGCATTACAAAGGCATCACCAACAGCTTTTTCATAGAGAAACAATGACATAAAAGGGAGTTTTCACCAAGTTTACTAAACTGTCAGGGGGTGAAAATTTGAATGGTTTTTCATCATTATTTTATGTATTAGTGTATGATATATATATACACACACATTTATTGATCAATGGGAATGTTTAACTTCATTGGTTATAGACCAGTTATATGAGAAAAAAATTCTAAGCTTCTTTCAGTACAGGACCTTCCAATGGCCATCATAGATAAACATTGTTTGAGGCAGTAATAGGCCAGGCTTTCCAATTGTTAATTAATGAGAGTTTGAATATTTTTTCATTATGTTATAATCCAATAAAACCATATGTGGATATATATTCTGATTTTGCATAAAGCTAGATGGTTGACAAATATAAATTACTTGATAACAGCCGAAAGTTATTTACTCCATAAATCCTCAATGTGAGATCAAGGCAAAATCCTTTAAGCAAAAGATGGATTCCACTTTTCACTCTGTTTTAAGATATTAGTATAGACATGAAAGTTAACATATTAATTGTAGCAGTTTGACATTTTAAATTCCTAATAGTTTTAAAAAAATCTACTAAACAGGGAAATATTGTCTACATTAAGAAATTAGACCAGAGTAAAAGGTAGAATTCATTTTCTACTTATAGACATTGCTTTGACAACATATTAAAGATTTATGGTGTATATAAACTTGGGTTGTTATCATGTGATGTAAATTGTAATGGGATAGGTAGAATATAATAAAAAAGGGTTTGAACTGGGGGATGGCAAATCATCATCACTCCCAGTCAATTTAAAATGAACACAAATATCAAGAATTTACTAAAGTATATATAAATAATATAGTATTTTATAAGAGCATGAGATTAGAGAATTTCTGAAAGATCATTGAGAGATCAGAAGAGCAATTAAAAACATAATTATCCACCATATATCAACCAGCATTATAAAGTAAAAGTAATTAAAAGTACTTATAACTACTACTCAAAATAAACTGTTCAACATCATGAATGATCCACAATAAAATATAATAAAATCAGTACAATAAATCACAGTCCACCTTGTGACTGGATTTGAACAATAACAAATATAAATCAACAGTCAATCTTGTGATTGGATTGCTAATGGATCTTCTGTAGACCAGGCTAACTGTTGAGCCTTTGCCAGCTTGGGGCAATTATTTAAACATAACTTGGATGCACCAACTTAGTACCCATGCATTAGAATACATAAGAATCAAACAATAATACTGGGACATTAAAACATTCTGATCATAATTGATGCTCTGGTCACTTGTACTGGCCAACTATAAACTTTTAATAAAACTAAACTAAAATAAAATATAGTGCATAGGCTTTAAAGTGTATTCTCTATTGCGCTAACCAGGATGATGATTGATCATCTCTGGATGGCCAAAAGCACTAAATACACATCCCCATTTAAAACTTCATACTTTGCACGAATCTAACTCAGAGAACACAAGCTCTATTACTGTATGTGACCAAGAGATGATGCAATACAATTTTTTAATAATTGAATAAGTTTATTAATAACAATAAAAAATAAATGGTATTATGGCTCTTCACATATCAATGAAGACTTCTGATTTTTGATTACTATACAATAAAAAAATTATTACATTTATGATTTACAAATTTATGATACACAATTCAAGTTGTTACATTGATTTACATATATGTGCACATAGATGCATGATTTCTAATATACAATTAATATATTTCAATTGATATTCAATAATGACAAGATTAAAATTTACACATCTTATTTGACAAGCATTAACATATATGCACACACATAAATATGCAGGACAATTGACTTATATTACAGTCATCATATAAAATAATAAATACACAATTAAACCTTTCAATTGTATATATAAAAAATACTACAAATGTTTTAAAATATACATATATGTGTGCATGTATTCTCACATTGATGTTATATCTTTTAACTTGTTACAATAATATATTTTTCATAATTAATTCAATATTGAACGTATGTAGAAACATGTTGCTTAATTCTTTCATAAAGTTTAATATCTTTTTATTTTATCTTAATTCAAACAAAATTATGCTTTCAGTTAAGTTATATATTCCTTTTTAATGTCATTTTTTTTAAAGGAATTACCAAAACAATTTCTTTAAATATATATATATATATCAAATCATCTTTCTTTTAGACATTTGACTCAAACAAATTATTTACTTGTTTTGCTTTAAGTTATTAATTTATAATTTTTAAAGGCATTTTAAGAAAAATATTAAAATAAAATAAGTCACTGTATATACACACGACATATTTATCTGTGGTTTCCTGTGTTTGTGGATAAACAGCAGCATACATACACCAATTTCTTCAAGCTTTCTCTTGATAAGCTTGTTTTTTTGGTCCATCAGAAAAATATAATTTTGGGTTTGTTGTCATCATCAGGGAAAAGTATTCAAGTAATTTGTTGGCATACCATGAGCTTCCTTTTGTAGTCCAAGCAATTGTCAAGCTGTCTTCTAGAATATATTTAAGCAGCTAGTTGATCCATTTGAAGTTACCCTGGCCTCATGAATCAAAACTCTGCCTTAACCTTTTAACCGCTAATTATATTATTGGTTGTGTCAGCTAAAAATCAAAGCTTTTAATTGGCCAGCTCCCAAACTGAAGACAAGTCAATTGTCAAAATATTTTCACCTTTAATATCATATTGACTTTATATTCATTTATAAAAAGTATATTAATACATTGTCAGGTTATAAAAGTGAACGAAAGTTCTTTTAAAAATAAATTGCTATTTATTTATTATAAAATATTCAATTTCGGCAACATAAAAGCCATCATATAAACAAAGAGTTTGTGACATAAATGCCTTTTACGCTATAGAAAAGTAAATATTTCTTTTTGCTAAATCTTAAATATTTTTACTAAAATCTTCAATATTTTTCGAAAATAATTTTGTTTTTTTAGTATAATCTCTGAAAATGATTTGTAATTACTCAATATATACTTTAAATTATATTCGAAATGAAAACCTCAGCGTTTTTCTTTATTTTCTTTGATCAGGCAATTTCTTTGTTCTTTCCAGCCAATCAGAATGTCTTTTTCAGCTGAGAGCCGGCTGACAGCCAATCACCGACAAGGTTCTTTCTTTGTTTAGCTTTAAATGCGTTTTTTTTGATTTTTTTCTTGTAAAATAATTCGGAAGAGGGCACCATCTTACAGAACTTTTAAAAACCTAATCAATAACTGTCAAACAAATATCCTAGCATCAAAAATAACAGAATTAGAATGACGTCAGCTGTCGATGAAAGGCCTCGTAAGAGGTAGGGAAAGGGTTAAACTATAGGGCAGCTACTGGACTGTACTCCCTTAGATCTTCATAGGAGCCCTCTATAACTCTGCTAGCTATTTTGTCCTCATTTCTTTTTTCAGGCTATTGATTCAGAAGTGACCTAGCTTCAAGTAAATCAAAACTCCTATGAAGAAAAATAGTAGCAGGTCTTAGATCTACTGTCCTGCCTTAAGCTACATCAGTTTATGGTAGCTATTCTGCCAACTCTCTGCTACAGTTAAACTGCAGCTATCTATTTTGGTCAGCTAATTGCTGCCACTTAATTTAGTAGCCAAGATGTTCTGTTCAGCTTTTACAAAAATTACAATCCAGACTGTTCTCTTCAAATATTATTCAGACTGCAGCTGATATTTTTATCAGCCCTTTTATCAAATCATCTGAGGTGATAACAACACCTTGATTGAAAACAGTTTTATTTTTTTTCCTGTAATCCCTTGGAATCTACATACATGTTTTAATTAAATAAAAAAAATTCAAAAACAAGTATGTTGTTTTTACATTTCAAAATCAGAATAATAATAATAATAATAATAATAATATAATATTTATATTTATTCAGAACTTTTAAAAGTTTAATTTATAAAACAATTTTTTTTAAATTCAGAGTTATTATTTATTATTATTTTATTTCAGTGAATGTAGAAAATTTCTACTACAATTTTTGTCTGTGTTTATTTTACTTTTTCTTTCAATGTTATATGTATTTATGCATACACACTATATTATTGTGTGTTATGTAATCCAACTGGTTACATTGCCCCAGTCTGAGGGAAGAGGAAAATAGAAATAAAGTACCCAATCAACAAAGTTCATATCTAAAGCTATGTACACATCAATTTTTCTAGAGATCTGACAGACATATGACAGTTAACAGAATGAATAGTGATCTGAAATTTTGAGATGGATAAAGAATTCAGCCATTGGACTAAAAGTACACAATGCACCATGAACACCAAGAGGACTACCTCAATTGAGACACTATAAGCTACTACAACCCATGATAAAAATGCAACAACTTTTTGCAAAGCCCTCTTCTGTGGAGGGGCTGGAAAATACAAAACTATGCCCTGCTTCTTTTGAGTCTTATGGGCTGGTAAATACAAGCTATGCCTTGCTCCTTTTGTTTGGAGACTTAGAGGGTGGAATCATGGCAGGACTATGTTAACTGCTCTATCACAAACAATATAAAATACAAAAAATAGGTTGGAGCAAATAGTGGTGACAGAACACCCTCAGAGTTGCGTGAAACATCACATCCTCAAACCAATGACAAAAATCTCCATCCATCATCAAAACTGAAAATACAGCTAAACAAACTTCAACAATAAAACACCCAATCCAATCTTTAAAATCATAAATTTTCTGTTTAACTCTAAATATGAATCACTTTAAACATACATGAAAATTACTATTTTATAATTTGTAATCATCAGCAACACTCTTGTCACATATTTCACAGTAATTTTTTTAAAATTCAGCATAAAATGCTTTTTCTTTTCTTTCTCAGATGTAGCTTGAGATCAAGTTGTAGCTTGAAATCAAGTTGATAGGTGATGATCACCAGTGTGTGATCGTCATCAGCCCCACATTGGGTGCCATTTTGTAATAGGATGGGGTAGAAGATAATGACAAAAGGGTTTGAACTGGGTGTGGCAAATCATCATCACTCTCAGTCAATTTAAAATGAATACAAATATCAATAATTTACTAAAATATATATATAAGTAATATAGGATTTTACAAGAGCCTGAGATTAGAGAATCTCTGAGAGATCATTGAGAGATCAGAAGAGCAACTAAAACCATAATTATCCACCATATATCAACCAGAATTATAAAGTAAAAGTAATTAAAAGTACTTATAAGTACTACTCAAAATAACCCATTCATCATCATGAATGATTCACAATAAAATATAATAAAATCAGTACAATAAATCAACAGTCCACCTTGTGGCTGGATTTAAACAATAAAAAATATAAATCAACAGTCAACCTTGTGACTGAATTGGAAATGAGTCTTCTGTAGACCAGGCTAACTATTGAGCCTTTGCCAGCTTGGGGCAATTATTTAAACATAACTTGGATGCACCAACTTAGTACCCATCCATTAGAATACATAAGAATCAAACAATAATGTGGGGACATTAAAATATGCTGATCATCATCAATGCTTTGGACACTTGTACTGGCCAACTATAAACTTTTAATAGGACTAAACTAAAATAAAATATAGTGCATGGGCTTTAAATAGTATTCTCTTTTGCACCAACCAGGATGGTGATTGATTTCTCTGAATGCCCCAAAGCACTAAATACACACCCCCATTTATAACTTCATCCCATGCATGAATCTAGATCAGAGAACACAAGCTCTATTACTGTATATGACCAAGAAATAATGCAATACATTTTTAACAATTAAATAAGTTTATTAATAACAATAAAAAATAAATGGTATTATGGCTCTTCACATATCAATGAAGCCTTCTGATTTTGATTACTATACAATAAAAAAAAATATTACATTTATGATTTACAAATTTACAATAGACAATTCAAGTTGTTACATTGAATTACATGTATGTGCACACAGATGCATGATTTCTAATATACAATTAATATATTTCAATTGATATTCAATAATGACAAAAAAAGATTAAAATTTGCAAATATGTCCTATTTGACAAGCATTAACATATATGCACACACATAAATATGCAGGACAATTGGCTTATATTACAGTCATCATATAAAATAATAAATACACAATTAAACCTTTCAATTGTATATATAAAAATACATTTTAAAATGTACATATATGTGTGTTTGCGTGTATTTGCACATTGATGTTACATCTTTTAACTTGTTACAATAATATTATATTTTTCATAATTAATTCAATATTGAAAGCATATAGAATCATGTTGCTTAATTCTTTCATAAAGTTTAACATTCCCCACTTTTTTTTTAATTCAAACAAAATTATCTTCCCGTTAAGTTATATATTCTTCTTTTAATGCCACTTTTTTTAAGGAATTACCAAAACAATTTCTTTAAATATATATATATATCAAATCATCTTTCTTTTAGACATTTGACTCAAGCAAATTATTTACTTGTTTTGCTTTAAGTTATTAATTTATAATTTTAAAAGTCATTTTAAGAAATATTAAAATAAAATAACTCACTGTATATACATGTGACATGTTTATCTGTGGTTCCCTGCATTTATAGATAAACAGCAGCATATGTACACCAATTTCTTCAAGCTTTCTCTTGGTAAGCTTGGTTTTTTTGACCATCAGAAAGATATAATTTCAGGTTTGTTGTCATCATCAGGAAAAAGTATTCAAGTAATTTGTTGGTATACCATGAGCTTCCTTTCATAGTCCAAGCAATTGTCAAGCCATTTTCTAGAACATATTTAAGCAGCTAGTTGATCCATTTGAAATGACCCTGGCCTCATGAATCAAAACTCTGCAGTAAACTATAGGGCAGCTACTGGACTGTACTCCCTTAGATCTTCATAGGAGCTCTCTATAACTTTGCTAGCTATTTTGTCCTCATTTCTTTTTTCAGGCTATTGATTCAGAAGTGACCCAGCATCAAGTGAATCAAAACTCCTGTGAAAAAAAATAGTAGCAGCTCCTAGATCTACTGTCCTGCCTTCAGCTACATCAGTTTATGATAGATATTCTGCCAACTCTCTGCTATAGCCAACAACAAACTGCAGCTATCTATTTTGTTCAGCTAATTGCCGCCACTTACTCAAAAAATTTTAGTAGCCAATCTGTTCTGTTCAGCTCTTACAAAAACTACAATCCAGGCTGTTCTCTTCAAAAATCACTATTCAGACTGCAGCTGATATTTTTATCAGCCCTTTTATTGAATCATCTGAGGTGATACCAACACCTTGATTGAAAACTGAGTTTTATTTTTATCTCTCTAATCTCTTGGAATCTACATACATGTTTTAATTAATTAAAAAAAAATTCCAAAACAAGTATGTTGTTTTTACATTTCAAAATCAGAATAATAATAATAATAATATAATATTTATATTTATTCAGACCTTTTAAAAGTTTAATTTATAAAACTTTTTTTTTTAAAAAATCAGAGTTATTATTATTTTTTTTTATTTCAGTGAATGTAGAAAATATCTACTACAATTTTTGACTGTGTTGTTTCTACTTTTCCTTACAACTTTATATATATTTATGCACATACACTATATTATTGTGTGTTATGTAATCCAACTGGTTACTATATATATATATGATTGAGCTATGTTGAAAGATGCACTGAGATAAGAAAATAATTTGAAAAACATATACATATCAAAACACAAATTCCTATAGCTAAATGTTTATTATGGATTCCATTTCCTGTCTAATTATAGTGTTGTCTTGAGAACAGATTGCTGTTATTCTATTAGTTTGTCTAAACATAAAAACTGTGGTGCTATATTTTATATTCATATATGCATATAAAGAAAACTTTATGGAGTAATAGTATAAATCCAGATTGAGAATAGTAACATTTTTCTACAGGATTAGAGTTTGTATTTTAGTTCCTGGAATATAGTCAGCCCAGATAACTATACAATATTGGTCAAAATATAAAACTGTATCAACTCTCATGTGGCAATTGGAAAGACTGGTTGGAAGTCCTTTTTTTTTGCTATTTGTTTCTAAAAAGCTTGTAGAGAAGTTTTGCCATATGGAGTACCCTTTAAAGGTTGTTATATATATATATAAGATAAATCATTTTTAAATAGATTATTGCATAGAAAAACTCAATATTTCTCTATAGAAAAATACTAAAGAAGGATTCTTCAAGCAATGAAATTATGAATGGATATCCATTAACAAACTAATAATCGCATAGTAACTAACTGCTTTAACATAAAATATCTTGATACCATTTACTGCTAATAATTGAATCTAAGCCAATAAACATCACATGATCATCATTTTTTATGCTTGCTTATAACTGTTATTAAACAGGCAAAACTCTCTATACATAGGATGAGTAGGCACTAGATGGGGATTTTATGCACAAGCCTTCTGGAATCCATTGCTTACTCTGGCTTGCACTGAGTGGCAATACGTATAGAGAGTTTAATAATTGGGTTGTTAGACTTACTGACTACAAGCCATTTATCTGGGGGGGGGAGGCTTGCATGGAACGTGGGAAAAAATTGTTTCAGTCAGATTGAAATCCCATGCCATGTGTCAAGGAACTGGATTTCTTTAACCCTTTATCACATGGAAATCTAACATTATTATTGATAAAAGATATTTTTATTAAACAATCCCAATACTTTCCGATAAATCACTTAAATATATATATATATAGTACGCTAAAATAAAGAATAAAAAAAAACATGTTCAGTTTGTTTAATCATCACTCGATTATATTTATATTTGAAACAAAAAAAAAGGCAAATGACTGAAGATATTTAAAAATAAAAGATGAAACACAGGAGATAATTAAAAATCTCCATCGTAACAAAAATGTATTTTTTAAAAAGTGTACTTTGAAACAAATACTGACAGAGTAATTTACTTTTTATCGGATGAGTTTCATTTAGAACTAAACAGTCCTCAGCTAACTACACATGCTACAAATTATTAATATGTAACAAAGCTTTCAGATATTAAAAATACATAGAAGAGTTGCTATGGTAACTTTCAGAATCCCTGTGTAACCTGAATTTTTTTAAAAAAAAAAATTCACAAAATAGAATACTTTTACAAAAAAATTTAAAAAGCTGCTATTTAAAACATTTTCATCAAAGGTTTAATGCATTAGTATAAAAATTAAATTATAAAATTAATTAGGCAATTAATTTTTAAAACTTGAAAAATTAAATTAGTAATAGCACTCACAATTAATGCATTTAAAATATATATATAAATATAATGAAGCCGTTTAATAATCAATATTTTAGTCGATATTAATTAGTGTTGGATTGATCTGGAATGCATTCATTGGGCTTTGAAAATAAATTGAGATCGAAAGGTTGACCATAATAATAAACAAATTTTTTTTTTTTATAAATTTTGTTAGACAAAAAGTTATGGTTTTATATCATTTAACATTGTAGTAAAAATAAAAGATACGTTTTCCATTCCATTGTTACTTAAAAAAATAATGTGTATTATTTTTTTTAAATAACAACTCTATAGTGAAATATAAATTATTACAATTTGTTGTAAAGATTTCAAACTTATTGTATATGTAACTAATACCACCCTGCACAGAAAATACCTATACATATGAGAGATTGTGACCTGGGCCAACTGATGAGGATTGAATCATGAAATTATCTTACAGATCACTTGCCTTTTTCTGTACTCTTTATTAATGTGATTAGAAAGTATTTGACAAAATTAAAATATAAATGCATGAAAGCTGAATCTATATTTCTTAAGTAAAAAGTACAGTAGCTTTTAAATAACCCATTGTAGGACAGAGTTCTAATTAGCAAATCCTCACAGGATAGTGAAGAAGATGGCATGAATTATTATGCATTCCAAATGTTGGATGTTTGTGACATTGAACTGTTTTTATACAGAATGGCTAGATATCCATTGACTTAACAATATCTAATGGTTAGCTGAATTTAACTACCAAACAAAAAATTGACAATATTTTGTTTTACCTAGTCTGGATTTTTACAATTGTATTTACAGAGAAAGGTTTGTTCAAAAGATTTTAAACATTTACTTTTTGTATGTAATACTTAATCACAATTAATGTTATATTTTTGGTCAGTTTTAAGGTGATAGCACAATTTATTTTTATATTTGCATTTTAATTTAAGACTCTAGTTTGAAAAGTTAAGGGAGATTCAAATTTGTTCATGATCTCTCTCTAAATGAACATTACAATTCATCAGAAGTTTAAAGTTTTAAAATAAAAGTAGAATAAATAATGGTAGTTTCATTAAACATTGACATTACATGATAATTTGTTTATTAAATGTTAATATGTTTATAACAATTTTTCATGTCTGACATATTTAGAAAAAAATGCAGTACAATATTCTGTATTTTTAAGTTTGGTATGTTAGACATATTGCCTAATTTCATTTTGATTAGGACTTAACTCCTTAAGTTGCTCAATAACTTGTATTACTGAAGTAAGTTAATTATCTTAAAAGATTCAGTTTATTCTGCTGACTATATTATAATGGAGACTTCAAGATATTCCTGTTCACTAGCACAAGATTTTGATTATGATGAATAATATTTTGTCCAATTCTACTCAGTATTAAATGAAAAGTAAATGGTACCAAGTCTGTTGAAGCAAAGGCATTTTGTACATTTTCCATGGGTCCAATTACCTGATTATTTACACACACTATGCACATTATTTTGTTGAAGCAAAAATATAATTCTCATCTTCTAAATAGTATTATATTGTAATTTTGTTAATTATTATTATTGGGGTATTTTATCTAATATTTAAATAGAGGGATGTGATTTCAAGATTTTTTAATCTATTCATTCTTCACTCTATCTCAATCAACCAACACATATAACTATATACATGCAAAAAAGATAGATGATCACCAATAGATGTATTTTGTGCAGAACCAGCACTCATCAGTTAGGCCAGATTATAATCTCCAGTGCTCAGTTTATATTAAGGTAGCAATTCCTCAAAGTTTAATGGATAGGCTTTTTATCTAGAGTAAGTTCAATACATGGTATGGCACATAACACTGTAAAAAGGTTTCTCCCCATTTACACTATGTGAGCTTTATAATTTTAGCAAAATCAGATTTTTTTAAAGTAGTTTTTATAAAACTGTCAAGAAGTATATAAAATATGCCATTAATCATTCTCTCCTGATTTGATTTCATTAATATTTTTATCACCTTTACAATTTTGTAAACTAAGATATTTTATTAAGATTAAAGCATGCTGGAAAATCCATGGTTACATAATTTTTATAAAAAAGAAATAAACATTATCCATTGTGTTGTTTTAATGCATATAAATAAATAAATGATACTGAAAGTGGTCGTACAACAACACATATTGCATTATTTAATACAAATAAACATCTTTAAGCCATTTAGCAAAAAGCTATATTATTGTGCACTTATAATCATACTGATAATAATATTTTTTTTTATTTGTTTGTAGTTCACATTATCATTTACCATTAACATAGACTTCTATATATATAAGAAAATAACCCCAATGTTAACTCTAAACTGAATTAAAAATCAAAATATAAAATCACCCCACATGATTAAGAAATCCAGCACTGCTCTCTGTGAAATAATAAATAAACATATTAGAGTCCATATTTCAAAACAGTCAGCCTCAAAATAATTTCAAAAGGATTGTTTTGAGGCTTGCTATTTTGAACTATGGATTCTAATATATTTACTTATTATTTCACAGAAGGCTGAGCTGGATTTCTTAACCATGGATGATTTAATATTTAAATATATATATATATATTTAATAATTATATACATATATATGTAAGATATACACGTTTATTTATAAATTAAATATCCTAATTACAATTACAGACATATATACACACATCTTTGCACATATAGAATGTTATACAAATCTATACACATACACATTATATCTTTCCACAAAAAATGTTTAAATAATTAGTTAACTGTATAAATATTTTGTATAAATTCATAACTATTTCTTTATTATATTTAATGTAAATAGCCTTATAACATCCACTGCATATCTTTTGTTATAGCAGCTTTGATTGTTATGTGCCTATTGTAAACATGCATTACCATATGCTTACCAGCACTCATTAGTTATAACGACAAATTTAAAGTTTTGCCACTGAGTTTAAGACCAAATGTTATCATGGTTTATAATTTTTAACTGAGATATTACTTGAATAACTTTAGAAACAGAATAAATATGTGAATGTAATAGCTATTTTTTTTTATATTTACTATCATATTGAATAGAAATAAATTAAGACATTTATATTTCAGAGACTGTAAACTTATCAGCCTAGGCAACATATGGTAATCAAAGGCAGAAATTGCTAACAATACCTGGTTTATAAATTAGATTGGCATTTGATAATGACTTTTGAATTAGTTAACTACAACTAAAGATCAGTTTCAAGAGAAAAAAGAGTGTACAAATTGATAAAAGATCTGTCAAATATTAGACTTTGTGATGTTAGAAGAAAAGTAAAAAGGAAATTGATTAAACACTGAACAGTTAATTTACTATATTACTATAAAAATACAAATACTGACAGCACAAATATGGGAAAATTTTTATAAGTAAAAAAATAAAATATTATGGATATTGAAGAAATATCACACATAATGGCAGGATTAGTTATTCTATTTAATAGAAGATAACAAATATAGATAATTTAGATTTATGCCCTAAACAAGTTTTCATTGTTATTAAGAAGTAGAGGATTTTTTTAAATATACAGAAAGTTTTTGATTTATCAAGAAAGAAGATTTTAATTGCTAGAATTGAAAAACAATTGAAAAATGAAAATATTGTTAGCAAATTTGCATATAAAGAAAGAAATAAGAGAATAAATAGTTGAAGAAGTTGTGAGAAAAACATATATATGGATACTTTCATATAAAAGTAGTACAGTAAATTTGGATAACACTTTGATCAATAAGCAATGTGTAAGTCAAGTTTATAATATATTTATTAGATACAATACAAAATGTTATCATCAATTACTGAAATATAAGATATATGTTACTGCAAATCTTAAGAGACAAAACTATTTAAAAAAGATAGAATTAATAGCTGATTTTTCTAACATCAGATTTTCAATTGGATGGACGATTGAAGAGTTGAAGTGTAAAGTGGATTGACGCCTGTCCATTAAAGTATGAAGATTGGCTATCTTAATATATATCTGAGAACTTATTGCATATATGTGTGAAAATGATAATCTGGACCAACTGATGATTTCTGGTTTAGCATGAAATACGTACATTGGTGATTATTTATTTTTTCGACATATATGTGTTCAAGTGAATCAGTGATATGAAAGTTTGTGCTCATATACCCTATATGTTAAAAAAGATGGTAACTAATGCAAATTAAATATAATTGATGGTAGTTTTTTTAGTTGCCTAACTACTTCAAATTGCCTTTAATCAGAAATCTTAACAGATATTATAAATAGATGCCCTTTTTTAGAAACAAAAATAAGCATCTCAATATTCTATTTTATAAACTAATGTATTTATTATTACTCCGCACACAGTAATTTTAAACTTTTTTGTGATTGGTATAAGCCTAATTTTGTAATATTTTTATTGATTTATAGAAAAAAAAAAACTTAACAAAAAATTAATATAGCATAATCTGTTACATATATATATAAGCAAAGGAAACATAAATATGGACGTAAACAATCTCTTAAATATATACTCAGTATAAATTTTAAATTCTGTTTTTATTAAATATTACATATACAGACAAAATTAGGAAATACACATGCAAATAGAGCTTAAAATAAAAGAAACACATAAAAATAGTCTGCTTAGCTATATTAGTGCAAGATGAGGAGGTCTAGTTAATGATAAGCTTACAGCAAACCAGTAACCCCTAACCTTTTGGAATGATAATAGAGGAGCAAACTGTGTCAAATCCTGGGCCACACAACCTTATCACAGTTAAACAGTCAATTGAGATTCTTGTACGACATTTATAAATGTCAAATAAAAAAGAATGTTTTCAAACAAATTTTATACGTATGTGTGTGTATATATTTAAACAGTATATAATGTACGGATTATCTTATAAATAAATAATCTTAAGTCGTCATTTCCAAAAGGGTTCACTCGTATATTTATAGGTAGTAAAATATTTTCAGAGATACAAAAATATTCTACAGTGCGACTATGTCAGTTTTTTAAAAACATTGTGAACCACTATTCTGTGGAATGATATATTAAAAAGCCCGCCATGGTTTGTGTATTGGTAGATTGGTGAACTCTGGATCTCCAAATCCATGGATAACTCCAGCTTTTGCTTACGGTGTTTACATTTTTTATAAGCTCCCAGATAATAAACCATTTGATTAATTTTTTATTTATTACAAAACAAAGCAGTTGTTTTAAATAATCTGCATAAGAAGGTTTTTAGAAGAGATATATGTATAATGGTAAAAGAGCTCATCAAGGTTTGTGACACAGCTGTAAAATGGAGTGATAGAATAAATGAAAAGTGATAAACAATGCACTCTACTTCTGAGAATGATCAACTCTATCAGTTGATCATTACTTTAGAGTAAAAAATATATCATATATATATATTAACGGTTCTATTAATGTAGTTTCGAATCTAGTTTAATGCATAAAATATAATTTAAAATTTAAAAAATATTATATATATATTTTTGAGTTGATATTAAAATATATATATAAAGAAAAAAGAATAAAGATTAATGGATTATTAAATTGAACTAATAAACCATTATAATTTTAAAATGATGTAGAAGCAAATGTTAATGTAATCTCTAATAAAATATTTTAGAATAGACTGCATCTCAAATGTTATTTAAACATATATGTAATGCATGACATGCAGCAATAACCAATGGGTTTTTTTTTTTTGATAAGTAATGTTGGAAAACAAATATGAAAATGAAATTATTATTATTTTATTTCTGTGCTCTCCATTTGTACAGCATTTGAATACTTTAAAACAAATTTATGTTCCATATTAAATATTATTTGATTATAGATTAACATAAGGGATCTTAGTTGCATTACTAAGATAATAAAAGAGAGAGATATATGTAGTTGATAAAGCTATTTAAGTGAAAATTCAAATCGTAACGTGATAATTTTTTACTACTTCGCAATCTAATTACACTTTCAAAGATATTTAGCAGCATTTAACAGACTATTTGTTTAATCACTGTCATATAAATGGATGTGCAAAAGTTGTATAAATTCTAGAGATTGCAATATTATTAATTTATAATGAACTTTTAGTCTTGATGAAAAGTCACAAACTGTATTGCTTCCTTTGATAAGAGGCATGATATCTGAATGTGATTTGCTTTAATTAATTGCATTTTAATTTAGTACTATTTATTATATTTTACATTAATAATCCAGTTAATTATGTATCCATTAGAAACAAAAGTATTTGTAATGAGCAATTATATTGTAGTATTATAATTGAACATACATTCAGAAATCCCAAATAGAAGAAAAAGTATATTTTTATTACACAAAAAAAGCAAAATAATTTAAAATTTGCCATTAATATTGCCCTAACCTCAGGAAGTATGGAAGAAATTGAAAAACTGAAAACTAATAGAGAATTTTCTAGAACATAGACTTTAAAAAATAAAAATTAAAACCAATGACACTAGCCAATATGATTTAAGGTGAAAAAAAAATTATTTTAATGGAAATAAAATATCTGAGTCCAAGTATGATGTAAATTTCTTTATTTGACATCTAGATGTGGTGCAATTTTGTCTTTTTAGTATCTGTAACTATAATATTCTCTCGTGCATCTCTTTTTATAATACAATTATATAAATTTAGTGGTGATTGTTTGTGTACCTTTGATTACTTAGTGTGCATTTCAATGATATAGATATATTAAGTTTTGCCTGGTATATTCATAACAAACTCCTTCCATGTATGAAATAAAAAAAGTGTGATGGTGATTTGGATGTAAATAAGAAACTGGATGCTTCTCACCACTCCTTATATAAGCAGAAATATTTTAAATGTTAGCTCTATCTTATTTGGTTGGAAATGTTAGACTACACATTCCTTTTCATGATTACTTATTACTTGTGCTTACAGTTTGCATTCTATATATCTTTTATTTTCATTTGTATCAATGCAAGCCTTATTATGTTTATAAAAATCATATTGTAAAAATTTCATGAATAACAATTAAAATAAGTGTTTTAACAACACAATTGCTAATGTATCAGTATTGCACAGAAGACAGTATCGGCAAAGTTCTCCAAAAAGCAGTCATGAACTTCAATAGCACACAGAGAAACAGAAAAGGATCACAGGAATTCTAATGTACATTTCCAATGAGTGTAATATGAATAATCTTTCAACTCATATATCTTTTACTTTGCTTGTGTGCTGTAGTAAAACCTAAGAATAAAATTGGCAAATTTCTGCAAAATTGTTTTAAATGTCAAAAGATATACTCCTAGCTGTAGAAGCCCTTCGTGAAATCTCAGACATTTCATTTTTCTCCAAAAGTATTTTGAAGAATATTCATCCATATGTTTCAACACAAGCATGTCAATTTTAATATTTTTTTGGATTTATTCATTTGTTGCTTTATTAAAAAGTAGTTTCACCACATGTAAACATATATTTATGCTACAGACATCATTTTTTCCTTAAATATTCTTAATTATATTCAAAACTATGTATGAATAACCCTGTATTTTTTATTTCAAATTGGGCTCATAATTTAAATGTTTTGCAGGCACCACTAGTTTTAAAGACACATTTATCCCTTCAATTTAGCCAGATTAAACATAAGCAAAAGCAACATAAAACTATTTTATTGTTTATAAAGCAATTTTAGTTTGCTTAATGTAGGAAAAAATAAAATTGCATCTTGTATACTAACATTTATAAGTAATATATCCAATTCAATCAATACTAATTTATCAAAAATGTTATGTAAAATGTGATATAGTACAACAAAAATATTTTGAATTCAGCTCAATAGTAATAGTAAATCTCATCTATTTCAATTTTACTGCAGGAAAAAGTTTTTACTTGTAAGTTAGTGTCGTATGAATGGAATGTTAATTGACTATACATTGGATTGATATTGTCATTAAATATTATAAATGAAAGTATTTAAAAACCTATTATTTATTTAAGATGTTACATAGTATCGAAATTCTGAATTCTGAATTATAACAATATCAGTTTCAGACAAAACCCCATCATCAACTGTGCCAAGTTTTAACAGCACTAACTATGAATTAAAACAAAAAAAAAGAATTATTTATATTACGCATATTTCAATTGCTTTATTTTAAAATGTTTCTATTACACAATATATTTTAGTTAATATTGAGATAATAGAGAAATTTTAAATGTTTTCATTTATAAATATTATAAGACATATTTACTGTGGTGTATTAATTACATAGTTGGTTATATTATTCAAAAAAACACAAGAGATGAGATTTAAAAGAAGTTAACTAAAGCACAAAAGTTTAAAAAATTAAATAAAAAATTATTGATGTGTTTCAGTATAGTGAAGAAATCTTATTTTCATTTATCAGGCCAGACCTGAGATTCACAGAAAAACAGAAAAAAAAAATGTTAGCACTAATGTAAAAGGCAATAGAAATTAACATTTCAAAAGATAATTGTAAAGTTTGAGTTAGAAGCATCAGTTTACATAAAAGAACAGAAGTAAAAAATAACTTCTTTTACTAAAAAGAAACAAGATAAAAACCCTAAATTAAAGTTACTATGAAACCTTATGAGAATTTAATATATGAAGAAAAATATTTAATATATATCAGATAGTAAGTTAAATAACTAGCTAATAATTATAGAAATTAGAGATCCATCAGAACAGAAGATGCCTTAATACAGAATTAAATTAATGCTCACTCTTTTTTTTTCTCGTGTGTCATAGCACCAGCCGGGAAGTGAACCCGCTAACCCAGGACAACTGCTTGTAAAGCAGCTGTTGCTGACCTCTCGACCACCAATGCTTGACAAATGCTCACTCTTATTGAAAAACATTTATTGGTTAAATCCCAATAATGAATATTGTATGTGACTGATTCATTTGGATTGGATATCTTTTGACATATAATAAATTTTATGATCTTTATGTCAATTTTTTTTTTTCTGTTTTTTATCTGACTCTAACTAATATTATAAACAACAGCCAAATTTTTTTCTGAAATCACAGCTATGATATTAGCCTTGTGCCATCCAAAATATTCTACATAATGATGATTTTTAAAGAGATAAATTACCAGAATTATTGTCAATTACATGAATTAAATAAACAAAAATAGCAATTTTTACCATTCATACAGTGCTAAAACATTATACTTTTCAGTATTAAATTTGGCATATGTCTAGAACATTATTTGAATATAGTGCTATAATATCTACATCTCACTTGTATATATACACTGATATGATGCCAATTCAGTTTTTAGAAATTTTAATTACTTCAATTTTATATCAAAATGTAAGACTCTTAATCTTTATCTGGAAAGGTTAATACCCATAACATCATTATAACCTTCTCAAGATAACTCTTACATTTCCAGGAGTAGTTCCTTTTAACCCAATCTAGAGGAATCTGTAATCCTAAGCATTCTCTGAACACAAGATATCGTTGATAATTTATTTGGTAGCTATATTTTTGATATTATATTTGTTTAGTGACTTGATTAATTGTAGTGTTTATTATATTTCTAATAGTGTGTTTGTCTACTGACTTGATTAGTAATAGTGATCTACTATGTTTAATTTTTATTTTTAATAGCACACAAACCTTTCATTAGATCAAAACTTGTTTAAAAATGCTAAATGATTAATAAAAGTAAATATATAAAATAAGCATGTCTTTTCATCATGCTTATTAATTAATACAACATAATAATCTGTTTCATCTCTTAACTATATCTTTATTATAAATATATTTTTTTTAAAAATCAAAACAGGAAGCAACTTTTAATTTCTTAGAAAGAAAGGAGAAAATTATGGTATAATATTTGAAAAGAAAATATATCAGAGTCTAATAATTGCTTGTTATTTACAATCCTCTTCAACGGAAGTTGTATCTTTCCTTCTGTAATATGTTTTAAATATATATAAAAAAATGTCTTCACTTCCTTATTTTTTAAAAAAAATTGAATAAAAAAAATTGGATTAATTTTTTTTCTTGCATATAAAAAAATAAAAACCTAATATATTTTACAGTGATATATCATGTTTGTGATAAGTACACTATACAATTACTACTAAACAAACAAAAAACAATAGCAAATCAATTTTATGTCTTTTAATAAAATGATCATACACAAAAAATTTCAAGATTAATGGAACTAGATATCATGATTCCTAATTAAGATTAAAAGATACCCAACAACCTTCCGAAAAAAAAAATTAATTTTGAAAATATAGATGACAATTATAATTGTTATATATTGAATCTTTCAGAAGTCTACTTGTCAATATTTATATTGTAAACAATCAAAAGTAATAAAAAAAAAGACATCGAAAAAAAAAATTAAGTTGGAAAGACAATTTATATATATTATCATAGAATTATCAATAAAATAAACATAGATAAAATCTTTCAAAAAAAAAAAACAATAATCAACAACGTCAACAAAAACTGTAAAGTAATGTATGTGGTGTTCATTTTCTGAAAATATGTTAAAATAGTGTATATGCCAGTATATATGCTATAATTTATTTATTCTATTGTAAAGGCAGCTTCTTTAAAATTAAGAAGAGTTACAACATCTCAGTGTGTAAAAAAATAAAAACTGTTCACTTCTAAGTTGTTTCAGCAATATTTTGCTGACTAGAAACTGAATTTATCCACTGAGATAAGTTCTCAGTGCAAATCATTGATTAATCAAGCTTACAAGTAAAGATAGCATTAGGTAGACAGCTTCTGTTAATTATTTAAAGAATCAAGTGATATCATATTGATAATTCAGATTTGTGTGCTGCAATTGATATGAAACACAAATTAAAAAATGTTATTGAATGTCAATTCATGTTGAAAAAATCAGGAAAAGAAAGAATAAAAGTAAGGTTAAACAGTAAATTCTGAAAAAAGAAAAATAAGGCTTTTAGTATTGATATTATCAGCAAAATTAAAATAGCCTTCAGTAAATCGATATTTATAACTAATAAAGATCAATCCTAACAGTAAATATATAACTTCAAGGAAACTATAAAAGAAATAATATGCCACTCATATATGACTTTTAAATATGTATTTTTAAAGATGTAATAATAATTCTTGAAGTTATGATGAAAAAATATACTTGCTAGTTGATGGTAAATAAAAGAAAAATTAACCAGAATTTAACAAAGTTTCAAAAAAAATTTCTAGTAAATGTTAATGAATAAAAAGTAAAATAGCCTTCAAACAATCTGTGATACTGCAAACATCTTTTATCAGTTTTTTATAGTAACAACGAAAGAGAAGACATTATTTATTGGTTCTACCAAATGCAAATAGGTGAGAGTTTAGGTAGATTTTATTTCTTGTTTTATTCTTTATCTATGAACAGTCAGAGATATATTTATCAACTAAATATATAAAGAAAAATTCTACATTTGATCATAGATCCTGTAAAAGTTTCCATCTTTACCCAGTACAGATTTAAAGCTAATTATAGAAATTACAAAATACTATATCATGAAGTTTCATGCAAATAAAAAATTACTGAAGTTAATTCTTCCATTGCTGCCTGATAAAGAACTTGGATTACCATTAATTTGTAAACAAAAGTCATTATAAGGGCTAAAATCATAAGTATATTCTGAAGATTGTTTTTGAACTGAAAAAATTAAACCAATCATCAATATGATGTAAATTACAGAAGCCAAAAAGAAAGTTCTTGCTTTTGCTTTTAATGGAGTGAACTTAAAAACTTACCATTAAATCAGTATCACATCTTAATCTCTGATTCATTAAACTGTCTAAAAACAGTTCCAAAGACCACAGCTATAAAAATAAAATACTAAGTTGAAACAAATACACATTCCTTGACAAAATGAATAAAATATATATATATTGTAATATATTAAATTTAAGCATAAACAGATAATATTATAATAATGTGAAAGCTAAACACCTTCAAACAGATATGCTTTAAAAATGCTTAAGTGTTAGCCAATCAGATGGAATAATGACATCACATGGGACTCTAAATTCTAAAACACAAGCCAGGACTATTAGAAAAAGATGGGACCCATCTTAATCTATGCCTCAATTATATTTAAATAAGCCAGACTCAAGCATTTTGAACTAAGAGTGTGAAGCTTAAATACCTTCACATTTAATCCACTAAATATTATATATATAAATTAACAACGCGAAATCATCCGATTTACAACGAAGCAATATTTTTAAATCTAATGAAATGATATTAATAAATGTAAATATATTAAATTTAAGCGTAAACAGATAATATTATAATAACTTGAAAGTTAAACACCTTCAAACAGATACGCTTTAAAAATGCTTAAGTGTTAGCTAATCAGATAGAATAATGACATCACATGGGACTCTAAATTCTAAAACACAAGCCAGAACTATTAGGAAAAGATGGGACCCATCTTAATCTATGCCTCAATTATATTTAAATAAGCCAGACTCAAGCATTTTGAACTAAGAGTGTGATTTCGCGTTGTTAATTTATATATATAATATTTAGTGGATTAAATGTGAAGGTATTTAAGCTTCACACTCTTAGTTCAAAATGCTTGAGTCTGGCTTATTTAAATATAATTGAGGCATAGATTAAGATGGGTCCCATCTTTTTCTAATAGTTCTGGCTTGTGTTTTAGAATTTAGAGTCCCATGTGATGTCATTATTCCATCTGATTGGTTAACATTTAAGCATTTTTAAAGTGTATCTGTTTGAAGGTGTTTAGCTTTCACGTTATTATATATTGTAATCTAACTGGACAACCAATCCACCATATATTACTTATGATAGATATAAATAACAAATTTCTTGTTCAGTCTAATCAGATTTCCTTCTTTTACATAAAATTCTATTAATACAAATCTTACTCGTTTTATGTTTAATATATTATATTAATATTAAAAAATTGTTTCACCAAAAATATACCTTCAATGGTGTAGGAATATCACAAACCACTACTGCACCAAAATATCAATAATAATCCAATGACTCATAATAAAATAAGTAAATTATATTTAATATTAAAATTTCCTAGGTTAAATTTATTTATAATATAATATAATATTCATCTATTTATTAAAATGATTGTATACCAGTCCTTTATTAACATTCCTTAACTTAATCTACATCTCAGGTAACTATTGTTTCTTAAAATGGATAAATTAATTTACATTACCAAATGTAGAGATGTATTTTACTTACATTTAGCTACATTTAAAAATAATTAAAAAACAAATATACTAATCAACTGTTCACTTTCAATATAATTAACTAAATTTTTCTTGTAAATTGACTAAAAAACTAAATTAAAATTATTATATCCCATAGATCAGACTTTTGCTATTTAATCAGTATATAGCAATTTGGATACACAACTTTTGTAATATTCTGCATAAAATTTCAGTGTCACTGAGATGTCAGTACCTTTCCTTTGGAGAAGCCTAAGGTCACTAATTGTCATGCAGCCGAGTGCAGCATCTTACAGGATAGTGTGGGTGATAGATCAGTCCACATGCATGGTGGCAGTAGATAATGACAACAGGTTATTTCTTATCCTGATTATTAACATATTTCAATTTATTGATTACATGGTATAGATTGTATACTCATTTTACTACATATAATTAAGTCTTATATTTTATTATTTCCATTTACACTTTGTAACATTGTACATTCTTAATAAATTATTGAGATAAAATTATTTTCACTATTAATTATCATAAACAAATTTAAAATAATTTATTAACACAATGTATTATATATAATCCAATCATTTTTATTTTTGTATGGCATCTTAATTATTCACTCTTCATCATGGTCATCAAGAATGATTTTAAAAAAATTAAAGTAATTAATATTTTGAATACAACATCACATGTTTTGAACAATCATATTTTTTCTTATTTATTATCTTATTTAGATTATATGCAAAATATTAAATATCTTCAATTATTATAATATAGGTGTGGCAATGATGTTGAACTATATAACTTGGAAACAAGAAATGAGACTCTCAACAGTTTATTAATTTTAAAAACAAACATTAACATTTATTACATTAGTATTATACAAAATTTAAAATATTTTTTTTTCTCATGTGTCATAGCATCAGCCAGGAAGTGAACCCACTAATCCAGGACAACTGCTTGTAAAGCTGCTGTTGCTGACCTTTCCAATGCTTGACAATTTAAAATAATTTACCCATATGTTATATTTAATAAACAATATAAAATAATTATAATAAACTAAAATAATTCATACTTCATTATAAAATTATTTACAAACAGGGCATAGTATATTTCATAATTTACTCCATTAACATTAAGATACTTCTTAATATTTTTGTATTAAAAATATATCAACAAAATATACAATTTGTATTTTCATCAAATTATAAATATTTCACAAACATATACTTTTATATTACCATTCCTTCATCTTTAACCTTTCTATAATATTATTATCTAATTATAATTCTATAACTTATTTTACTCCTAATTTTATTATTTTGTTATAGAATAAATAATTAAATAATTAAAATGTTCATTAAGATATGGAACTTTATTATATTACTTACAATAATAAGAATAATTATCAAGTTTTTATTTTAATATCCTATCTCTTATATTTCATACTTTCATTCTGTATTTTGATCTCTAATAAAAATATTCATAAAATATTTTTTGTTTTATTCTTTAGCATCCTATTTATTTTGTGTTTCATCATTTTTGCAATATATTGATTTACTTTATCATCATGTAAACGTTTAGGTATTACCATTACTGAAATCTTTAATACCCTTATATGATGAATATACCAGTGTGATTTTTTATAATAACCAGTGTGGGTTATCATATAAAATTATAATAAATGATACCAAGGACTGAATACAACTTAGGACCATATATTACTTTGTGTCTACCTTAATTTTTTATCTTAGTTACTATTTCAAGCTCTTACAGATTTTAGAAAATGTCACCATTCATTATAAATATTCTAACTTACTCTATACTATATCATATTTAATCTGAAACAACACATTCCCAATACTACAGGATTTCAAATAAATATACTTTCCCATACCACTATTTAAAATCTGTCATTCCATATAAAATATTAACATTGCATAAAATATTATTCATCATTTTTCTAATAATATCTAAACTTATCCTTAAAATTTTAATATTTTAACATACCTAGAAAACTAAAACACAAACAGTTTTATAATATAATTATAATAAATCAGTTATCTTTAACTTATAAAGAGATCACTCATGTGTACACTTATATACTCATATTAATATTATAATAAATATATTCAACCTTTTATCATATACTTTCATTTAAATGCAAATATTTTAAATATCATATATATTTATTTCACCTGATTCTATGTTTAAAAATTAAATAGCAATGTCTTACATCTTATTAAAAATATTATATTACCTTATCATAATATTTTAAGATTATCAATGATGACTGTCTTATGAATATCATTACTTTCATGTTATAGAATTATAGTCAAGAAAAAAAATTTTGATTTTCCTTTCTTTATACAAAAAAATTTAAAATACTTAAATGGTAAAAAAACAACATGAAATAAATAATTCTAAGTACTTAATACTATCTTAATGTTATAATCAATGCAGCTAAAATAATATAAACAAAAAGTTTTCAACTTCTTGAAAATAAAAAATCATAACCCTCTATGGGAATATATTATTACCATGATGACAATACCAACTGTTGTTTGAAAGAAAAGAACTTTCTTTCCTATCTTCTCTCCCCTTTGTACTTTTCACCATTATTTATCATAATTTGAAAATATGATAAAAATCCCAATAAAAGTTATTTATTAATAACAATAGTTTCTTGCAATATAAGTTTGTACTTCCTTATATTATTTACAAGATTCCTTCACACTTCAGTAAATATGCATTTTACTATTTAAAAAAAAAACAGTTCTTTCTTTCTGTATACTTCAAAAACATATATTTGTAAAATTATAAAGTTCTAAGATTTCTCTTCCAAATAAAATATTTAATAAATTACAAATATCTACATGATATTAAAGTTAGTAACTACAGATCTTAATAAAACTTAATCTGCATTATATTTTTCTTCTCAAAGGCCATTATAATCTTAATAATGTCATAAATAAATTCATATTTTGAAATGTCATTAGTTTTAATGAATAGAAGTAATTATCTTTATCATTACTAAAAATAAGATTTAGCAAAATTGTTTTCTATTATAAAGCCTATGAAAATTAATAAGAAAGAAATTCCTTACATCTCCTTTTTGTTTTATGTAGGGAAAACAGTTTAATAATCTGCAGTTTTTCTTATTGAAATACATTTTGTCTACTGGAATGAAGTTTTGTTCCTTCCATTATCATAAGTTAGTAGTTAACCCGTGTAGAATACCAATGAGGATAGGTGGCTTCTTATTCCATAATGAAATTAATTAGCAACTTCTTAAAATGTATTCCATATTTTCTATAATTATTATTATTAACTTTTACTACTAAAAATATAATATTTTAATAAATTTATACTAAAAATTTTTAAGACAAAAAATATGGTTTTTCCTTTAATGATTTCTTGAATTATCTCCCGTTATCACCTGCTTATCTTTTATTTATATGAAAAATTTTACAATATCTGATTGGATAATTATTTTCAGATGTCTAGCAAAAATGAATATTAATTATTGTCTACAATTTAAAAAACATTAAAACTAATATTATTAGATCAATATTTTTTAATTTTAATAATGCAAAATTTAAATTATCTTTTAATAATAATATACAAAATTAAATTTTAACACTTAAATTGTATAATATACATTATTATTCTATTGTTTTATGAATTTTTATTAAATTTATATGATTTAAAAAAATAACATTTATTATTTAAACAATTAACAAATGAAATATTGTATCAGGAAGTAAATTTCATTTATTATTGAATGAATATGTGTGCACATCTATTAACACACATCCCACTTCTCAGTTATTTTATCATTAATTAAATGACTTTAAAACAATTAATAAATAACAATTTTCAACTCGATTATTAATAATTATAAAAATATTAATTTTTAATAATTATAAGTACTGATTAAAACTACCTTACTTGATTTTAATTATCATTTACTTTTTATTTTAAAATAAATAGTACAATTTATATTTCAAATTTATAACTTATATTGATTACGCCTATAAAAAATTAACTTGAATTTAAGACTAAAGAAACAATATATTTTATAATTCTTCTACAAATTATATAATAAATTTTTATTAACCATTATATAAAATTTAATTTTTTTTACCAAAATTGACCATTAATTACAACCATACAATGTTGTACTAAGTTTAAAGTTAATAATATATATATCATATATTTTTTTACATTTGTTTGACTAATTTTTTCCCACATTTTTGATATGTCTATAGTATTTTTGTCACATAAACGACACTGGATTTATTATCCATTTATCTATTATTTAAAGCTACACATTCATTGAAACTTTTAAAAATACTTTGCTATAGTAGATAATAATTATTACAATTTTGGATATATTTTTTATTTTTAATATTTTGAATAATACAAGCTTTCTTAACATTAGGTGGTACAACTTTATATGTCCATATATTTCCAAAAAATTTTGAAATTTTTCCAACTAATATATTACCACTATATTTTAAAACTTCTCCAAGTAACTCATCTAAAACTTTAGACTTTTTATTTTTAAGATCACAAAGAGTTCTTTTACTAAACTGAATATATTTTTTACAAAATTTAAATGAGTAGATATAACAGTTATATAATTCAAAGTCACCATCTTAAGTTTTGTAGCAATATGCAAATGAGGGTCAAAATAATTCTTCCATATGTTTAAACTAATATTGTTATATTGGAAGAAAAAAATTATTGGATTTAATGGTATTGCGATATTTTTTCAGATTCATATATATATATTGTGCCCTTTTTATTGGTATACCCCATTAAAAAAAAAAGTGGGAATAAATGTATAATTTTTAATTTTATTAAATCAAAAAGTAGGTAATTATTAAACTGGGAAAAATAACTGTCATTTTACTTATCATAGGGTTTTAACTTAAGTTTAGTCAATTTAAAGTCATATAAAGGACATAAATGATGGGAAAAATAGTTGGTTACAAATTAAATAGTTGATAGCATTGAAAATTATAGTAAAGCCCAAATCTAATTTTCTAAACAAGTATGCATTATATAGACAGATAATTATTGTCTGTGCATATCTAATATAATAATAGCAATTTTTATTTCTAGTTAAATCTTAAATTATGTTTAAAAATGATAACTAAGATTTATTCTACAAATTTTGTGAGTAAAAATCATAAAAGTAATATCAAAGCTCATGTGTATAAAAATAAAACCAGTAAATTGTATTTTATTCAGTTTCTAAAAGGTATTATTTTTATTGAGAAATATTTTAAAACTGAAAAATATTTTTTTTTATAAATATAGATCAAATGTTAACAACTCATTAAATACAGAATCAAAGAAGTAGGAAAAATCAACCAATAAACAGCCTGAAAGGGAATATTAAATTGGAAAAAAAAATCACCACATATTGGAGAACAAGTAACTGATTTTTTTTTATCCTAAAAGTTTAAAAAAAAATACTTAAATATTATTGTTATTTGAAAAAAAAAGGAAGTAATGAATTTTGTCTACAAATGATATAGGTTATAAAACTTTATTAAAATGCAAGAGTAAATTAAATTGATTTCTATGGGCAACTCAACAATTGTAATTCTTGGAAAATTTCTTGAAATCATTCAATGGAGAAAATAATATAAAATGAAGAGGAAAAATTGTATGTATATTCCAAATTGCGACCAAGGCAGAAACTCACTAAAGGAAAACCTTGGAAGTACTATATTTCTACTGGATTTAATTGCTAAACTATTTGAAATATTCATGTGTCATATGACTCAAAGTAATTGGACAAGATCAGGTTATCAGCCAGGGTTAAATAAAAAGAAAATTATTTATGACAGAAGTAGGTATGCATCTTTAAAATTATTTAGAAATAGAGTAGTAATAGATAATAACAGAATGAGGTACATCATATTCAAAGATAAATCTTAAAGCCTGTTTGAATAAAATTTTAATTGAAGAAATGATCAAAACTGAACAGTATTAATTTTGATATTACTTTTATGTGAAGTTTAAAAAATTAGACCGAGTGTTATATATAGGTTAAAGAATGATTATATTTATATGTGTATGGACTAACAGTGGTCTGCTAGCATGAATGAAAGTATTATTTATCATCCAGAATTAAAAAATAATAATATACATGTAAGAGAGTAAAACCATCCCAAAAACATTTAATATAGAATAAATATGCATGGGGAATAAATTGTTGAATGACAGATGAAATAAATCTTAGTGTATTAGGAAATGTAAAACATGTGTGGAAGGTAATCTTATTCTACTGTTAAAAAATGGGAAGTGCTTTCTTAATAATAATAATAATAGTAAGCAAAAATAAGCAAGGAATCAATTGAATGCTGAATCATTTATTACTAGTGCAAGGAATATATAAATCAAACATATAAGACAAGTTGCAGATCTTTAATTACTAAAGGAAAATAAAAAAACTGCTATATTGTCAATAACCTCACATCATGTACATTTTTATAATTGTAATGATCATTAGATGAGAAAAAATGGAGCAAAATGATTGTAATATTAATATGCAACTAGTGGAGTCTTTAAAATGAAAGTGTTTGAAACGAAAGTGATAATAATATTGATGTGCAAACAGTCTGAATCCTGTGGAATGATTGTAATGCCAGTAAAAGTTAAAGCTTTTTGTTTGTTTAGGAACTTATAGTTTTTTTTTTAAAAAAAGCTTGCAACATCACATTTGTATATACATCAATCCTATACTTTAAATATAGTCATTATTACAATGGGGGAATAGATCAATAGATAGTGGAATTAGTAATTGATTTAATTTGGTTATTTATGTCATTATTTATTTTAAAAGTTATGTTTTATCAAATATTGCTATGTAACTAAAATCAATAGATGATTTATGATTTAATGACATATACCATAAAAGTAATTAGTAATATGTATGATGTAACAAGGGGATAAGTTGGTCTTTAAATGTATGATATTGAAAATGAAAAATGATATTTTAAATTCAATCTTATGTTTTATAATGAACAATGTAATATACAGAATTATAAGTAATTTTATTTTGTAATATGTATAAGCAAATAGTTATAAGAAAGATAGTAAACAAATATGAGTTAGAAATAGGAAAGTAATAATTAAATTGTTAACTAAAGCAAAGGTATGTATTGTATTTAAGATACACCAAGGGGTTGTCTATTAACATTTAGCTGAATCTTATAATTTGTAAATGAAAATTGTTGCAGGAAGATATAAGGGTTCAGATTTAATAGTACATAGCATAAAATTCTTAATAATTGTATTTTAGTATATAGGTTGAGAATAAAACCATAGGAAGATGGAGTTTGAGATCAAAAAAACTAATTGATTTTATAATTATTATAGTAATGTTTTCTTAGAAAAAAATTTAAAAAATGAATAAAGATCAAATGATAAATATTATGGTATCTAAAAATACACAAAAGGTGACATTTCACCATAATATAATATGATTATTGTATTAAAGCAAGAATATAATAATTAATATGTTCCATTTTGTCTTTATAATTTAAAGCCTAACTTATAATGGGTTGATAATTATAAAAGAATGGAAGAATGATGATCTAAAGAAAACACCTGATTTGTGATATAAAAAGAAAAAAAACAGGAAGGCAAAAATATGTAAAGATAAATATCATAACAGCATCTTATTATATGAAAAGGTAATATTTTTGTTTTATTTATTTATTGTAAATATCTAAAAGGTAAAAAAAAAAAGAAATGGAATTTTTTCAATTGTTTATACTGTTATTATATTATATTGGTTTATAATTTATTACTATTGTTATTTTAAATTACCTGTTGGTTAAAATGTTTATTATAATATCTTGTAAATAATATGATTAAAGTTGTTGTTTTGAAAGTAAACTTGAGTATTAAAAGATGCATTTCTTTTCTGAGGGTCATTGTCACTACATCACATGAACTCAAAGTGTACAATTTGAGATGGAAATAAGAAAGTAATCCAGTTTAGAACAATATAACAATCAATTAAGCACACATTTCTTAAAAGAGATTTTAACTTACTGTAAGATGCCTTAATCACATAAGTCATTGATAATATAGCAAATTATTAAAGTATGCTTATTTATAAGGAAGTAAATCATGAATTACTTATTATTGAAAGAATCAAATCTAATTACAATTTAGATAACAATATTAGTTTAATAGTAAGTATAAGTCTTTTATTGATTGGCGCACTACCTATAGGGTTCAGTAAAATCCCTCTTGATATTTTATAGGTAGTATGAATAATTAATTAAAATCAATGATTATCCTGAGTTCTCTTTAGTATAAAATTATTATTATGATTATTGCTAATTATATTCCTATAAAAGAAATAATAACATTTAATATACAATAACATGATAGTGTAATTTCTTCATTAGTTAATTGAAAGTCAATAATTATACATGTTTTATTATATTCATTTAATCATTATGGTTAGTCATGAGAGTATGTAGATACTGAATAAAGAGGAGTGTCTAGGTATTCTCATGCCATTGGATAAATACTTTAGTATTTATTTAATGTTAAAGGATATGCAATCTTGTTGATAGGATATGAGAGTCTCACAATTGTTATGATTGATTAAACAACATAGTTAAAAATTGTAAGTCTATTAAATGATACCTAGTCACAATCATAGGAACTTGGAATATCTGCTAGGGATCATCCTCCCTATTGACAGGGCACAATATATATATATTATTTCCAATATATACAAAAAATATCAAGTTATTACAATCAAAAGACATTGGTATCTTATATTTTATGCCTTATTGTTTACTGTAGAACTTCTTCATTTAAATATTCATAATGTCTATAAAATTTCACATTCAATTTATTATTTTTCCAAGGAGAAAATGCCACTTTCGTTTTTCATTCAAATGATTACTAATAAAATCATTATCAAAGAAACAGTCATTATATTTCTTTAGAAATTCCAGAAATATATATACTGAATCCATAATACACTATTTAAAAGAATTTCATGCTCCAGCAACATGACCATCCTGAAAGTGCATGTAAGCAATTTTATTATTTAAAGCTTTTGAAATTTGCTATATGATCAAGAATGGACATAATGATAATTAAATAAATGTCAGAAAATGATTTTTATTTCGTTATTTTGCTATATTATTTCATGTAAGTACAGTTATACTTCAAGTTTTTTTATACAATGTAGTGTTTAAAGCAAGAAGTATAACTGTACTTCTATTAAAACTTTTATGTGTTTAAGGCAGTGCTGGAATTAAATACAATAGAGATCACATAGCTTGGTCTTAAATTTTGAGTAGCTGTGTGTTACATTGCTCCAAATGTTTTAATATTTTTCATTTGTAGTTTGTAACACAAGAAAAAATCAACACGGGGTTAAGTAATATACATATAAACTGTTATGTTATGGAAGTTTTTTCAAATTTGTATTGTTTTTGTGTATATTAAAATATAAAATTACTGCTTTATAATAAATTATGAATGATGGACATTGTGGGAATGTTATGTAAGTGAGTGTAAGGTCTAATACAAAAAAATTCTTTTGACACTTCAAATTTGCTTTCCAGGCGATCACATAACATTGACGCACATGTACTTTATATATATAAAACTACAGTGCTATATTTTTATTTAATATATATATTTTCCATTAAGGTGAGAATAAAATATTTGCAAAAGCATGGGAGGCAAAAATGGAACAATATGAGTTAATCTTGGTAATAACGAGTAAAATACTTTTTTAATAAATACTTAGATATGTATATATAGGGTTAAAACAATTTATAAGAAATAGATTTTATTCTCTGAAGTTTTTTGATTTATCTGACTGATTGTAGAAGAGTGGTTCAGCCCGTCACAAGTTGCTAATGGAAGTAACAAGCTCTTGGAATGAACCTTAGCCTTCAATCACTCAACCTCGCCTCAGTGTCTTTATAAGCCATGCAATTAAATCTAACCAACTTCAATTACAGCCATTCACACATGGATAGGCTTATATGGACAGCATGCTTCTTGTAAAAACCTAACACTTAGAGAACCCCAAAACTTATAGTTGGCTTGATTGAATTTAGTAAGGATCAAACAAGGCAGGTGGTATATTACTAATTCGGTTAAGACAGCTGGAGTATCCTGCCCTTTATTAATTGGAGAAAAAGGCCATAGTCATGAATAGCCTTATTAAAAGCAAAAAAATCAAATAACATTTAAAAAAATGTTAAAACTACTACAAATTCAATTGCTTTGATTTTAACAAAATAATTTAACAACATAAAAGCTATTTTTAATGCTTATTGATGAGTCATATTTTGGATACTACTTCATTTTAACAACTCGAAATGAATATTTAGTTAATCTCACTCTGTCACGCAGGACTTAAATAGAGGAAGCGGATTTTCGTTTTCAGATCAATGTCAGTGTACTATCAGGGGTCTTTAGAGGGCCCTTGTATAGTTCGGACTGATAACGTTACAAAGTTACACCTTCAAATCCTCTAATCTTTAGCTTAAATTCTATCTCTCTGATGAAGATAATGACTAATAGCAAAGAAAATTCAGATCTGAAACTTCAAAAGATAAGAAAAATTTATAAATTGTTAATCCTTCACTTATAAAATGCTTTACTTTTAAGTATGTTTTCAAAGACATACTAACACACACATGTTCGAATAGATATATGTAAAACCCAAATAAAGGCACGCATTTGTCATTACAGACATATATGTTCAATTAATCTTTCAGCAACTTGTTAAATGATTTATATAGAATGTGCCAATTTATCAATATAAAATACGAAACGATTAGAATATTTCATTATTCATACATTGACGCGGAATTTTAAAAATAAGATACAAAATATTAAAAATATCTGATTGGATTTTTAAAAAATTTAAGAATGATAAAAATAAAAAATGCTTATATATATAATTTTTTTAATGTTAAATGAAGCATATATAGAATTAAAAAACTGACATGATACAATTTAAAAAAAAAAAAAAATTGTTAGAAGAAATGGGGGTAGTTTATTTAAAGTAAAGAATAAAAGTCAAATAGACAAAACAAAGGAATGAATTGTAAAAGATAACAATTGATTCCGTCATTGATTTAGATACTTTGCCGTTTACTTCCCAAAACAAATTAAATACATTATATTTTAATTTATAAAATTCTTTTAACGCATTTTAGAACAAAGGTTTTACTTCGATAATATCATTACTGTTGTAACCGTAATGAAATATAACAACAAAGTACTGAATGCATATTCTGACGCACTTAAAAAATTAATAAGCGCGGTTGCTCATTCTTCCAATGCTCCGTATATTGATCAAAATGTTTTAAATAACAATATATCATTTATGCTTATATATATATAATATTTTAGGCCAGGGTAAATTATAGATACTTACAAATATTAAATATACAATGTGTACATTAATCATATACAATAATATATTTGATTACTATATAAATTTATTGTTTTTCATTTAACAAAACATAAATAAAAAAGTATTATTCATTTTATCATACACATGAACGTTGAACTATAAAATCACCTGACTTGTTCTACTTTTTAATTTTGTAAAGGAAAAAAAAGTAAATAAGTAATAGTAATAAGTTGAATAGTATTATTGTTTGATCACTGAAAGAGACAGAATTGAAGTCTTAATATGTGAATGTTGAACGCCAGGGTCTACTATTCTACTTATATTAATCCATGAAGTCATACTTTTATACATATTTATTGTGAAATGTCTGATAAATATGTTTTTATTAAAACTTAGTAGAAAAATAAAATTCACTATATGTGTAGTATGTATTTTAAGTTTCAATTTTTGACACCTTTTGAATTGAAAAGATCTAAGCAGTGCTTGCATTACCTTATATGTTATGATGGCCCATGGTTGCTTCTTTATTAAGATCCAAAATTATAAAAGTATATAAAACTGATGCACCATTATCAATCTATTGCAGGATGAAAGTTTCTCCAAAATTCTATTCATCTTCTCTGATTTCTAGCCTTTTTTCTCCATATCACCCCTGCACACTTTCTTATTTCATCCATCCATCTGAGATGTTATCTTTTTCTGTTTTTTTTTTTTTTTATATAATCTCTTGGAATCCAGTTTAAGATTTCAATTGTCCATCTATTATCATCTCTTCTAGCAATATGTTCAGCCCAACTCCACTTCAATCTTTTAATTCTTTCAATGATGTCAGTAACACCTGTTTGCTCTCTTATTTAAATATTGCATATTCAATCTCTTCTTATTAATCATAACATGCATCTTTCCATACTTCTCTGATTAGTTCAAAGTATCTATATTGCTCTTCCAATAATTATTCAAGTCCCAGATTTATGAATAAGAACTGATAAAGCACACTTATTAAAAACCTTCCTTTTCAAACACATAGGCATATTTCCTTTTAGTATTAAGTTATTTCTACCAAAAGCACTCCATCCAGGTTTAATTTTATCATTAATTTTATCCATTGTTTCCATCTGTAGTCATAATTTGACCAAGGTATAACTTCTTCTAACTCCTCACAATCAATCATTGTTTTTATCTTTTGAGAAAATCCATTAACTTTAGTCCTACTTTCTTATTTTCATCTGATAACTCTTGCAACATTATCTGAACTCTGAAGCATTAGTTACAAATACAACTACATTATTTGAAAAATGTAAATGACTTAAATATTCTCCACTTGTACTCCTTTAGCTTCCCATTTTAATCCACAAAATATTTTTGCAGCACTGCTCTGTCTTATATCCTTCTCAATGTTAACCTTCCTGGTATCATTATGTAATCTAATTGTTGCTGTTGCATTTTTATAAATGTTCTTCAGAATATGACAATATCCTGGGCCTATACCTTGATAATCCAATGCTTTAATCACTGAAGAAATGCTTATAGAATCAAATGCCTTTTCATAATCTACAAATTCAAAGCATAATGGCAACTCATCCTTTCTATAGCTGCTCTCAATACTTGGATATGATCTATTGTACTAAAATGACTTTTTAATCTAGCTTGTTTTTTCAGTTGGTTGAAATCCAATTTTTCTGTAGATGAGTTGTAATTGTCTTGGTAAAAATTTTGTATAAATCTAATAAAAGACTGGTAGGTCTGTAATTTCTAATATCCTATTGATCATCTTTTTAAATGTTAATATTAATACTGCATTTTTCAAATCATCAGGTACATCTTTATTGCTAAGATATTTGTATATAATTTTGCCAAATTTTTTTCTATTTCTTCACCTACTTCTTTTAATATATTTATTATAATTCCATTATTATTTGGAGCTTTTCCTTTCTTCATAAATTTAATTGCATGTCTCACTTGTTCTTTATTACTATATAATTATTGATAAAACACTTTCCCCCAGTTCATGATGTCATCCCTCCTTTTGGTAATAGTTTCATTGTTTTTAGATATTGCATATATAAGTTTCCTACCAATACTAAAATATTGTTTTACACTCTTGAGACTTTTATTCTCTTCTACAGCTTTCCTTGCTAACTCACAATTATATTGTCTTATATTAGATGTGATATATTGGACTATTTTCATCATCTATGATTGAATGTTGAATGTATAGAAAATTTTAAACTTTATTTAAACTTTCCAAATACAAACAACTGTTAGTAATAACACACAAATAAACACCACAGATTAGCTCAGTTGGTAAAACGTTTGCCTTAAATTTGATATTCAAGAATTTAAAGGTGCAAATTCAACTTCTAAACAAATATTGTCACTGTGCATATAGGCCAGCAACACCTGAAGTAGAATGGAGAATAATACTACTCAAAACATTGTGTAATTACTAACCTGTGTTGTCTAAAGTTTAAAATTTTCTATACATTCAACATTCACCCATAGATGATGGAAATAGTCCAATACATCACATCTAATAATATACCATCATCACAAATCTTCAGACAAATACTTTCTTATATCATTATCAACCCTTTTCCACATCATTTTAGAAAATTTGAGTTATTCAATTCTTTTTGATGCATCATTTTTATATATCTTCATATTCTTTCTTTTCATCATAAATTCTTTAGTCTTAGTGTAAATTTTATTTAGAAATTAATACGTGACATATATTCTGTTTTGATCCCTAAATTGAGTCTTTAGTGCGTACGCTAAAATTTATTTTTTAAAAAAGCATTAATTTTTTGTCTATAAATTAATCAGATCTGGTGTTTTCAGCTTTACTGGAGACATTAAATCATTAAAGTGAAAAAAATTATTTGACTAGTGTTAACATCTCCACATACTTTAAAATCAAATCACATGCTAGTAATAATTAGATTTTTCAAGTAGTGTGCTACATTTTTTTTTAAAAAAGGAAAATTTTTAATTACTACTATAGGAAAAACATTAGCATTGTGAAATAATTTACAAAATTTGAAATATTTGGAATCATAATTAATCATCTAGTTAAATTTTCTATGAATGACAATGGAAATAGTGATTAAATATAACTATATAATCCAATGAATGTAATAACCAAAACCCTAACTGGTATGTTGAGCCTAATAAATCATTCTATTGAGATAATGCATTTTTATTTTTTTCAGCTGCAAATTGAGTAATAAACTTTTAGTTTTAAAACACTATTCTAAAACTGTTCTATACTTTTCAGGTCATAATAATTAAAAGAATTTAAAAAAATACTTATTTTACTGTCAATAGTATATTGTCATTAACAAAAGAATATTGTAGTGCCATCTCCTATAAGTTTGAATGACACTGCAGTAATCTGAAAGAATCAATTGTTGTTGGGTGGGTAGTAACTCACCATAACTTTACATTAAATACTAACAAATACCATTGCAATATCAGTAACCAAATTAACATACAGTCATATAGAATAAAAGATAGTAAAACAGTTGGCAAAATGGATGCAAGTTATTCAATGTATGTAGATGACACAATTTAAAAGATGATACATTTGTAGGAATTTAAAGAGTACTATTTAATTGTGTTCTCTGTTTTATAAATTGTCAACAATAGTAATGTAAGTTATCAATAAAATAAAATACTATTTGCATACCAATAAACATTTTGTTAAATATTTTATTATGGCAAGGATAGTTTTTCTCAAGTTTTAAATGAGAAAAAAAATATTTTAAATTTTTTACAAATCAATATTAGAAAATGTGATATTATTTGACTTTTGTCACATTTGAATGTATTGTTTTCAAATTTAAGAATTTCATTGTTGTTGTTGTTTTTAGTATTAACATTAACAGTTGCTTCAAGGCAAAACTCTTTCTCTAAATTAAAATTAGTAAAAAATATTTGCTTTCAAGCATAATAAAAGAGCAACCTCCAAAACTTGTTATTTAAATGGATACTGTCCTATAAATGAGGGGTCAGAGTGACTTGAGGTCAACATGGGCATGATAACAATATTGGCATCAGTATGGGATTTGTAAATTCTATCACCAGATTTTCAATGGTATGGATGGCTGAAGAGTTGGAAATTGGAGTAAACTGAAGCCTGTCCATTGAAGTATAAGCATTTGCTATCTTAATATAAACTGAGCACTGAGTGCATATATGTATGGTAGATGATAATCTGGACCAACTGATGAGTGCTGGTTAAGCACAAAATATGTATATTGGTGATTATTTATATTTTCTGCATGTGTGTGGTCATGTGTATCAGTAGTATGAGATAGTGGGGATGGTTGAAGTGGCTTAAAAGTCTGAGTTCAAATCCCCTTCATTTAAAATTTATTATAAATATAGAAACTGAATTGTGTTAAGGATTAGATTTGAATGATATTGTGAAAGAATTTTCATGTATGATAACAAGAAAAATAAATTGTAAGTATTGGGATTGTATAAATATAAATTTATGCCTTCTAGCAAAAGCATTGTAGATAATCCTCATGATGTATGAATGAGAACAATGTTAAAGTGGTATCATTTTAACTTAAAATACATTGCCATTTGCTGAAGCTGGAGGACTATTCTATAATATTTAAAATAAGCACTTACAATGAGTTAATCTCACAAATATTATATATATGTTTCCATCTTTTTTAGTATAGATTATTCAAATAATTTACAGTAAAAAATATTTCACTCAGGCAGTATAAATTTATGAACAGGCTTGCCATATAGCATAAAATATATTCTTATATCATTTTTTATGTAATAATAATCAGATTGCTGATATTAGTTTTGTATGCCTAAATTCATGTTTTGGTTTAAATGAATTCAATAGGTGACCCATTAATGTTACTTTTATTAAGAACTACAAAATTATATCATTTATTAAAGTTAAAAAAAGGCAATAACTAAGCATGTAAAAAATCAAGACTTGATGAGAGGTACCAATTGAAATATAATAGTATTGTAGTACATGTAAATTACAATATCATAACATTTAAATTTACTCTATAAGTCATTATTTTATGTCTAACAACTCATTTGTTAAAATATTATAAGCCAAAATTTTATAATGGAGCTTGCTATTTTTAAACTAGTATTTTGTGAATATTAAGATTCTGATGTGATTATGTCATGGCATGAAGAACAGGACAATAGATATTAGGAGTTATCTTATCTGGTTAAACAAATTAATGTCTTTGATTTTCTCACTGACAGAAAGACTTTGACTATAGATAACAAAAACTGTATATTAACTGAATCCTTTTCCCCAGATATGATACATGATGCAGAAACTGTCAGCATTTGATCAATTCCATCATAATATTCTTTTGCTGTAGTCATTATTCTCCACTTATAAATCACACTTCACACTTACTCACTAAATTATCATTTTTGAGACTTAATTTTATTACATATTGCAAACATTGATTGCTCAGTGGTCAAATGTACATATCACATACAATCAAAATATGATTTGAGAATATAAGGATGCTGTTATATATCTTAAGGCTTTATCTACTACTGATTTAAATATTATTAAGATTTTGTTGGCCATTTTTAAGCAATAAGCAAAAAGCTGATTTTCTCTAAAATTCAGAGTTGTGATTACTCACTATGAGTAAAAATGGTATTTTTTAAAAAAATGTTCAAATATTATATAATTACATTTTATGTAAAGTACAAACATGTTTTAATGCAAATATTGATCCTATATTACATTACTAAAGATACCATATGTAGTGCCTTTTATTTTGTCTAACTCTTGATTATATGTATCAATACATTCATATATATTGAAATTAAATAGTGTAATGGTAACTAAATGTTTGAGTGGACTTGTAATGGTGATTACATGTTTAAGTAGACTTTACTTCAGCTACAAATTGGTTGCACCATTTATAACTGCATAGAATGTAACCTTATATAGATTAATTTAAAATCCTTACCCTCAAAAGCATGAGCAAAAATCAGTAGTGAAAGAAAATAATAATCAATATATAGACTACAAACATAACATCATCATCAATAATCATCAATACTCAACAGTCAATTCTGTGTCTGAATTTAAAAGTGACAATATAAAATCTTATGCTAATCATGGTCTACCAATGCCATACTTAGAGTATAATATCAAACAATCAATACTTCAACTGCATGCACATATGTAAAATAATTTCAAAATTAAATCATATTAAAAAAATTCTGGAATAATTATATCAATGCTTATCATCATCAAAATTCTGGACCATTAAATTCTTGGAGTGTGTTCATTATCAGTAAACTAATGATCATGTTAAAATAAATAAATAACTAATGAAAATCCTAAAATGTATAAATAAAGTAAAGTATGCTGACTTTAAAGATATGTTTATCTTTGTATTATTTAAATAATCCTATAAAAACATCTGGATGTCCCACAATTGCTCACACATATATATTATGAAGACTATTATTATTTAAATTAGTCTGAAATTACATGGATTCTAGGTACTTTATAAATAAGAGAAAATGCACATATCTAGTAATCTATTATTGAATAATTTTACTGGGATAACCTATTAATTTTTTAAAGGACAAATATATAATAAAATAAGTCACATATGATGCTAAATCACAAAAGAAGTAGCAAGAAGAATAGACTTCAACAAAAAATAATTTCAAAAACTTATTTTTTTTAAATAATTATTTAATAAAATTAACTAATAAGTAGAATTAAAATGTTTTACAAATAATAGTATGACAAACCCAATATTTTACATATTGATAACCAATATCTAACTTTATATAACACAAACAGTCATTATTCTCTTATAATTTTTTAAAATAATAATTCATTATTCTCTTACAATACTCAACCCTCCCCTTTCCAAAAAACATCATAAGAAATAAAAAAGGCACATTAATTTCAATCTTCAATCCATTTTTTTTTCGAAAATGAGGATGTCTCAAACACATTTTTTCTCAATAAAATAACTTAATCCTCCTATAAAATGTTATTTATATATAAATCTGTACTCATCACAAGACCTCATTTTTGCCATGAACTGTCTTTCTTCTACTTTTGTTTATTAATTAGTCTTAGTTTAACATACATTTCCATTTCATATTAGCACAGATATTCAACTCAACAATTATTTGATTAAAATTTAGTTGTTTTTTTTGTAATTCCAGATTTCAGTTTAATAATTATTTTTTTATTTTAGCTTGTTACATTAATATTTTTTGTGGTTCCAGGTTTTAGTTTAACAATTATTTTCATTTCAAGTGAACACAGATTGCCATTTTAATAATTATTTTCATTTCATTTTTTACATTAATATTTTCTTCATTTTTAGCTCCAGGTTTCAGATTAAAGTTTTTTCATGTTAGGTTAACATCAGTTGAAACAGTTATGACTTTGAATGAATTAATAGATAGGGTTTGCTAATAGTTTTTCAATGGAATATTTTTCTTTTCCTACATTTTGTTGATGAAATTGGTTAGATAGTTGTGTTAGTAATGCTTACCTTTTACCAAATGTTTAGCATACATTTCTTTGAAACTTTATATTCTATTTCTTTTTAAAAATCATTTTTAACTAGTAGTGAAATCAGCTAAACTTCAGACTATTTTATGTTTGTATATTTACTGCTTATTTCACCATAGCTAAAACTTGATTCTCATACCCACACTATCTTTTGTTTTTCAAAAAATAACTCTGGCATCCATCTTCAATTTAATCACATGACTATCTCAGAAAGACTTGATTAATTGATTTTCTTTTCATAAAAAAATTTTTTTTTAAAAATTATAATCCTAATTATTTGGAAAATTCTCTTCTTCAAAGATAAATCCCTTATTTTTTTCTTATTAATAAATATAAAAACAAAATATTATATTTATACATTGAGTTAAAAAAAACACTTCATTTTTTCAGAGGATAATAGCTTGTAATTATTAGATAACATTTTTCTAAAAAAAAATCTTTATATCTTGTTTTTTTTTTTAATTTTAATAGAAAAATATAGATTAACTCCCTTCCTGCCTGTTTTGCATTTAAGTGAGTGATATTGCTATATTTCTATGGCCTCCGTTTCTCCATGAACACTTTTTGTTACTAGATAAATGATATTCTCATAGATTTTTATTTTACCCATTAGTATACTTTAGTTTTAATTTTGAAAATAAATAGAAGCTCTAATCAGTTTAACAAAACTAACTTATAATAGCTATAGAGGATACTAATACTATTCATGATAAAATAAAAAAGACAGATAAAAGAAAGTGATGTTTTATTAAGAATATTTATATATTTATTGTTTTACAATAAAAGGATTTTTATATTTTATATAAATAATTTTTTGTATAATTTGAAATGGAAAACATATAACTTTACATTTATCATTGTTGTTTTTTTAATTTGTAATGCTAAAAATTATTTATTACTATTTATACTATAAGAAAAATATTTTTTACTAATTGTGAATATATATATAAGCTATAAAATTTGTTTATTCACATACTAAAAATGTACTTCACTTAAGAACATACATAAAAAATTCTATATACCAAAACAACTTTTTTATTTTGTAAATCATTAACATTTATCAAAATATACCAATTTTTAAATTTATCTAGAATACATTTATGAATCATATTCGTTTATTCATTTTCACATTTGTAAGTTATATTTTTTAATGAAGAATACTTATTCACCATTAAATCTTTATGTAAAGGCATAAGTTCCAATAATAAATCTTAAATATAAAATATCAATTCTGATAATACAAATATCAATAATGTTATCATACAAAGAATTTTCTTTCAGCCATCAGTTTTATTACAAATAAATTTTGTTAAAATAATATGTAGTGTATATATCTTAAAGCAAAAATGATCATAGAAATACTAAAAATCAATTATCTAATTAAAAAACAATAAAACAAAACAATAACAAAGACCACTTTCTAGCTAATTTCACATAATTTTTCACCTGGCTAAATTTTTACTAAAAAGTCAAATATATTTAAACAAAAGCTAGTATTCCATTACAAATAAAAAAATATTTCACTCACTTATTTCCTTTGCTGGAAAAAATCATGAAAACAATCAATTTATTTTAAATTTTCTTTATAAACAAACAACTGAATTTTCTGTCTTTTAGAATAATTTCAATAAAGTGAAGGACTCTTTTCATGAAAATATTTTTTTAAAATAAATAAGTAAAATGGGTTTTTTCTCAGTTTATGCAGCATTTTCTTTACTTTGGAATTAATGTTTTTAAGACAATATATATGTCTACTACTATATTTCTTTTGTCAAATATAGTTTATTTTTCTTTGCATGCATGAGTGTGTATATATAATAGAGAAATAAGCAACAAGTCCGGCCAAAATAAATTTGTTTATTAATCTGCTGAGCTACCTTTCGACACAAAATGTCTGTTTCAAAGCATAACTAGTAGATAATTATTAGAGTGTAATTAGAATTCTGATTATAAAAAATTGAACTTGGTGGTGTTCGAGAGATTTGCATAATTGCATGTGATATGATGAGATATGGCTACTCCTTTATCAAAGTCGGGAATCTCTCAGCCAATATGTCCAAGAAAAACATTTTAGCCACCTTCCTTTTTCATTCCCCACACTGTTTTTCCCATTTTGTTTATCTTGCTCTATCCCTTTTCTACATCATTATCATTGTACATTCCATGGTCTTCATATCTAGATCTGCCTTATCTTTTTTCAACACCAGCATAGTGACCAATAGAATAACTCACATTCTGTGTAATCACTTGGTTTATATTTATTTTCCCAAAACTTCATTATTTGAACATTTTTTGCTTATAAGCATTTACATTCTATTAGCAAATGCCTAATATTTTCCATGCATTCCTTAAATAATCTGCAAACAAAAGCACCCACATTTTTCCATTTATGTGTATATTCCCTTGTTGCTAGTAGTTTTGTTCAAGCCTTAAATAGTAAACTATTTTCCCTGCTATTATCATAAATTAATTCACATCCAATATTCTGATTACTTATATATATATATATATATATATATATATATATATATATATATATAAGCTATATTCTCCATATTAGTTCTCCATCTCTCCAGCTCCCTATTTTATATTTTATTCTTCTATTATAGTTTTTGCCACTATAACCCTTAATAATCCTCCTAACACAATCATCTCACCCTTTGTACAAATATACTGATAAAGTCTTTAAACAAATCTTCTGCTTACCATAATACCTTATTGCCTATCCTTATTTGTAACTCAATTAAATTCTACTTTGGATATTCTCATACTATCTATAAATTGAAATCTACCAAACATTTTCATTTTACTTTTTTTCATATCTCATATAAAAAAATTGACCTTTCCATTTTTTTTAATTGCATCCTTTTCTATCCACAATACATGTCTTTTTACTTCTTTTTGTACTTTTTTAAAATAATCTAACACTCCTTTTCTAACACATCCTTTCTCTAACACATAACACATCATTACTATAGGTTAACCCCATTATTGCCATTCCCATCCATACAATTCTTGTTACATCATATTTATTATATGAAAACACTGTTAATTTCTTTATCAGTCCCTTTCTTTTCTTTGCTTCGTTTATCAATTTTTTCTCATTCCTCCAAATAATTCTTCTGATTACTTAATAGATAACTGTGAAGTGCTGCCTATGCTGTCAGATTAAATAACCAATGTCTATTGTGCTTCACAATTACATGCAATTATGCAAATCTCTTGAATATCACCAAATTTCATATTTTATAATTGGGATTACTATCACCCTCTGCTAATTATCTACCAGTAATGCAATGAATTAGACACTCTGTGTTGAAAGTTAACTCAGCAAATTAATAAATGAATTTATTTTAACCTTGCTTTGGCCATAACTTCTGTTATATATATATATATAATTTTATAACAAATGATTTGATCAATTGAAATAGATAATTTGAAATAGATAACTGCAATTTTACTTTCACCTTTCAGTTATATGTTTGCAAATTTAGTAGGAAATAAATAATAACTTGTCTAAGATTTCTAGCACTATTTATTAGATTTAATAGTTGCTGCTATTATCAAGCTTCTGACAAAAGGACAGTTTGATAATTGTATGATCTGCTTGCGAAAGAAGTATATATTAAAGTTCATGTTTCTGAATTAACATGTATCTCAATATTTATAGTAAGCCTGTAAATATTAGCCAGATGCATATACAACAGAAATAAAATGCTAAGCATTTTATTTGATTAATAAATAATATAATAACCCTATAACAATGCAGCAAGTTGTTTCTTAAAATTCATCACAATAGCTCACATTTCTTTAGATTTGGGACAAAAATAATTTAATTAAAATGTGTTTTAATCACATTTTAGATGCAAAAACATGACAGCAGTTAACTTCATAAATTTCTTTTCATAAAGTAGTATTTTTCTCTGTATTAATCTGAAGATTTATGATATATTTCACATATAACTTATCCATTTCTTCTTTCTCCTTCTATATTTTGCTTCTTTTTATATTTCACTATAAAATTATTTCACTATAAAATTATTTGCTTAAAGTGTTAAAGGAGTGTTGATGAGTTTATAGTGAAAGATTTATGATAATTGCAATTTAATAATAATTGTATGTTGAACTATTCCCATAATTTAATAGTGAATATTAAATGCTTTTTAGAAAATTCAAACTTATTTAAACTTTGTAAATGTATTCTACTGTTAGTAATAGCACACTGATTAGTATGTATTATGTTTCAAACGATATTCTTTTCTATTCTCTTGGTATTGTTGTCCTTATAGTGACTGTATTCCCATGGAAATTGAACATGGACCTTCATATTTGTGAAAATTAAATGTAAGGTAATGCTCTAACTGACTATGTTACTCTGCTAAAGGCAACAATCAGTAGAAATTTCATATATTAATTTATGAGGATTTTCATAATTTATTCACTTTTTTAAGAGCAATATTAATTAGTAGCTTCCAGACATTATGTATAGTCACATTGGATTGATCTATGAGATTATTTGCCATCATCATGTGAGCAGCTTAATTCAATTTTTTTCTTTGTATTTATTCTTCACTATCCAATATTTTTATATTTTCCCAATCAAACATCCATTCATTAGTATTTACATAGTCTTACTTCAGATATATTTTTTTCTTTTAACTATCATTATTTTGTTCTCTTTAAATGATGTTCCATGATGTAAATGGATTCTTCAATATACATTCTTCCACATTTCCATGTGATTTCATAGATGTCATTTTTGTTATTCAGAAACTGTGAAATACCATATGCATGTGAAAAGATGCATATTGTTTAGACCAAACAATCTGCTGAAAAGTGATTGAAAAAGCACAAATTGATGATTAGAAAAAAGAAAGAATTTATATCTAAAACTCCAGTCCATGTATGTACAGTGAACAAATATTTGATTGAGACAATACAAAAGTATTGGATAGAGAAGAAAATATAAAGAAGGAAATTCAGAAAAGCTGCTCACATGACAATGAAAAATAACTTTACACTATATAATGTTTCCAAATAATCTTGCTTTAGAAAAATGTGAAAAAATTAGAAAACCCTCACAGATAAGTATATGAAATTTTTTTATAAAAGTTGCCTTTGGAAAATAGCTTAGTTGGTTAGACTGTTATCTTAAATTCAGTATTTACATGTTTAAAGATCCAGATTCAATTTCCTTCTTAGCACTGTCACTTGTTAATCCAGCAAAATCTGAAGAAAAGAAGATAATGTTACTTGAAACATTATGTTATATACTAATCTTGATGATATTACTAATTGATAGATAAATTTAAAAAGCTTAAATAAGATTTGAATTTTTTAAAAGACATTTAATATTAAGTGATGGAAATGATTGACCAAATAATTATTACTATTTTTCTTTCTTTTGGAACAAAATTAATAATTCAGACTGTTTTAATAGGATCAGAAATATTTAATTTTGAATGTTAAAAAATAATATGATGATTATTACTTTTTTTTTCTAAATTTTAATCTTTTTAGTCTTTTAGTAAATAGGTAGGTAGGTAGGTAGGTAGGTAGGTAGGTAGGTAGGTAGGTAGGTAGGTAGGTAGGTAGGTAGGTAGGTAGGTAGGTAGGTAGGTAGGTAGGTAGGTAGGTAGATAGATAGATAGATAAAATTTTATAGTGCATGTGTTCCTTTCCACAATATTTTATAAGAGTATAAATTGCAATAGTCTATAAATTTTACAAGTGCAGTATTTAAATTGTAACTATATAGAAGGTAATCAAACCACACCATTGCAGTTAAACCAAGATCTTAACCTGTTATACTATTAATATTTACACATAATGGTGGTAGGCAACCTAGGGGATAGCATGCCACAATGGAAAAATGTAATCATCTACCCCATTTATCACAAATATAAAATTAAATATATCAGAGAGTAAATATCAAAAAACAAGCATGGCAAGAATTAACAAGAAATATATAAGAAGCATGAGATCAGAATTATACTAGAAAATTAAAACCCATCAACAGCAATTATGATTGTGATTTGATAATCAATAAATAATCAACAGTCAACAATCCATCACTTGACAGGATTTAAAAGAAGTCCATTGTAAACAGGCTTCTTATCTAGCCACTACTAACTTACAGCAGAATATATCACATACTTCAGGCACAGTTTGTAATAATATATAAGATAAGAAATAAATTTGGAGATAGAAAATAACAGTGTCCTCCCCAAATAATAAATAAATAAACATAAAAAAGTGAGCATGGAATAAATAGAATGAGTATCAGATCATAAGATCAGCAAAGAATAATAGAATAGGTATAGTAATAATAATCCTAATAAGTTATAATATTAATAACAAATATGCTAAGATAATAATCAACTCAACAATTAACAATCAATCAATAATCGACAGTCAACCTTGTGACTAGATATAAAAGAGGAACACTATAAACAAGATACTTATCAAACTACTGCCAAAATTAGGGTATTATATACAAAAAGTATTTGGATGCACATACTTAAGTACTTATTGATATAAAATAATAAAAATAATGATGGAATACTGATACATGATGATCATCATCAATGCTCTAGCCATATGGTACCATTAGTGTATAGGCTAACTACAACAATTTCTAAAAAAAAATAAAATGCAGTGAATGGACTTTAAAAGTACCTTTGCACTATCCATGTTTGCCAACTGGATGTCCAACTATTAACATAAACACTACATTCATATAACTAACCATTATTGCTCTAAACTAGCTCAAGAAGCAAGAATTCTAGAAACTGTAACTGAGAAAAAAAGAAATATATATATATATAACAGCTTACTCTATTTTATTTTACATAATTTATAGGTTTACTCTATTATAAAAAATAACTTTACTGAGATAATGTAAAAATCTCTAAAATAAACTATTGAAATCAAATCGCACATTGCTAATTTATAGAACAAATAACTGGAAGAATAAAGACATTTGCACTAGAATATTTTAAACTATTATTTAATAAACAAATTGATTAATAAAAAATAGTTTTAAAAAATGGCATGCTATATTAATTCAAATTTATATATTTTTTCAAAAATATATTTTCATAAAAATATGGTTAACCAATTAATTTTAATTTATTACATTAATTAACTTTTAATTTATTAAGTTATTTCCTGCTAAATAACAACAGTTGGAAAACAACCTTTTCATAATCAGAGATAAAAAATTTAAATTTGTTAAAAAAACTTTTGTTAAATTGTGAAGGGAAATCAAATGAATAAAAAAAAATATATTTAAGAATAATCTTAAATTTAATAAAAATTTAATTCTCTATAATCCCTTCTATAATTTCAAAGGAAGAAATCAAATGATTTTTTAAAAAAAAAAAAACATGTTTCAATAATAAAAAAAATACTAATAAATTCATTAATGAATATACATTTTTATTTAATTTTAAACATAAATATAATGTACACATTAAATAATATACCTTTTAGCATTGTTTTATTTTTGAGTCCTTCTTGGGTAGTTGTAAATTGCTCTTTTTTCATGTTGGCTTTTATTCTTGTAAACTTCTTCATTAACACCTACTTGAAAGCTAATGCACAAGTCAAATTTCTCCATTTTTGAAGTAAAACATTTTCATGTTTTACTGGCTAAATTTATCTATTTTGCTATCTAATAATTTTCTAAGTCAGACTAATACATAATGAGTAAGACACACATACTCTGGGGTGGAGATGATTTGTTGCAGATTACATAAGAGGTATTCTCTTTTTTTTATATTTTTCCCAAGTGAATCTGGTTACATGGAGGTTGATGATATTTAGCTTCTAGCCAAGGCTTAGCACATGTTGTTTTTTAAATTAATTTGAGGGAACATTTTTCTTAACTAATAGTGTGTACTTTATTGTTGAACTTTGAGTTAGGCTGACTCTTTTTTCAACAGCTTGATTAAGACTTTTTCTACTGTACCCTTCAACAGCTTGGTTAAGACCTACTGTTTTTTTCAACAGATTGATTAATAATTCTACTGTTCTCTTCAACAACTTGGTTAATACTTCTACTTTTCTTTTCAATAGCTCAATTATAACTTCTTATAAGATACTGAAGTCTTTTGATTTACACAGACTTCTATTTTTAGAACAAACTTGTCTCTCACTAATCATAATTCTGTCTCCTTTATGATATTTGATACTAATCAATTAGTTCTATTTTTACAAAAACAAATGTGTAGTTATTTTCTTCAATTCCAAAAAGTTTCCCTATACTTGTCTATCTTTCATGCCAAAAAGAAAAACAATATAATATGTTAATTACAGTAACCTGATAAACTCCATCTATTGTTTTGGAAAAAAATAAAGTAGAAAGGAAAAAACAACTCTAATTAATTAAAGTAAAATTTTAACAAAAAGGTTAAAAATTTATATATATATTCTCTTTTCTTTTTAAAATACTACTGAACATAAAAATTTACCTGCTTTATCTTTCTTAAAAAATGAAAAATAGAATTACTAAATAATTTACTGAGGAGAAAACTAGATAATAATTAAACACTGATATAAAAAACTTGTAATTACACATTTATACACTATGAATATGATATATTGATTATACTGAAAACATGCTAGGCAATAATAAAACTGAATATTAAAAACTATTTTGTCTGTGAATATACTTATTAATTACCAAATATTGCATTGCCTCAGAAAAGAAGAAAATTAGTAATAATTGAAGAGAAAATTATTTTCTTTTAGTACATTTTTCAAAATTAAAATTAATAGTGGTAAATAGTCAAAATTTATAAAGAGAGAGTACAAAATAAATTATTTATCTGATTCTATTGAAATATTCATATTATTATTAAAAATTTAATGTTTGAGAATTCTTACATTATCATTATGAGAATTATTTCAAAGACAGTCAGATAAGATGCAATATTTTTCCTGTTGGAAAGCTAATAAATTGGGGAGTTACAATTAGACATAGTAACTGAAGAATTTTTAAAAAAACTTCTGCAGACAAAATTAAAAGACCACATAATACATGTCAAACAAACAAAAAAATGGACCAGTATGTTCTCTATGTGTATGTACTTGTGGGTTCCAGGTTGATTTATATAGTCATAATGAAACTCATTTTAGAGCAGGTATTTTCTCTCTCTCTCTTTTTTTTTAGTTAGGTCATACTCATATTTAAATAGCTGATATATGTATATATCATTAAAGTAAATTGTTCCTTTAATCATTTTAATGCACATAGTGGTACAATAATAGATTCTGGCTAAATATTGTTGGAAATAATATTGTTGCTGTAATTTCAAATAATCTCTTCTTATTGAATTTTACGCATGTAGTTTGTTTATCACAAATACTTTGTTTAGGCAGAAGAATTACTATAAAGAAACATGGATGCATCCATGTTCAAAACAATTCCATATAGTTAGAAGTTAAAGTACAAAAGTATATTACATAAGTATTTACAAATGCAGATTAGCATATAGATCATAGTTTAGTACACTCCAATATTAAATTACCTTCATTTAAAAAAAATGTTTTATTTCAATCATATTTTCAAGAAAGCTAATTTCCTTTCTTCAAAGATTTCTATTGTATGTACTAAAGTTCAACAGATATTAAACACTAAAATTGCAATTTTTACATTTAAGATTGTGATATTACTAAGACATGAAATTCTCTAAAGAATTAAAGGCATTTCAATGAGATCTTCAATATCACTTCTAATTGGTAATCTTGTCATGGGGTTTTTATGAAAAATCAAATATTGAATGTGACTAGTAAAAAAATATTTTAATTGGCTCAGATATATAAATGATACACTTATTGTACAATCTCGAGGAATAGATACTTTACATTCCTTGTTATTATTTTTCTTTATTAGTTGAATTTTGTTATAAAGTTTACCATGGAAAATGAAAATTGTACAATAATTATTTTCTATATACATATAGATGACACCCTGTCACATTCTGTTTTAAAAAGTATATTTCTACAAATAGAAATTATAATTTTATAGCTAATCATCTTTTAGTGAAATCACATCATTATCTATCAGATAATTGAGGTTATGTGATATAGATTATGTTAAACAAAATAACTATAATTAAAAATTTCTTGCTCTCTAATATATACAATGAATATATTATAAACAAAGCTTTTTGATAGTATTGTTGAGAAGACAAAGAATGATAATAAAATTTAAATATTTCTATCTGAATTTTGAGTAATTCAATTCTATATTATTTCAAAACAGGCAAAACTCTCTATACGTATTACCACTAAGTGCAAGCCAGAATAATAAATGGAAGCCAGAAGGCTTGTGCATAAAATCCCCATCTAGTACCTACTCATACAATATCACCAGACTAGTTTCTGGCTTGTTGCCTGTGTCAGTGAAAGCTTGGATCTGAGAGCACTGTACCTAGATCTTAGAATCTAATGTGATCTTCCAGCAATCACCTTTTATCTCTACTTAACTATAAAACTATGAGTCTTACATTGAAAACACCATAATATTTTTAATCCAAGCTTATTAGCTTATATAGTCATATAGGTCTGAACTCAGTTCATTACCTATACATTTTGATGACTTTGATTCTTTAATAACCATAGCCACCACTATCCTATTAGGCAGGATTGGTTTTAAACCAATGAACACCACACATCACATTATCACCATTCCCATGCTTTCTCATAACTGTTATCAAAACAGCAAAACTCTCTATATGTATTGCCAATCAGTGAAAACCAGAATAGTCAATGGATGCCAGAAGGCTTATGCATAAAATGCCCATCTAGTGTCTACTCATCCAATATCCTCAGACTAATTTCTGGCTTGTGGCCTTCATCAATGAGAGCCTTGGATCTGATGGCACTGCATCTAGATATTACAATATTTCAATTTAAGACTAATAGTTTTGTAGTTAAGTAGAGATGAAAGGTAGCTTTTGGAGGGTTGCATTAGATCCTCAGATCTAGGTAGAGAGCTTTCAGATCCATGTCTCCTCACTGATAAAGGCCACAAGCCAGAAACTAGTCTGGGAATATTGGATGAGTAGGCACTAAATGGGGATTTTATGCATAAAGCCTTCTGGCATTCATTAATTATTCTGGCTTGTACTGAGTGGCAATACATATATATATATAGAGTTTTGCCTGTTTTGATAACAGTCATGAGAAAGCATAAGAAATGATGATCATGTGATGTTTATTGGCTTAAAACCAATCCTGCCTAATAGGATAGTGGTGGCTATGGTTATTAAAAAACCAAAATCACCAAAAGACCTATATGACTATATAAGCTAATGAGCTTGAATTGAAAATATTAGTTTTTCAATTTAAGACTCGTACTTTTGTAGTTAAGTAGAGATAAAAGGTGGCTGCTGGAGGGTTGCATTAGATCCTAAGATCTAGGTGCAGTGCTCTCGGATCCAAGGCTCCTCACTGGTGAAGGCCACAAGCCAGAAACAAGTCAGGAGATATTGGATGAGTAAGCCCTAGATGGGGATTTTATGCACAAGCCTTCTGAAATTCATTGATTATTCTGGCCTGCACTGAGTGGCAATATGTAGAGAGTTTTGGCTGTTTTTATAAGTTATAAGCAAGCATAAGAAATGGTAATCATGTGAGGTTTATTGGCTCTATATTAATTGGGACACTGATAGGATCAGCAGTCTACTGTCACTTTTAACAATGACTTCCTTTACCAATTGGCAAAAAACTTGCTGTTGTTTTTTCATATATCTAAACCATTTTGAATATCAAATTTCTTTCTTCATTTCCAATGTACTATATAGATCAATTGAATAGAGATATTAATATAAGAAATAAGGAGATAAAAAAGTCAAAAGTTAATTAGATTGGCTTTTATATCACATTTTTAAGATGTTAGTCACCCCCCTGATTTTTATAACCTTAAAAAACTAGCTATATTGAAAAAATATGTTTTATTAATTATAAGAGAATCGGTTGGAATTTTAAAAATACCTACCATTTTAAGTGAAATTCAAGTTTTATTAAAACCAATTGCTCTTCCATGCTGCTCTCTAACAATAATTTTTAAAAATCAACCAACTAAGAAATGAGGAAAAAAATATAAAAACTTTTATTAACTTTTTCCAATTATGATTTGACAATATGATGAAACCTACTTCTATAGAGAGAGTTTCTGAAACTGTGAATAAAATAATCTTAAAAAATTTAAACAACATATTTTGACCACTGACCATAAATCATTTTTCAAGGCAGAGGATTGATACATAGTATGTATTTTTTTTTTAATTTCAAATATATACATATATAATTAAAAGACTAATTTACCCTTATAAATATCTCTAGCCAATCAAATATTCCAGATTTGCCATACACTCAAATAAAGCTTGATTTAAATCTTGAATTGTTGTTTTTTATAAAATTTTCCAGACTAATCGCTCCTACTAAACATGCATATGTGTGCATATATTGCAATTTGAAAGTTTTTTTATCATAATATCAACGTGAAAAATTTTTCAAAAGCTACATTATCTAAAAACTTCTTAAAAGGTAAATGTAGAAACTTTTATATATTTATTAATAATATATTAATTTAATGTTTTTAAAAAATTGTATTGATTTATATATAGGTAGACCTTGTAATATCTTTAAAAATAAATAAACATTGGCTTTTTCTCCGAAAAAACATAAAATAAATTTTTATTAAATATAATTATCCGAATGTCCAAGGCTGAATAATTATATTTAAATAAAACGTTTTTTCAAGCTTCAGTAATCAAAAATAGCATAATTATATTACAATTTCTATTAGCTACTTTATATCGCAAGTTAGATAAATATTCATTTAAAAGTGAAATTTTATTCGTACAATATGTATTATCTTTTTCGTTAAAACATAATAAAATCAAAAAAAATTTAATTATAAAAATTTTATAACTAACTTTTGACCAGCTATAGAAACTAATTAATATCGATATTTTGTAAAAGTTATACCCAATTGTTCTGCCGCATTTAAATTACTTAAAGTTCTAAGCTTTAATGTGCTAGCTTGAAAGTATAGGTAATAAACTCTTTACGTGCTTAACATTTTTAATATATATACACACATAGGTTGTCCATAAAATCCGTGTGCAATTTAACAATTTATAACTTTATTAGTATTTGTGATAGAGAAATTATCTAGAATGTATTGGAAATTTTTAAAAAATTATATTTTTTGTTGTTGTTTTATTGTATTTTAAGTTTCCACATGTCCACCATAATTATTAATACAAAGGATAATACAATAGTTCTCTAAAAAAAATTTCTAATTGATTTAGAGTAATACCTGAAATCACATTAGTTATTTTAGCTTACAAGCCTTTTAATGAGATTTGTTTGCATACGCTATTGTTTGGTGAACATGGAGGCCAAGAAAATGGTCCACCTCTTCCAATCCATCTGTTAGAAAATTTCTGATATATAAATAGTCTACCATGCAGAGCAAAGTGGCAAGGAACTCCATCTTGTTGAAATACTGTATCATCTTTTAGTACTAATTGTTCACACTGAGGAATAAAGTAATTCTGCAGCATATTTAAGTAGATGTCACCACTAGTAACATGATCTTCAAAAAAGAATGACTCTATGATTTGATTTTTTTCCCAAAGCTCACAACACATTAACTTTAGGAGAGTCATTTTCATGTTCCTCAGTTTTATTTGGGTTTTTGGTTCTCCAAATCTGGAAATTATCCCTGTTGACCTTGCCATTAATGTGAAATGTTGCTTCATAAAAGAACATTAAACTACTAACAAATACAACATAATTGTCAAGTTTTTGATTAGCCATGCATGATAGTTCTCTTCTATTTGAAGCAATTGAAATTTTGTAAGGCTTCATGTGAACTCTTTTCTGCATAATCTTATGAATAGTGGATTAGAAAGTCTCAACTTTAGTGATGCTCATCTTAATGACTTTCTTGGATTAACCTTAAAAGATTGTTCTATGAATGCTATTCTTTCTTTGCTGACAGAAGGCCTACCAGAGTGTGGCCTATAATGGATTGAGTTTGTCTCTTTGAATTTTTCCATCCATTTGAAAATAAAGTTTCTATTAAGTGGTTCTTTATTGTATTCAGTGCTAAACCTTTTTTGTACATCAACCATAGATTTCAGTTCAGCCAACCAAAGGACACAGATTACTTTTTTTTCAGTTGAAGCCATGGGTCATGTAATTCTGAAAATTTTAAAATTTCAAAAAAATTATTGAATTATTGTGTTGAAGAGTAATAAATAATTTTACTTAAAACTAGATACATTAAGCTTTCTAATATGTTTTACAGATTTTTTTCTATCACAAATACTAATAAAATTATAATTTTTTTTAAATTGCACATGGACTTTATGGACACCCTGTATATATTACAATCTGTTATTCTGATGTTTTTGACAAGAGCTCAGACCTCTATCATATTTGATAAAAGTATATTGCAATCATAATCAGTTTTTTTTTATTATAATATTAACGTTTAAATTTGTAACAAAGAGCATTAAAATTTATTTTTCGTTTATTATATATATTAAATGCAATACATATATGAACTAATCCAAGGAAAAATAAAAATAGAAAAATACTAATAAAAAACCCACAATTACTTATTTATAAAACTGCTTTAATATTTCAACCAGCAGAGGTTTTCATCAGAAAGCATAGCAAAATGGCTATTTCCGGAATTTAAACACTAAAATATTACAAACATTTACATATCAGATAATAAAATTAATTCCTATACGTTAAAATTATTTATACAACAATTCTTATCTATCAACCAACAGATAAATATCTGATACTTTTTTAACACAAACAAAAAAAACAGTGACATTCTTATAAAATACTTATAAAACTTTACAAAACCCCATAAAAATAAAAATAAAAAAACCTTTAAAAGTACAAATTAATTATTCTAATACATGTATGTACAATATAAATAACTCTACAAGAATTACATGCAACAAAACTATACAAAACTTTGTACAAAACATTACTAAAAAACTCTTTCAAAAAAATCTTTTTTAAAAAAACTAAAACCATATTATTATTATTATTATCATCATCATCATCATCATCATTATTATTTATATTATTATTACTACTACTACTACTACTACTCCTATTCCTACTACTCCTACTACTCCTACTCCTACTACTACTCCCACTACTACTACTACTACTACTACTACTACTACTACTACTCCTACTACTCCTACTACTACTACCACTACTACCACTATCACTACCACTACTACTATTATTATTATTATCATCATTTATCATTATTATTATTATTATTATTATTATTATTATTATTATTATTATTATTATTATTATTATTATTATTATTATTATATATTAAAAAAACATAAAAATATATTTTATATATATACTCATAAAAAACCACTATATATATTTTACTATATGTATTTTACTATATATATTTCTTACTAGTTCACCTATAAAATAAAAACTAATTCCCTAGAAAACAAAAAAAAATAACAAATCCCTAAAAAACTAGGTAATTCAAGGGTCTGATAATATCTATATTCATATTAATATCATAAGAATGTAATATTTTAAGTTTAAAAATAAAATTAAAATATTTAGAAACTGGTCTATCTTCATTTTATATAAAACATCAAACCTATGATTAGTTATTCTAATATGTAAACTGTTTTCTGACTCAAGCACCAGTTAATTCTATTAAGTATACCAAGTTCATACTTTTACAATTGACATATTTACAGTTAATTTTTAAGGATTAAAATAATTTGCAGTGATGAGAGATTTCTTCAGCAAAATAACAAGGTTTTGTATAATAAATTTAGCAATATGAAATATTTTAAAGGACTGTTCAATAGGGCACAGTGATAAAATTTTCAGGAGTTGACAAGAAGGAACTTCTTCTGTCTAAAAAAAAAGTCAGTTAATAGATACACCACTTTCTTACATTTAATGATGATTTATCTAATATTAACCAAATATTATAGAAAAAATTTAATATATTAAATTCCATAGATTATCTGAGATCTGTTTTTCCCTATCCCTTAAAGTTGTATATCATAGACATAGGATACTTAGGGATAGACTTGCAAGGACAGATTTTAGCAGTAATTTTGTATTAGGAAAGGTATGTTTTTCATTTGAGGAAAAGAGATGTCTTATATGCAAACATATCAGGAGATAGAATTCATGATTTTAAATGGTATATCCTCAACTATGTCAATTGTAAAAATATGAGTTTGGTATATTTAATAAAATGTAATAGGTACTTGAGTTATTATATAGCTGAGTCAGCAAACAGTTTATATATTAGAATAACCAACCATGGATTTAATGTTTTACATAAAAATGAAGATAGACCAGTTTCTAAACATTTTAATTTATTTGGCCACTCGATTATATTGGAAGATAATTTTTCTTCCATGAGAGAAGGGAAACAGGAGGAAAGTTTTTTTATTTTTAAATTTAAGGCCTTACATCCTCATGGTATGAATATGAATATAGGTACTATCAAATTCTTGAATTACCTAGTTTCCTAGAAATTTGTTTTTGTGTTTCATAGGAAATTGTTTTTTTTTTATTTTATAGATAGACTAGTAAAAAATGTATATGTAAGAAATATATATAGTGAAATAAATATAGTAAAATAAATAGTGGGTTTTTTATGTGTATATATATATAACAGTATATTTATGGGTTTTTTAATATATAATAATAATATATGTATGGTTTTAGTTTTTTAAAAAGGGTTTTTTGTATTTTTTTATATAAAGTTTTGTATTGTTTTGAATATACAATTATTGTAGTTATTTATATTGTACATACATGTATTAGAATAATTAATTTGTGTTTGTAAAGGTTTTTATTTTTATTTTTGTAGGTTTTTTTTTGTTTGTGTTAGAAAAGTATGAGATATTTATCAGTTGGTTGATTGATAAGAATTGTTGTTTAAAAAATTTAGGCGTATAGGAATTAAGTTTGTTATCTGATATGTAAATGTTTGTAATATTTTAGTGTTTAAATTCTGGAAATAGCCATTTTGTTGTGCTTTCTGATGAAAACCAGACTGCTGGTTGAAATATTAAAGCAGTTTTATAGAGAAATAATTGTGTTTTTATTAGTGTTTATATATATATTAACTAATACAGCATTTCAAATATTATGTAATCGTAATAAAGATAACTTTCTTCCTATATTATATATGAATGCAATGTTCCCTATTTTCAGACTTCATTCAATGTTTTTAAAAAAAATTGACAAAGAAGAGCATTGTATTAATATAAACAGAATAAGTGGTCTGAAAGTAATTAGGCATGCTGTTGTAGAGTGTACCATATATGATAAGGTTTATCATTTGAAATGCTTAATTAATATTAGGAAGGATGTAACAGGATTATGGTTTTGTAGACCATGTGTAAATATGAGAAAAGATGTGAGAAAATGGTTGTTTAAAAAAAAAAACAGGAGAAATAGAGAAAACTATAGTTAAGGAAGATAGAATAGAGTATGTTTTTAGTGGAGTGACAAGAAATATGAATGATAAAATAAGTAGTGCAATGGAGGTGATTAGTCAAAGAATAAGTAAGATAGAGGAAGAGATAAAGGATGTAGAAGTGAAATTAAAATCATTAGAGTTGAAGTGTGAGCAGATAAAGGAATTATTGAATATAAATGATAAAAAAAAAATAGATAAAGAATTCCAGAGGTGGAAGAGAATGTTACAGGTGAAGTAGAGAAAATAAACTATGAGACAGTATTGATAAGAGATTCGCTAATTAGATGATGTGGAGATGTAATTGTAAGAAAAAATAAAAACAGTTATGTAAGAATATGTTTGTCTGGAACTAGAATTAGGAATGTTATACATATGGTAAAGAAAGAGGAAGGTAGAGATGCGTATGTTATAGTAGAGACAAAAAAAATTGTCAGAGACATCAACGAGAGTAATGGATAAGTACACGGAATTAATAGTAATTTGAGTAACATTAAAGGAAGTGTAGGAATAGTTGGATTATTACTAAGATTCAACAATGGGTATTGTTGGATAGGGCATGTTCTATAAATGAGAAATTGAAAAAATTGTGTGAAATGGTTCTGTTGGTGGATGTATGGAATTTTTTTATTAAAAGAAGGAGCTATATAGCAAAGATGGATTACACTTAGCAAAACAAGGAAGTGAAGTTTTATGGAGTTTGATTCAATAAACTTATAAAGGAAGATGGAGTTTTAAATTGCAGTATTATCAAAAATAAGAATAATGAACAGGAAGTAAAAAATAAACAAAGAGTAGCTGATTTGGATATAAATGTAGATGTGGGAAGGAAATGGTTCTGTAAAATTAATGTTAAGCAAGTTACTTATAAATGTAATAAAAAAGAAAGAGTCAAAAGATAAAAAAGTAGGTAGAAAAGAAGAAGTTGTTAAAATTGGATATTTTAATATACAAGCTGGTAGGAGATCAGAAAAGTGGCTGGAACTAAACAAAGCAGTTAAAAATTTGAAGAGCATGAGGTACTAGCAGTAGTGAAAACACATCTAAAAGAAGAAAAAGAATTTATACTAGAATACTTGATATGGCAGTGTATAAATGGAAAAGAAAAAAGGGGTGGTGCTATAGTAATTGTGGAGAGCATTTGTGATTTGAAATAAGGTGAGGAAGAGAAGAATGGATAATGAAATTGAACAGTAGCATATATGAATGCCTAGTTTATACAGAGTTTCAAAAAAGGGGAAGAAAATAATGGTTATAGGGGATATGAATGGGCATATTGAAGATGTTGATAATGTGGTTAATTAAAATGGGCAACTTTTGAAGAATTTTTGTCAGAGACTAAATTTGAGCATTATAAATTTAACAAATATTTATGAAGGACAATACATATGGTCTAAAAATAATCGATTTCACAAAATAGATTATGTATTAGTAGACAATGGGAGAATTAATAAAGTATAAAAAATTAAAGTGTTTGATAATGAAGAGAGAGTATGTAATCATGTTCATAATTTTTTTATAATAGAAATGCTTAGTAATGTGATGAAAATAGTAATAAAAGTAGAAAATATAGTGAAATATGTGGATGGAGAATGAGTGATAAGAATAAGTTAGAAGAATCTAAAATAAAAGTTGAAGAAATCATACAAGAGTTGGTTGGGAATGAATATAAGGACTGGTGTGATGAAATAGAAAAACTGAAAATGCAGTTTTAGAAAAAAATATTTATAAGAATAAAAGTAATAGAAAAGTGAGAGTTAGTAATGGTGTAAAAGATAGGGGAAAGCATGTAGAAAATATAATTGTGCTATTAAAAACAAAGAAAATTAAAAAGATGTTAATGTTAAATAGGAAAAGTATTTTTAAAAAGTTGATTAAAATAGATAATTATATAGAGAGAATAAAATTAAATAGTAAATTGTTAGGGGATATTAATAAAAGTGGAAGATATAGGAGTAAAATTTTTTGAAAATACAGAAGAAATTTAGAGGAGAGAGAAATAGTATTACTAGGTGATGAGGGAATAGAGTTTAGCTCTAGAGAAGAATTAGAAAGTCTTAAATAAGTATGTAATGGACATAGGAAAGATGTTAGATGTGGACAGAGTGATAACAAACATGATAGCATATAGTAATGGAAATATTTGGTTTGCAGAAAATGAATTGAATCAGGCAGTGAAGAAATGGAAAAGTGGAAAGGCAAGAGGTTTAGATGGATTGGGTAGCAGAAGTCATGATGAATTTAGAAAATAGGGCAAAATTAAACCTATTATTATGTTTTTTTAAATAAAATGGCGTAGAAGAGGTAATTTCCAGATAGTTGTAATAATATAAGAGTAAAGCTACTATTTAAAAGAAAGCACAAGGATCATAGAAAGTTAAGTAATTATAGATCAATAGTAGTAACATAGTGTTATATAAAGTTTTCACATATATGGTGGCTGAAAGGGTCGAAAAATGAATGTAAGAAAATAATATACTGGGGAAAATGCAAAAGGTTTTTGATTGAATAGGCATGTAGGAGATAGATTAATTGTAATTACACAACTTATAGATATGAGTAGGAATACAGATAGACAGTTATATGTGTTTTATAGATATAGAAAAGATATATGATAGAGTAAATTGAAATAGATTATAGAAAGTGAATTTGGGAATGGATTGAGCTTTAGTGGATCTTATTAAGAGATGGTATGCAAATAATTACTATACATATCAATCAGGAAATGTAAAATTAGTTAAAAGTTAAAAATGAGGTAGTACTAAGGTAAGAATGTCCTGTATCACCTAATTTGTTTTTTTGTATTTGAGAGAAATGGAGAAAGCAATAGAAAGACTAGGAAGAGGGGTAGAGATACCATTAAATGTGGCAAAGGAGTATATATATTACTAGATCTTTTATTTGTGAATGATGTCTTCTTGTGTACAGAAAGTAGGGAAGGTATGGAAATTATGCTGAAGATATTTGTAAGAGTGGGTAAAGAGATGGGGATTAAATTTAATGAAGAAAAATCAAAAGTAATGATGATAAATACTGGGGAAAGAGAAGAGAATTTTTATTGGGAGATATAAAGTTAAATGTGTTGAATAGGTATAACTATTTGGGAATCATCTTAAGTAGTCAGAGAAATTGCTTGGATGATCAATAGAAATAACTGATAAATGAAGCAAAAAAAAAAGTTATGGACTGATAAAGAAATTAGCAGTGTTTTCATATGATAAATATAATGTAGCCAGAATTGTATGAAAGATAGTGGCAGTAGCAGGGTTAACATTAGGTAATGATGCATTAAATGTTAATAAAGTGGTGTTATATTACTTAGAAAAAGTACAAAGAAAAGTAGGAAGACACGCATTAGATGCAGATGTGTGGATGGCAAAAAAGGCAATTTAAAGAGAAATGGAATGATTAAGCTGTTATATGAAAAATGCAAAAAACAAAATGAAAATGTTCAGTAGATTGCAATTTATAGATAATAAGAGAATAGCCAAAATAGTATTTAATTGGGTTATAATTAAAGAATAGATGACAAGGTGGTTGAGAAAATTAGTATGATATGCAGAAGATTTGGATAAAAAATTTGTCAGTATACTTATACAAAAAGTAGGATAATTATGTTAGGAGAATTGTTGAGTGTTATAATACCAAAGAATGGTATAGAAGAATAGATGCATTAATAAAAAATAGGGAGTTGGAAAGATGGAGAAGTAGTATAAAGAGCAAAAGACATTTTGTGTCAAGAAAGTCCCAAAGTTTTATCATTATGACAATTTACCAAAAAGAATTGTGGACAAAAAAAACCCACTGAATGGAATCAATGTATAACAATGTTAAGTCCATCTCATTGCTTCCAACATTATAATATAATTTTTAAAAAAAGCTTTTTAATGAAATTATAAAAATGTATTCCTTTTTTGAAAATTTAACAATTGATTTATTAATTTGTTTTAATTTAACAATTAACACATCTTTAGTAGATTGTAGACCCTTGAAACTGCACATTTATCAAAAGTATAAGCCGCCATCTTGGTTTACTGCAAAACTTACAAGTACCATAAATTATTTCTACCAAATGCCATCCATCCAAATTTAATTGTCTAATTCGTATGACCCATTATTTTTCCATCTATATTGATAATCTGATTAAGATATTTTTAATTGTTAACTTCTAATTTCTCATTATCAAACTTTTTTTTTTCGAGAAAACCCATTGAACATTTTTATAGACTTTTTGCATTTATCTTTAGTTCTAATTTTTTACTTTCATCAGATAACTCTTGCAAAATTTCATGAAGTTTAGAAACTTTATTAACAAACTCAATCACATTATCTGTAAAATTTAATTACTTTTTACTCACTTAGCTTCCCAATTTAATCCTCAAAATATTTCTTGTAAAAGTGCTGTAAAAAGTTTTAAAGATATTACCCTACCATACACTCTTGTCAATATTAATCTTTTTATTATCACTATGTAATTTAATCATTGCAGTTGCATTTTGATAAATATTCTTTAGAATTTGACAGTATATTGGGTTTATATTTTGATGATCTAATAGTTTAATCATTGTAGAAATGCTTAGAGAATCAAATGCATTTTCATAATCTACAAATGCCATAGCATAGCAACTCACATTTATTGGATCTTTTTATAATTTCTCTCAATACTTAGATATAATCCATTGTACTAAATCCTTTTAAATTCAACATAACCTTATGGTTGGTTAAAATCCAAAGTTCACTGTAGAAGAATTGTAATTATCTTGAGAAAAATTTTGTATAGAACTTACAAAAGACTGATAGGTCTGTAATTTCTAATATCTTTTTTATTATCTTTTTTAAACATCAATATTATTATTACATACATTGATATATCTTTATTGTTTAGACATTTGAAATATAACTTTTCTTAATCGGATTCTTTTAAAATATCACTTATAATATCATTATTATTTAAAAATTTTCCCTTCTTAGATTTAATTGCATGTCTCACTTCTTTATATAAAATGTTGGACAATCCAGAAAATGTAATAATTCCAAGGGACACTTTTTATTGTTCTTTATTGCTATATAATTGTTTATAATACTTTTCCACACATTTCATGATGTTATTTTTTTTAGTAAGTTTCTTCTTTTGTTTTTATTACAAAAATAACTCCCACCAATAGCAAGATATTGTTTTGTATGTTGTTTTCTATAACCTCTCTTGTTAATTCACAGTTATATTTTCGTATATCATTATTAACCCTTTTGCATCATATAATTCATTTTAAATTGACTATTTTTACATATTTTTATAGGTTTTCTTTTCATTATATATTGTCTTATATCAGTAGAAAAATTACAGGTCAATTGTTGTTTTTTTCTCCCTTGCTGTCTTTAATATCATATTAGCTAGTTTCCTATTGATTTCATTCAAATCTGAATCGTCAAATCTGTTAATATTTTAGAAAATTTGCACGTTCTAATTAAATTTATTGGAATGTTTCTTAAAGTGATAAATATAGACTATAAAACTGTTTTTTTTAATAATTTTATCTTTCTAGATTTACATTAACAAGTATCTTATATTTTCCTAATTGATGATAACTCCCTATGTTGAATTTATTAAGAACATTACAATCTTGAAATACATATTTTCTTTTAGTCAAATTATAATCTAATTTCATTGAACCTTCTTTTGGATGTGCCCATGTTTATTTCTGTTTAGCATTGTTCTCAAGGAAAAAACTTATAATACAAAGTTTTTTTCTGTGAACTTGATGAGTCTGTGTTCTCTCTTATCATAATAAATTTACCACCAGCACTTTCATATTTTAATCATTTATCAGTTCTAGTAATAAAATCTTCTATAGCTATTTTAAAATGTTGCTTGGTTTGATCAAAAGCTTTTTGTGCATCCATATAATTATCTGCATTCATCTTTCATTAAGTTGAATAATTAATCTTGTGATTCTCTCTGATGTACTCTCAATCTTCACAATATTATTCTTCAAGTTTTTATTTATAAAGAATATCACTCCATTTGTGCCTCTAATATTTGTGCTTTGGTATTATAATAATGGTCCATTTTTTAAGTCAATTATCTATTCACCCTTTTTTATAACTTCACAAGGTCCAGCAAATTTCATTTAATATTTGATAGTTCTTTCTGAAATTTTTACAATCTTCTTTCATATTAAAATAATCTGCAATTGCAATTACTTAATTAAATAGCAGCTCATCATTAAATGGCAATCTGGGTCTGAACCCAGAAGATTTTTAGCACTTTCCATCTTCAACTTCCAATAAATGTATTGGCTAGAAACTTTACCGCTTTCTGGAAATAGGAGCTATAATTTAGTTTTGTCTGTCATGATTGTAAATATCTATTTAAAAAAAGTTCATTTACACACACTTTCATTTTGGTTTCAAGAATACTCAACTTATGTTTCAGTTAAGAACTATCATGCAATAAAGTAAAAAAAACATGGTGTTTTTGATTTAAATTTGGAGATTAAAAAAAAAGTCAATACACTTAACACAGTGAGTAACACATGTTGGTGAGCAACTTGTCCAATTTCATCTATTATATAAATACTAATATACTAATAATAGCTACAACAACAAGAATGTCTGAAATGTACATTAAGGATTTGCTTACTCAATTTTTTAAGATATCAAAGAGAAATCAAATGATCTCTTTTCAGTTAACAGCAAACTCACTGTATGTGTGTGGGTATGTGAGATATGCATATATCTATCATAACAAGTTAATTTACGAATTATTAAGATATCAACAAAAATAAATAACAAAAAGCAAAAATATTGCAATCACAAAAAAGATACTGCACTTTATATATATATGCACATATACTCAAATCTAGGTGAATGAGAATATCGATATATATGTTCAATTAATTTCTTTCTTCCTTTGTTCCTCTTTTTTAAAAACAATAAAAGTTACACTTTTTTTTATTTATCTAATAATAAAAATTGATGAAGATGATAAAATTCAGAAATAAAATGTCTATGTAATGGGATATAAAAGCAAAATTGTCATGCTTTTGGATGGGCTTGGAGCACGGAATGAAATAGTTGAAACCGCTCTTTCTTTTTTTCCGGAAAATGTGCAATAATTTTTGAAACAAACAAAATTGATTTTTACTTTATCTTTTTAGTTATGTGAATACATTTTAAACACTGTTATGATAGACTCAATCTTCTTAACTGAATATGTCATTGTTTAGTGGAAACTTTTTGTTTATATTTTCCAAGTACCAATTTAATAGATTTTCAATATTTCACGGAACACTTATTATAGGCATTTGTAATTTTACAAGTTTTAGACGCACAAGTAATTTTCTTTTATTTTCCAATTTGATAAATCAATGATTCATTTGTATCGAACATCTTGAAATTTCTGAATAATATTTTTATTTTATTACTATATAAATTATTTTTATTTTATCATTAAAAGTAACACTTCCTAGCTTCTTTGCACTGGATAGAATTGTTTTATCTTTAATACTGTGCTTTCAAGTCTTTAAGCAAATTTACAACAACAATATTGCAAACATCAAGTTCATTTTCTGCAATAAAACTACATGATTGGGAGACTAAAAGATAACTGACTGAATAAATATATAAAATGATATAATAGTTGATTGAGTGAAAATTTTTAAAAAAAGCTCTTAAAAAATTTCATGATGCTGCTAATACGGATGGACAACAATATATATATAATCTTATTTTTTGATTTTTTAAATTTAATTTGTTTTACCCTTCTTGGCTTAGTGCAGTTGTAATGTGGAATATTAGAACTTACAGGCCATGTGTCTCAAGCATTATCACTTATAATGCTTAAAGTTCTTATGAACGCTCAAGTAATATACCATTTCATTATCTTTTTTCATTTTTTAAATTGCAAATTACTAAAGCAAAATAATTTGAGAAATCTAAAAATGAAACGAGTGTATTTTAGTTTCTAACTTGGCTAAGTGAATAGCTCATATCTTAATTTAAATACAAAATTATAACAATAATCTTTATATTATAAGACCAGTCTAGCAATAAATTCTCATAGTATGCATTTAAAAAAAATTAAAAAAATTTTTTTTAATATTCAGGGAATAAAAATTTAATCAAAAGGCATACACAATTTAACTATTATTATAAAATTTATTTTGGAACACTTTAAATTTTTTGTTATCTTCCTAAAATTTATTCATTAAAAAATAAATATATATATTACAAAAGTTTTAGAATATGAAAGCAAAAACAATTCAGTAATTAAATGTGAAGAATGAAGTAAAAAATATTCTAATGTTGAAAAGCAAAATGTTATTATATCAATATTCTTAATGAAAAAATAAACATATATTAAATAAAAATAATGTAAATTGTGATTATGAATTATAAAAATTTCACAATTAGTTAATCTTGAACAAAGAACAACTTAATATTTTCACATTGTTATGTTCAGTCATTTAAAATGATGCTTTATATGATGTATATATAGAAACTACACTGGTAAGGCATAATCTAATTTTTAATTCTAAGAAATAAAAAATAAACCAAATATTTATAATTATTATACTGCACTTCCAACACACACTAGAAAAGCTAAATTTTAATTATGTTTTATTCTGGCTTAGCACGTTTGGGGCATATTTGTTCCCATATTCATAGCCCCCAAAGTGCTAATCCAGAATGAAACAATTAAAATATAGCTTCGCTAGTGTGTGTTGGAAGTGCAATATAATAATTACAAAAAATTGGTGAAATAAACGAATCATTACCAAATATTTATACAATAATAATATTAACAGTAATACTATCTCAGTTCCTCTATCAATTTTGTTTATATACATAAGTAATATTTACTGAGGTTGTAACCTCGAGCATATGTGTGTAAAATTCGACAGTATGGACCTCTACAGGTGTTTAACCACAAGCTCACACTATGGAAGAAAAGAGGGGAACCCTTCTTTACTTTAACCTACTTTTTATTTAAATAGGTGAAGCTGAAGTGGTTACATCTGTGAGTGTGAAGCTATTCAATACTTCACTGATTAAGTCCACATTTCTTATTACACATTAATATTTGCAAAATCCTTCACTTTACAATGAGTCAATGGAAAGATTTTATAGATAGAAATCTATTACAGTAATTTAAAGTTGTAATTATAAATTTATTAAATGCACATTGATTACATAAGTAATATTTACTGAGGCTGTAACCTTGAGCATATGCATGTAAAATGTGATAGTAGGGACCTCTACAGGTGTTTAACCACAAGCTTATGCTATGGAAGAAAAGAGGGGAACCCTTCTTTACTTCAACCTATTTTTTATTTAAATAGGTGAAGCTGAAATAAATGCTTTGAAATAAATAAGAATGTATTAATTTATTTGTATGTAATTATATATTGATAAGAAATAAATATTTTTTAGAGATTTTAAGTTTAACATATTATAAAAAGAAAAATATTTCTCATTTATTATTTATAGGAAAAATAATTTTGCTCGTGTATTAAAAGAACAATGAGTAAAAATGTTGTTTTGAATCTATATAATTATCAATAAAATATATTTATAAAAATTAATTTATGCTATTTAGTTGATTACTTGTGTTAGTTTAAGATATGAATATTGGAATTTATTTAAACTATAAATTATAATAAAATAAATAAATAATGTATATATAATATTTTACAAAAAATTATTTATTTAATTTGATGAAATATGCATTAAAAAGGGGAGTTTTACAATTTTTACATTTATATGTAACTTGAAATAAAAGCATGGATTGTCCATAAATTAATTAATTCAATGACTAATTAATTAATTTATGAATACTCAATGTTTTTCACTTAAAATTAAATATAACAAACAAAATTGTGGTTGAAGATAAAATTATTTTTTAGTTTTTAATGCATTAGTTATCAAATTAAATAAAAACATTTTTTTATAAAATATTTTGATAAGTACATTAACTTGTTGTTAGTATTTGAATATTTTGCAATGATTTTTTTTTGTAACTATTCATATTCAAAATTTAAAAAATGAGAAAATAAACAATGTCATATTTCCAGTATTTAAAAGGAAATTGATGCTCATTATAAATTGTTTAAAATATAAAGCAAGTGTTAGTTAACCAATCAAGAGAAATTAAGTTTTCATCCTTTATTTTCGTTTTTTCTATTTTAATTAATCATAAATGTATTTTAGTATTGGGTGGACAATTCTGAGGTATTGAATTATTATATAGCATTGTCATAAATATCTATCTCAGTACAAAATTTGAAAAAAAAATGTATTTAATAGAAGTATGTTGAAAATCTGTTACAAAATTTGACTCAAACAGACAAACAAAATTTTTAAGTTAAATAAAACCATAGATATATTAAAAAGGCAAAACAAAAATTGTATATAATATGAGAACATTTATGCAAATAAATAATAAGACTTCATGATGTAATATTTGATTTTTACTAATAAATAATAATGTTATCATATATATATATATATTATAATAATTGGGGTGGATTGGAAGTTGCAGTCTTACCGTATCTGCACTACAGGGTGCCACTAGGCTATTTGAACCTAGAAAATTTATAGAGTAGGCAGATATGCACTGTTAACTATCCATAACTTTTACCTAGATATTTTATTTCGACCATCAGCCCTAATCACTAGCTCATGGAGTAGCAGAGGTTTTAAAATGTTTATTAAAATATATTTTTAATAAAGAATAAAAAAAAAAACTAAATTAGATCACTGTCAGTATTAATAATACAAAATATTTTATTTATGTATATATAAATAACAACACACAAACTTAAAAAAAAAATTATTATAACAAAAAAATATGTTTTATTTTGTTTCATTATTATTATTTTATTTGTGTTTAACTTTAATTTTTAATCTTAGACTGTTGAGCATAGGTAGGCCACCCAGACGATGCATTTAAAAGATCTTCAAATCATTTGATTCCAGGCCAAAGGTCTGCAGCCACGCCAATGCTCACTTCCAGATATATATCCACAACCAATGCAATGTGAACATGTTAGCATCAAACCACGCTGACAGGAATGTGCATCTGACAGCATGATATTATTTGAAGAAACATGACCTTCATCCAGTACAGGAATGTACATCTGTTTGGTGAAGGAATCATGCATGTAATATGATAAAGAGAATAATGCTATGTATGGATGGAAGAGCAGTCTATCTTGCTGGCTTATCATCCCAATCCATAGAGCTGAAAGGGGTCAATTGTGCAGGAAATATGTCTGCATCCATTGCAATGCCATGACTGCCTCTTTGGGGTCATGCATTTAGTTGGGCACATTGCCCTAATGTGTGAACACATTTCACATTACATTGATGTAAACATCCATATATCTTTCCACCAGAATTGACACAACTATGAAACAAATAATCTGAAATCAAAACCCCCTTAAAATTAACATATATTTAAACAAGGCTAAGAAACTACCCACACTCAACTTACATTTAAGTCAATTTATTAATTTAATTCTTTAACAATAAATCTTTAGTTTAAGATTTTAAATCATTTTAAGATGACACATTGTATTTAACTTATTTTACCACAAGTACTATTTGACCTATTTTTCTTTCTTTTAAATTCAATAATGCACCAATAATGATATTTGTTTCTATTTTTAAATTCATTTGCAGTCGCAAACTCCTGCCCTATTACAAACAGATCTTATTAAGCATGAATAAATAGTAAAATGTTTTAAGCTTTAACTATAACTTTTAACATTGCAAGGTTTATAGAAAAATAAATAAAGTTCAGGTTTGCTCAAGAGAGAAAGTCTATTGTTTATTTTAAAGACAGATAAAGTTTGAAGATTTTAAATTTAAAAAAAGTTTATCTTTCATTTCATCATTTATAAATTTATACCTCCCTTTTCCCATGTTCGTTCCTTCATGATGAAGATCTAAGTTATGCAAGGGCTCTTTCCTTGTGGACAATGATGATTTATGAAGCTTGACAAGGATTTCTGCATATGGCACCAGTAGTTTGATCCTGGTATCCATGAAGATGAAAGCTGTCTTTGGCCAGCCAAACCAAAGGAAGCACAATGAAGCAGATTACATTCTTAGTGACAGTGACAATATTTTTTAAAAAATTATTTTACTTTCAGCAAAGACAAAGGAATTCAAACTTTAATTTTTTAATTCTCTAATTAATTATTTCTTTTGGATTTTTCTTTTTATAATCCTGAAGCATCTTATCTCTGGAATGTATGGATCTATCTGACATATTTCATATCTGTATTTCATTGGTTCATTGAGTTTGTGGCTAAATAGATTTTGGGTTTGTGGCTAAGTAGATTTTGGGTTTGTGGTTAAGTGGATTTTTCCACTGAAGTCTGTGTCTATATCTTTGAGTGGGAAAAGCAAGTCTTTTTGTTTCTATTCCTCAACACTTATCTATTTCATAATCATCTTTCTAATGGTCATTTTGCCCTAAGGATCTGTTTGTAATTTTTATTTTTCAGATTAAAAACTCTTCGTTATTTTTAAAATTAAAAGGTTTTTATTATATTTTATTTAAAGATTAGAATCTTTGTTTCAATTCTATAATTTTTTAAAGCTTATTTTATTTCAATATTTAAATTAAACATATTAATAAAGTAATAACTCATTATTTGTGCATTTTGAACGTTTGTGCTTTTAATTCAGTCTTAGATATTTACAAAAAAATTAAGTATTAAAATTTAAATGCAACACACATATATATCCCGTTACAATATATATATATAAATGCAAAACCATAAAACAATACAATACTAGATTAACTCCAAAATTTTTACCAAAATCCTTACACAACCATGGTTTCATCTACTACAAATAGATATTCTCAAGTGAAAATCAAATTAAAGGAAATAACATATATATACAAACAAACAAATCTTCCCACAATTCATTTCTAACTTCACCTTCCCTTAATATCAAAAGAAGTCTTCATAAGATTGATAGCCTTAGAATCAAGAAGTTTTATCATCAAATACTCCTTTATTCTTTGTTTTAACTCATTCTTTTCATAAAAATTAACTAAAGCATTGTTAAACAATATTCTATGACCAGTATTCAATTCATGAATATATAAAGTTGAGTTAAGATACCTATGTTTAACTCTACTTATATGAACCTTAACCCTTTCATTAAGGCTAAAATTACTCTGGCCTACATAAAATTTACCACAACTACATGGAATCTTATAAACAATACCAGGAATAGATCTATTATCAATAGACTGTTTTGAACCATTAAGTAAAGAATTCAAATCAGAACCTTTCTTCCATGCAACCTTCATTCCACCTAGCAAATTACTATTCCTATAAACCAAATCATATACTGAAGCCTTAAATGGTAAAGACATATAATCATTATTGTTACCAACAAAATTCCTACCATCAAAATCATGACTATAAGCATTATTATTAAATACAACTTTTTTAATAAAATCATGACTATAACCCAATTCTACATATTCAGAAGCAAAATGACTTCTTTGAATATCAGCATTGTTATTAAAATTATTAAACCTTCTATTTCTACAACAAAAATTTAATAAAGACATTTTTATGTATAAAAGGCTGATAACTGTCAGGCCTAATCATATTTCTCAAATTTTAGGTTTTATAAAATGACTAAAACAAAACATCATTAACCTTCTCAACATTTCAATCTAAAAACTTTAATTTTACAAAAATCAAAACTACCCCCCTCAATGGTAAACTTAATACTAGAATCAAAAGCATTCAATCCACATAAAAACTCTTCTAATATCTCTTTCTGAATAACAAACAACTAATCATCCACATACCTAACAAATAATTTAATAGAACATGAAAACAGATTAATAACACTACCCTCCAAATAATCAATATAGACAGCACACATCAATGGAGAAATAACATAACCAATAAGCCAACATTTTTTAATCTTATAAAACACATTATCAGGCATAAAATACATTGAATCTTCTAACAACAAAAACAAATCATAAAAAACTTTAATCTTATCTGCAGAAAAACATTCCAATTTATTTAAAATTGAAAGAAAAACATCAATACTTTTTAATCTATTAACTGATTGGTACGTACTTTCAATGTCTAAACTATCAAAAATACAATCATCATCCAAAACAAAACCATTTATTTTCTTAAAAACTTCAAAAGAAGAAGAAACACAAAATTGACCCAATTTTATATAATCCTTAAAATATCTTATAATAAATTTTGATATTTTATCAACAATTCCTCTTGTAAAATCAAAAATACATCTCAAAGAAAAATTATCTTTATGAGACTTTAAATTAAAGAAAACTTTTGGAGCCACATAATCACTAGGGTAACAATTTAAATAAGTAGCTCAATCAAAAATCTTTTTATTTTCCATAACTTTCATAATATTAATTAATTTAGGTTTTTTTTTTTTTCAGGATCAGAATCTAAAATAGCATATTTTCCATTATATATATATCAGTGATGAAGCATGACTTTTTTAAAAACAGGAGCACACTACATAAACTTTTTTATAATGTTTTTATTTTACATGCCACAATAATTTTTATGTGCTAGCTAATATATACATACTACATATATCTAGAAAAATCTGGAACTCTCTTATTGATATTTTTATTTTCTAAATGCTTTTAATATTCTTATGTTTTAATTATTAATTACATTTGTTTGAACTTCTTATAATCAATAAATAATGTGAATAATGCTATGATCAAACTCATTTTTGCCTTATATAAAAACAGTTCAACTGTTGGTAAAAAAAATTGAAAGTTAATAGAAATTCCATGCAAAAAATAATGAGTTTGAATTGTTCATTATTCTTTCTTATATTTGAAAAAACAGTTTAGAAAAAAATATGGAATTCTCTTATCTGTTAATCAGACCATGGCTAGTTTAAGTATAGATAATACCTTATCAAGATATTTTTATCTTCCAAGTGCTTTTAACATTCTTAAGTTTTAACTTTAACATTGTTTGAACTTTTTATAATCAACAAATAATGCTGTGGTCAAACTCATTATTTGCCTTATATAAAAATAATTCAACTGTTGATAAAAAAAATTAAAAGTCAACAGAAATTCCATACAAAAAATAATGAGTTTGAATAGTTCATTCTTATTTTTTATGCTTAGCAAAATAGTTTAGAAATTTTTTTTACAGTTCTATGTGCAACTTGTTGAATTGATTTTATGAGGTTAAATATATACATATTTTAGTGAATTTTAGTTAAACTTTTGATCTTTTTAGTGAATTCTTTTATGGAAGTACTCATTCTGTTTCAATACACGAAGCCTTCAACCCTGATATATATATATATATATATAAAAATCCCAGTACATAATGCTATACTGAAATAAATATACAAATATTAAGCATTAATTCACCCCACATGGTTAAGAAATCCAGTACCAGTACCACCTTCTATGAACTAATATATAAATACATTAGAGTTCGTATTTCAAAATATTTTGAAATACGAACTCTAATATATTTATATATTAGTTCATAGAGGGAAATACTGGATTTTTTAACCATGTGGGGTGATTTAATGTTTAATATATATATAATAAATAAAATATCCGTTAATTAAAAACAATATTGTAATTATAATTGAAATAATATTTTTAACGGTTTAAAAATAATTACAAACAATCTTAAAATCTGCAGAAGTACTTTTGGTTACTTTCTAACCTGCCTCAACTGCCATTAAATTTAAAAATCAAAAGCGGAAGCAAACGTCATGAATTCAAATTCCACTTGATGACGTTTGCTTCCACTTTTGGTTTTTGAATTTAATGGCAGTTGAGGCAGGTTAGAAAGTAACCGAAAGTACTTCTGCGGATTTTAAGATTATTTGTAATTATTTATAAACCATTAAAATATTATTTCAATTATATATATATATTATAACAGTATGGAAGTTAGGGAGATAGGATGATGGGATAATGGCAAAACATCATCACCACCATAAAATAAAAATAAAATATGAAATATAAAAGGAGCATAAGAATCAGCACTAAAACAAAACTATAAGTAGTTATAACAATTACATTTACAAGATATATCACTAACATTACACAAGAATAATTAACTCATTTACAATCAATACTCATCACTTACGACTACATTTTTGAAGAGATTCAATAGCTAATGTCAAACTTAGAGCATAATAAAACAACAATCCTTTGCATGTATATCTCTAAGTGTTAATATTTTAATTATAAAAATAATACTGGAATCCTGAAAATATTCTTTAAAAAATAAAATGGAGTGAATTGACTTGAGTGGTGATCTTGACTTTGTACCATTCAGAGAACTATCTGGATAACCAAAGACAAATATAAACTCCCACATAAAAATAACTTAACCATTATTGCTCTAGCTCAAGCTCTAGAGCTAGTTCAAGATTGCAAAACCCTAGAAGCTGTGACTGTAAACAAGAGAAAGTACAATCATATAAATTAAATACAGTCACTGGAATAATTTTAAAATACCTAAAACACTATGCTATCATAAAATCAAGTCACTCACACTTACAATTTATAAAACAGATAGTTGGAGAAATAAAAACATTAATACTATTATTTTTTAAAAATTATTTAATAAATTAATTAAGAAATAATTAAGAAATTTGAAAAATAATATGGTAATATGATAATTCTAACTCATACATTTTATCAAATAAATCTAATTTCATAGAGCAAGTATAGTTAACTCTTACTAATTCAATTAATTAACCCTAAGTTTAAAAAGAATTGTTTTCCCATTCAATCATTGAAATTGTAAAACAAAATTTCAAAGATAAAAAAATTAAATTAGCTAAAACATTTTTTCATTTCCTTCTGAAATTAAAAGGTGTTATACAATTACATTTTTGAGGGAAAATAAGATAGAGAGAAGAAAAACACTTCAATAAAAAATTAATAAAATTATTAATCATTATCAATTATTATTTATATAAAAATTATCTATACATGTAAATGTAATGTGAATATTAAAATATCTTTTTACCATGAATTTTTTTGGGAATCCTTTTTAGGTTACTATAATTTTCAGTTTTTTCTGCTAGTTTTTTTTGTAACATTCTCCATTAACACATATTTTTAGGGTAATGTAAAAAGTTAAAGTTATCCAATTTTTACAATAGAATATTTTCAGGTTCCACACAGACTGCATTTATCACACAGAATGAAATTAGCCATTTCTCCAATCTATTAATTTTTAGATAATCTAACATACAATAAATCTACTAACACAATTAATTTATTCATTTTTCAAGTGATTTTCCAAATCAGGAACAATGCAGAAAGAAACAGTCATGCTCTTGGATGGAGAGATGGTTTGTTCAGATTACCTTGAGGCATTCTCTTTCTGCATTTTTTAGTGAACAGACCATGTGGTGAGGTTTCATGATTATTAGTTATCAACTAATATCTTGAACATTTTTTCTCAAATCCATTTTTAAATTTTTTTTTAACTTGTGATGAGATGAAACATATTTTAGAACACCAAACTATTTTTCACTGTTGACCAGCTACTTCTGTTTCTTCAACATCTGAATCAAGACTAACTGTCCCTACTGTTTTTTTCAGCAGCTTGGCAAATAATGACTTCTGCTCACAAGACACTAAGGTTTACTACTTTAAACGATCCCATAATATTTTTAGAACAATCCTGTATCCATCTAATTATATATCCACTCAAATATGCCTACATTAAATCCTGACTAATAGAGTTTACTTTTATAAAAAGATTATTTAGTTATTTCCCTTTTTTTTTTTCATTTAAAAAAAATTCCAATTATAAAAAAAAAAAACATTTCTCCTATAATTGCTTTTCTCTTATGCCAAAAAATAATATCTTTAATTATGTTTGATTTGAACAACATTGCTTTTTGTTCTAGAGAGATAAAGAGAAAGAGAAAAAACTTTAATTAATTAAAACAAAATTTCTTAACAAAAATGTTAAAACTTTATTTTTTCTTTTCTTTTAAAAATCAGATAAAAATAAAACTTTGCTATTTATTTCACTTATCACCATTTAAAAGTTAAAATTATTTTTTAATAATTTACTGAAAAGGAAAAAATATTAATCTTGATATCTTTTTCCAAATTGAAATTAGTAAATAAAATTACTGAAAAGAGAACCAAAGAAATTGTTTATTTTATTTTATATTTTTCTCTCTCCTTTATAAGTAATATGTAGCATATTTTTAAAAAGATGTTTAGAATTTTCATACTATCATTCAATAAATAAAAATATTTAATGAAATCAATTCTTATTACTACAAAAAAACATGAAAAAATTAAATACTATTTCTCCATTTAAATTTTATTTTTTATAAGTTTATAATATTTGGCCTGACCAGAGTTGGTTTCAGTCTACAATATATATATATATTGTACCATTTATTTATATATGGTACAAATATATTGGCATTTGATAAAAGCTAAAAAAAAAGTAAATTTAGATTTTTTTTATTAGTATAATCTTTTTTAAAAACGTACAGTGAAAGTTAAAATTGTCTTTCGTATTTTTTTTTATGTAATTAAAAATAAAAGTTAAAATTGGAGAGAACAAAAGACACACAAATTACCAATCTAGATAAGCTAAAAAAATATTTAACTAATTAAAGATGGCCAAAAATCATTATAAAGAAGTGAACTTTGTAACATAAATTTTATAAAGAATGTACAAGATTATCAACATATATTTTTGACAAACAAAAGGTATGTGCAGACATCTGAAAACTGGATCTCTAGTATAACAAGAAGAGGCCAATTTGATCAGTGTCTTGTTTTGTCTGTTTTTCATATCATTGGTCCTGGATAGCAAAAGAATATATCCAGGATCACCCAATGCTGAAATAATTCTGCATGTTGGAGTGAACCGGAGCTTTAGCTGACATTGTTACTGTAGATGGACATCAGGAAAGTTTTTGTGACCAACCAGTAGAATAGACTACAAAACCAACTTCTAACTAATGGCCATGAGCTCATTCTAACCCAAAAAAAACTTTGCATAGTAATCTACAAACTTTGTGAACTCACTAAACTTACTGGTAAGCTATGATTCATTATTCCCGATTGTGACAAAACTAAGCGTTTGCAAACAATTCTTAAAAATATGCTTTCTTAAAAAAATAAGCTTATAATAGGATCCCAATATAGACTTTAATTTTTGCACTCAAGAGACTTTTTTTAAAGAAGTTTATACAAGATCTTTGAAATGAATTGTAAGAAGTGAACATTATTGAGTTGCTTTAATTACTTTATCTAACTGTTTTTTTATTAATGTATTCATATCGGAGTTAGTGTGTGTTCTCTCCAGTTTTAGTTAATTTGTAATTTATCTTTAACATTTTAATTTGTTAGAATAAAATATTTATTTCTAATACCAACTTTTCCTTGTGTGTTATTAATAATAGTTATTAATTATTATTAAATTTATTAATATTAGTTTAATGATATTTAAAAAATATAATTTAGCTTTGCCAATATGTTTAATAAGTTCCAGGAATAATAATATTTAGAAAATATTTCTAGTTCACAGTAAAATATAATACTGATTATTTCATGAACATTTTCTTTTTAACTTGTGAGACATGCTGGTGACAGATTTCAGAAGATTCTTATATGAATCCTGGCACCCTGATAAAAGAAATAAAAGCTGATTTTTTCAACAGCACAAATTGTAACAATTACTAGGTAGAGTTGATCAGGAAATATAGTTATGTTTTTTAGAAATAGAAATACAACTTTCTTCCTTTTGCATAACTTGATCAATTCACACATTATATGTGTAACAGAGACCTAGTCAGACAGGCAAAATGCTTCAATATGTATATATACATACACACTTAAAAGTAGCCCACATATATACAATGCCAAGAATCTATGCATTAGTATGCAAACAATAGTTCATAAAAAACATCATAATAATTTTTATCTATGCCAAAGTATTTTTTAATGATTTTAATTTTTATGTGAATTTTACATTATATAGATCTACAATATGATAAGATGTATTCAGTTGTTTACTGTAAAAAGTTATTGAATATGGAAGCTAGAGGGCAGTTAATTTTTTTTTAAATAGACTTGGTAAATTTCACATAACCTGCAAAGAAGTGAGCAAATGGATAATGTATATGCTATACAATAATACTACCTGTGTAGCAGCTAAAATGATAGCTCAATTTGTAAAGCAATAGTTAAGCCCAATGAGTTTAATAAAACAAATACCATATGCTCTAATAAGAAGATATACAGGGAAAGCATTTATAATAAAATATTTTGCAAATATAAAGCAATATAAATCAAAAGAAGGAGAAATCTCAACTTACTCTAGCACAAGTAAAAGAATCTTAATATTTTGTGCATATGTCTTTAAGGTAACATTTAAATGTCTTTATTCTACAAACATCTACTACAACTATCACTCCATCTCTTTTGTATCTTCTAAGCATCTCATTATTTTGATCAGATAAAACATTTTTAATCCTTATTAAATTTTAAGATGTTCTTTTAAAATCTATACTACTTAAAAAACCATATTTTAAATGTACTTTCTTCATTATCAAAATAAATTTATTTAAATGTGGTTCATTTTATTCAATCAGGGTATCACAGGATGATATTCTTTTTGACTCTTCAGTTTTTGACTCTTCAGATTTATTCAATGTTGAATGAAACCCTAGTTAATAAAATAAATAAAACATTCACTTCCCTTAAGCTAATGTCTTATCATAATTATGACAACAACAGTACTATTATTAACTTAGATAAAATAAAGCATGATCTCTTAATTTTAGAATAAGATAAAGAACAATCTAGGATTACATTCAAATATTAAGAATGGATAGGAGATTTAATAGCCATTCTAAGTATCTGAGAATAAATCTACTTAAAGATCTTCTAAATATGAATTAGGTTCTTGTAAAATTAAAACTTATAAAATAATAAATATGATCTTCTAATATGAAAATAATTTTTAAATAAATGTGCACAGTGATCTGAAATAAGGAAAGCAAATTAATTAAAGTGATCAAAATAACCTACTCAATTATAATTCTTTAAGCAAAATACATCTTTCTTAGATGCTCTACTAATACTTAAATAATTTAATAAATTGACTCATTATTTTCAGTGTCATGTATTCTTTTAGAAAATACTTTTAAAATAATTTATAATATTTTATAAGCATTTAAATTCCTACTCAACATTTGTAATAATTTCTGTTTGATAAATCCAATGATATAACCAAACAACTATGATAAATTTCTTAAATAACAACAAGAAATATTTATTTATAGGAAAACAAAAACAAAATTACAAACACTCCATATTTGAGTCCACATAACCAAAGGTTTTCACAATGTTATTTTCTCAAAATTTATAACAGAACAATAACATTTACATCATGTTTTATTAATCATACAGTTTTTCATTATATTTCCTTGGGTGGAATTCAAGAAATTGAATTTGTAGTTTTCACTCTCTATTAAGAAATTTTGTGAACCTTTTTTTTTTACAGCTTTAAAATTTGCATATATATTTTTTCTAATATTTTAATTTTAAAAAAATTCAAAAGATGTCAGGATAATTAAATAAGCAGGTCTTCAAAGGTTCTTAAACTTTGTGATGATGGGTGCCTTTTATATATTTGATGATTTCAAACTTTGTGAGATTACTTCAAAAAAATATTATGATGGTCTAAAAAGTTGATTTTGTGAAACATTTATGGTTATTTTTGTATAAAAATTGTATAATAATTATTGAAAATCAAAAATAAATATTATTACATATTTACTTTTTACAGAAATGTTATATTTTTAAATATAAAAGTTATATTCTTCTGAGTAATGGCACTATAGTGATTACAACAATAAAAAATTCAATGGATTAGAAATTTTCATCACTAAACAATCTGTAATAAAATTTAATAACATCATAAAAATTATTAATAAATTGTATCTAATTTGAATGATATATTAATTATTGAAAATAATTTGTTCAGATTTTTAAAACAAAGAAGATTTTGTTTATTTTGCAAATGAAATCTGCTCTACTTAAAATTTGATGATGAAAATGCACTTTATTTTGATTAAAATCTAATTTTTAAAATAATTTCAAAAATCAAATGTGATTTTAAAACTTATGTAATTTCTAAACAAAAATATCTATCGACTGAGGTTAAATTTATTATATTCTGATAAATAATCATGGTTTAATATTAAAGTAAAAGTCAAAAGCTTAAAGTAAATGAGAACAAAAAAATCTGTTAGAGTATGAGAGGGTTAAAAATAAATTCAATTAAATTAAGCAAAAATAATCCATTAGATTAAAATAACTTTCTATTGTTGAATTATCAAAAAGTTTTTACTCATAAGTGCATTCATACAATGATAATAATCTTCATATAAATAGTGTCCTTTCTATGAATATTTAACATAATAATAATAGCTTATCAATCCAGTGATGAAGAAATGATAAGATAGATATGTATTATTTATGCCTATAAATAAACTTTTACAATTTTACAATTGATTATTTATCATACTTAGTCCTGATAATTAGTGCTGCTCAAATATAGAACTTGCACATTTACAAAGTATTATTCACATTGAAGTTAATCAAGATTGCTATAGAGGTAAGGTAGAATTCCTCAATAACTTAATATAAAATCACTAAACTGACAGATAAAGCCATGACAAAATCTTATACAGTCTTTAGTAAACATACTTCAAACTACAAACAAAATCCACCTTCTAATAATAAAGTAAGACAAAGTGAAATTATGATAGCAAAGCTCATAAAAATGCACCTACTTGTAAGGGCTAATAAAGGATCTATGACTTTTTCACTAGGCAAGAAAAATGATGAGAATGCACATCAGGGACAAAATATTAAATAGAAATTGACTTTAAAATAGAGCCTAAGCTACAATCTTCAAAATATATGCTATGAGCATACAAACACTAGAAAGACCACAAATAATAAGAGAGATCAATGCTACCATCTTTTGGGGAAAAAATAAGCTAGCAAGTAATAATGGAGACTAACACTATGATCTTTAAATATTTTGGCACATAAAATCATTCCTAAAATAGAGAGAAAATAAATCTATCCCTAACAAAAATACTAGAGTAAACAAATATGAAATATGATAAATAACAATAATTAATGCCAAATATGGTTCTATTAACATTAGGCAATAAATAATCATAAAATAAATAATAGAAACCTACATCTACTTTTTCATCTTAAATAATTCATATGTAAGAATAAATAAATAATTCATATGTAAAAAGGGAAACACATACTATTTTAAAATATGCAAACATAATAAAGCACTATTCTGAGAACTTTAACCTATAATATTTCAAAATATATCATATACAATATGAAAATAACATGTACATAAGTAAAACATTATATGCAAAATCATAATACAAATAAATACAATTTTTTACCAATAAATAACCAATTAAAGAACAGTCATGTTTCCCTCTTGAATCATTCTCCATTAAACTAGAACTGAAGAGGAATGTTGGCAGCAACATCTTGTGGATAGGATTCCATCATATAATAGAATATAACTATGATATTAAAATCTTTACTATAATTATGTAATATGGAACTTCTTTTTTGGATATTCTTAGTAAGTTTCAAATAATTCTGCTAGCAAGTATAGGTTACATTTATGGGTATTCATTCAATATATTCATGGATTTGAATTAGGATAAATATTATTTATCCAGTCTGAATGATATTACAGTAAGTATCTCTCAAGTGCTTGAATTCAAGTTTCTAAATTAATCCATTATAAATTTGTATTAGCAATGTGAATGTTGTATAATAGAGTATTTCTGATAAATAACATTTATCAAACATTATTAAATATTTGCAGGAGAAAATATTTAATTCAACTAACATCTTCATGACCACATTGGTCTCCATAGTAATTTTCAGAGGAAAGAAATAATTTGCAGATTTTAAACATTTTGCAGGCATTATAAGATAATTAAAATGTAGAAAAGTTATTTTACTTTATTCATTAAAATGCCAAATTTTCAGGTAGATTTACATTTCCAATTTTTATCAAGTAAAATATTTTTAAATTTTACATAATATTTATTAATAGTTCATTGTAAGTTTCTTTTTTTATTATCCCCACTTGGAGAAAAATGACTTTTTTTTTATTTTATGAGAGAAAAACAGAAATAGTTATAATAAGTGAATTCTTTTATTTGTGTTTTATTAAGTTAGCAATATAAGATCTTTTATGTAAAAGATCACAAATACATTTTTTTATTTCATTGAGGTATAATTATTATTAGATTAATACTTTCTTTTGCAGACTTGATAAATTTGTAAACATCTGAAATATACATTCATTATGTCAAAATATAGTTCTTACCTTAAATTTTAATGTCTTTTACTTTAAGTAAATAAATTCTAGACAATTTGATATAAATGGGTATTTCAAAAAAAATATCAAAAAGTTATTAATACTTTTTGTAATGTTCTTGCCAATAAGAAAATTAAATATTCCATGGCAACTTTAATTATAACACAGACATTCAATTGGGCTGTGAAATTGACAATTGTTTTTAAGTCATAATAATGGTAATAACAATAGCTTTTGAAGTTATCCAATGCAGTAAATTTAAAATATAATATTCTAAACATTGTAACAATCACCCTTAAAGCTGTCAGGTACAGAATCTTCAGTTCCTTTGGTGTTTCAATTTAAATAAATGTGCCTGAAGAAAATTAACCTTTTTAAAATTTAAAATACATTTGCTACAAATTAAACAATTGAAGTGAAGTGAGAAAAGTGTGTCATCACATAGTCGGGTGTGAATCTCACTTTATTATTTACCATTAGTCATGTGACCATTTTACAAGACCGTTTATTAACCTTTGGTATTTGAATATTAACTAAGCTATGACATACTACACAAGCCGCTGGTAGATAAGATCAATGATCAACCAAAACAATGTCCCGGCAACTGAAACATTGGCATGACTAATCGATAGAAGTGATCAAGGTATTTTCATGGTCAACTTCGAGATTATGTAATATTGCGGTGAATTGTGGTAAATATATGTCTTTTACCTACTGTTGTATTGCAAGCAAGAGGTGTTTTTTCTATTGTCTGTTACACGTCATTTTGTGAGATTTTCATTTTGCTAATTACGAAATTATTGCTTATTTTACATTTTCATTGCTGGGATTTGGATTACTAATTTTTGTGATTTTTATTAATTATTGCTATTTATTTAACATTTTTATTGCTGACTAATTACCATTTTTGTGATTTTTATTACTAATTTACATTTTGATTGCCGTGTTATTTTTATTACTAATTTTTTTAACTTATTACTAATCAACAACTTACAAGAAAATGTCAGATATAAAATTGTGGGACTTACCATCTTCTGAAGATGAAGCAGTTGAATTTTTCCAAACATATGGAATTATCTCGAGTGGGAAATTTTGTATTAATGGCCATCCTATGACTATATATATTAAGAACTATGAGAAGCAATGGCGCTACAATGTTAAAGACTGTTGTAAAAGGATTGCTATCAGAAAAGGGACTTGGTTTGAAGGATCCAGAATTAGTTTGGTCACTGCGATCAGATTTATGTATAGTTGGTGTAGAGAATTGACATCGGTATAATTTTGTGAGGAGCAGTTGGAAATCACCAGTAAAAGAGCAATCGACTGGAACAATTATCTCCGTGAAGTCTGCACATGGAGACTATTGTGTAAAGAAAAAGTGAAAATTGGAGGCCCTAACAGTGTTGTTGAAATTGACAAAAGTCTTTTTTCAAGATGAAAAAATAATGCCAGCGGAGTACTCCCCCAGCAGTGGATATTCGGTGGTGTTTGCAGGGAGATGTATGTATGTTTTGTTGTAGCCATTCAAGACAGAACCACATCCACTCTCATGCAAGCCATCAGAGACAATGTGCAGGAAGGATCTACAATTTACAGTGACTGCTGGAAAGGTTATAAAACCGATGAATTAAAGGAGGCCAGATACGATCATCTTCAGGTCAATCACACCTATAATTTTGTGGACCCATCGACTGGAGTCCACCCTCAAAATATAGAAAGGTTGTGGGGGCTACTAAAATGGTGGAACAAGAAGCACAGAGGTACAGCTAGACAACACTTGGATTCATATTTAACGGAATTCATGTGGAGGCGATTCAGTCCACCACAGTGACTTTTATTTGTAAGTACAATTTATTTAATATACCTTTTTTTTTACTTTTGTAATTTTGTTTTATAAACAGTATGGGGAAAATTGCTTGTCATGGCATCATTTTTCCTTTTTCATTATCGCAGTAGCTGAGAAAGGAAATTGTTTATAGTTAAAATTTTGATAATAATTTTTTTGCTTTTTTTTTTTTTTTTAAATATCATCCCCCAAAAAAATATGATTTTTTACCTCTTAATTGTAGCTTTATTTCATGATACAATTACTTAAAAATTGATTATAATAATATTCTGGAAACAGTACGGCTAAAAATTGGTTGTAAAATCAGCCATTTTACGTTGTTCAGTATCGCAGCATTTATGAAAGGCAGTTACTTGTAGTAAATATTTGACAGCATTTTTTCCCACTTTTTCTTTTAATATAATCAATTTGGATTTATTAAATACCATGAAAAAAAATTATTTTTTACCTATTATTGCCTTTTGTTTGTCGATTACTTAAATATTGCTTATAATTACATTCTGAAAACAGTACGGGGAAAAATTGGTTGTAAAATCTGCCATTTCACCCTTTTTGCCTATCGCAATATTTACAAAAGGCAGTTACTTGTAAGTAATGAATTTGGGTTTAGCTATTACTTCTTTTGTTTGAATATTAAAATATCAATGGAAATACTGATTTTTGATTAAACATTTTTGATTATTTATATTTACATTTTCATAATTATTTTACAGTAGCAAATTATTGTTAATAATTTTTGGTTTATCCCATTTTTCATATTTACATTTGATTAATTTTTTTGTTTGAATATTAAAATATTATTGAAAATACTGATTTTTGATTAAAATATAATTGAAAATACTGATTTTTAATTATTTATATTTACATTTTCATGATTATTTTACCGTAACAGTTTTTGGTTTATCCCATTTTTCATATTTACATTTTCATAATTAAGAGTTTGCATTTTTAGCATTTTATTGTTTACAGGGCCAAATGATTATTAAATATTGTTAATAATTCTAATGATTTTTGATTGTTCATATTTACATTTTCTTAATTATTTGAATTAACATTTTAGTCAATTTTACTTATTATTCCATTTGTTTGTTTCAGGGTTTGGCCAAGATGGTGGACATCTCCCTCTCCTTCTTTGATATTAACTATGATATGATGTACTGCCCTGAAGGCATATTACTCTAATCTTGCTATCTTCACGGTGATTTCTCCACGTGATCTGTGGGCAAACTTTATCGATTAAGTGTGTTATCTTAAAAATCATAAGATTAGAGTAGTACTGCCTTCGGGTGTAGTACATCATAGCTTAGCTAATACTCAAGTCCTCTTTTCTGATTAATTCAAATCCATTGACCTATTTATCACTAGAAAAGGTTGTTAATCAAAAATTACTTAATTTTATATTCAATTTTACAATGAATGTTTTTTTTTTCTAGACAACTAAATTAATTGAAAACATTTCCTGGTTGCAAATGAAAATAATTAATTAAAACTTACAAATATCAGGGTAAACAAAATATTACTTAATTAAAATTTTATATTGTGTTTTTAATAAAGCAAATATTACAAACAATATTTAATACATTTGTTTATCACTGTCTTAAATCTAAACAAAGACCTCAGAATATAAATTTTAAATTGTTTATAATAATATTTTAAAAATAAATCATTTATTCATCATTTTAAAATTCTAAGTTTAATTATTAACTTTATTAAATTCTTTCTAATTAAATTAGCCTAAATATTTAACTAGGATATTATATGCTAATACTAAAATAAATTACAATTTTATGACTTCAATTTAAAGACTAGCAAACAAAAAACATAGGGTTTGAACCTGGTTTCCTAACTTTAAAAATTAATACAAACTTTTTGAAATATTTTAACAGTTAAATTAAGACTAAATTAACATTGTTAATTTAAAAATTTAAAGATTTTAGCATGATAAGCACTTATTTAAGTTAAAACTTTTATAATTTAAGCTGTTTAAAAATTAGTTAACAGTTGTACAACAGATAAAATACTGATATAGCATCTTTTCTGTAAAAATTATGGCATTATCCAGTGCCACAACAATTTATTCACAGAAAAACAAAACTATATGGTGTTTTTTAGATGTCTTGACACAAAATTTAACTTAACATTTACCAAAGCTCAACATTATAATATAGATCATATAAGTATATTAAAAAATGACTAAGCATAGGTATATGTGTGGATATAAATATTGGTTGAATTTGTTATTTATTTATAGTTAAACTTAATTTAAAATGTATACATCTATATTTGAATAAGTAAGTTTTAAAAATTAATTTTGATAATAATAATAATAATAATAATAATAATAATAATAATAATAATAATAATAATAATAATAATAATAATAATAATAATAATAATAATAATAATAATAATAATAATAATAATAATAATAATAATAATAATAATAATAATAATAATAATAATAATAATAATAATAATAATAATGTGCACATATCATTTATTTGAATATATTGAGATAATGTGTATTATATTTTGTAATGTATAATGAAAATTTTAAATTAATCATTTTTACTGAATTGCATATATTTCTATTTGTTAAGAGGAATAGATTTACAATAAATAATAATGGTCTATTAGGCTATTTAAAAAACACATTTTTAAAAGAAAAATCTATATTATTGCAGAGTTTTTCCTCATATTCATATTAGAGATTGAATATCAATAATGTTAATATATAATTAATGATGATATATCAAAGTTTTATTATAAAGGGTCTACTAATAACATATCTGGAAAAAAAATAATGTATAATAAATATGACAAAGTAATAGGTATTATTATATTTTCCTCCTTAAAACTAATTGCTTATATTATATTAAATGCTGGTGTACCTAAACAAAAGAAACTTTCTTTGTATACAACTCTATATTTTCATTAATTTTTTTATTATTAGAAGTTTTGAAATAATTGATTATCCAGTATGTTTTCACTTTCAGATTACACACTTGATTAGAAATACTAATTTTAATGATTTTAATAGTTTATGATGCTAGATTTATTTAAATCTTAGAAATCTAACAAATTTTCTGATAATGATGTAATTATATTTATACAATGATGTATCATTACATAATAATTTTTAATAATTAATTTGACAATTACATTATATATATAATCTAATAAATATAAGAATTTATTAAAAGTATGATATTTATTTTGTTTTAATGTCTTATGTTTTTTCTTGAGTCAATCATGGATACATATACAGAATCTGTGTATATAATATTTTATGCTAGAAACGTTTCTAATAACGCATATTAATGATGAAGAAATTAAATCTATAATGTTATTAAAATGAGTTCTTGGTATTTCTGTTTAAGGAATGTGAATTTGAAACAAACTTAAATATCTATTACAAATATCTATTGATTTGAATTTCATTCTCATATTTGGCATTGAATAGATTACTTTTCTAAATACCAATATAGCCTACAGGCATGAACTGATCTATTTTTATCAGCATATCAACTAAACGTTATAGCTATTGGACTTTGCACATTAGTTAGATGCAGTGCTTGGAAATAACTTTCTTCCAAAGATATTTATATAATATTTTGTGCTGTAAAAGTTTCTAATATTTATTATTAAAGAAATGAATTTTCCACAATTATTAACAATAATATTTAATGACTCCATCATAAGAATTTGAGTTGAATTTTATTACATATTATTAACAACTGCAATAAACTGAATTTGTTACTCACATTTAGAATTGTTTAAATTAGCTTTACATATAACCATTTAGACTGCAGACAAAGGCGAATCCATTTTTATTGGCACAGCAACTTGGTTTTATTATTAAAAAGTTTTGCACATTATTCAGATACTGTGATTAAAGATTTTTTCATTCTAAATATATACATATATAGTAGAAATATATTCTATGGTTTCTGTATCTTAATATAAAGTTAAAAATCACAAACTCTATAGGGTAATTAATCTAAAATAGTATTATTTATCATTACAAATAATGTATATAAATAAAATGAAATATATGTTAAATAAATTTAATAATTTCTACAAAAAATATTTTGGAAATGTCATATCTGACCATTCTTTCAGAAGTGGACTATTCCAGATTCCTTACCTGATTGGCTAGCACCTAGTTGCTATCCAATAAGTTTAAAACCACTGGGGTTTGTGCACCAAATCCATGTGTTTCCAGTAAGGTAGGGGATCTGCCGTTAAATAGTCAGCCTTTTGTAGACAGGCCAGAGAGCAATTACTTCTGTTAACCTGAATGACAGAACGTGCTCTCCATTAAACCTTCTGCCATCAGCAAAGGTATTTATCTAGTCATTATTGAGACATCCATGCAGTGAGGTAAATCCACCTATGGACTGGAAACTGCTACATCTGAACTAGAGCCAACTTCAAGGTAAGCTAACTACATAGCTGGAAGAGTCTTACCAGAACTCATGACACAGGCTAATCATTATCTGGAAGTGAGTTCCTTACTCTGCACAACTATGTCAGCATTAAAGAATATCAACTGTATTTGTTCATTTGTTTAACTAACGTGTATATATATTTTATACTAATAAATTGTACATATTAATTGCTGAATAGTTGTTCTTTTGTATCTGCTCATTTGGAAACAAATCTGCAAGCCTAACCAAACACAACAGATTTGGCACAATCGCAGTGAAATTTTTCCCTCATGGCTGGAAAAAATGATAGAATAAACTGTGTCAGTTATTACAGATTTGGCGCAGTTGGACAAAATTTTTTTTTTCACAGCTGGAAAAATTATAGAATAAACTGTACCAGTTATATAACAGATTTGGTGCAGTAACAGAAAATTTTCCCTCATGGCTGGAAAAATTAGAATAAACTATGCCAATTATAACAGATTTGGCGCAGTTGGACAAAAATTTTTCCTTCACGGCCGGAAAAAATTAGAATAAACTATGCCAGTTTAAACAGATCTGGCACAGTAACAGAGAAAATTTTCCCTCACGACTAGAAAATTATATTATAAAATACGCCAGTTTCAACAGATCTAAACATTTGAAATAAATATGTGAATGTGTATTTGTTTTATTATTTTTCGTTTTGGAAAAAATTTACGTTACCATAATTTCATTATGGTGGTATTTTTCTTTTAGAAAAATAACAATGTAAAACTGTTGAATAAAATTGACCACAGACATAAAGGCATGTCAATTTGAAGTGTCAACCAATCATGATAGCTTTACTCGCAAGACAGCATAAAGGCTCACTCTATTGGTTTAAAAGCTTTGTTGAGTTAGTTACAATAATGTAACTACAAAACGAGTATGAGTGGTTACTCAGCATAAATAAAAAAAGATGGCTAAAGCAATTGGCTCTATGAAATCTTTTGATCCGGCTCAACCTAAGAACTGGCCAAATTATAAAGAGCGTTTGATTTTTTATCTACAGGCTAACAATATAAAAAAGTCTGAGATAAAGTTAGCTACACTAATAACCACAATAGGTCTGCAAATGTAAAAATACTCAAGTCTCAATCTATGGCTGTAACCCCAGCTGAGCTGGATTTTGATAGAGTGTTGACAATTCTCACAGAGTATTTTTCTCCTAAACCCTTGACAATAATGCAGAGATACCATTTTTAATCTCAGCATACAAGAACAGGGTGAAACAGCTAGAGAATTGGCAACATGAATCTGTATATTAGCCTTGAAGTGTGATTTCAAAGATTTCATGAATGAAGCACTTTGTGATCATTTTATTTTTGGCATAAACGATCACAATTTGAAGCTGATAATGTTAATGATTCCAGACCTAGATTTTGAGACAGCAGTAGTTCAAGCAAGACTAACAGAAACAATAGCTAGTCAAGCTAAACCATTAAAAAGACTTATAAAGTATGATGTGCAAATAATTGAGCATAACACTGGGTCGGTCAAGCACTCAGTCAGCTCAAATAATTCAGCATCAAATAGTTTAAGATGTTATTATAGATGCAATGAGCATGTGCAAATGCGTACAGAATGTCCATACTGCAAAGCAACATGCATGTTTTGCAAGCATATAAGACATATAAAGGCAGCATGTCTGAAATTAAAAAAAAACAAACAGCTAAGTCTATTCCTAAAGACAGTAAAGGCACTTATAAGAAACATAAGCAAGTTGCCTGTATAAACCATATCAGAGATAACAAGTCTGTGTTTATACACACTGTCATAATAAATGATACACCAGTTAATATGGAACTTGACACAGGATCAGCGGTGTCTATAGTTTCAAGAAAGACTTGGACAAGCATTAATAAAAAAATAAATATAAGCTGCACCCTTGCAGTAAGTCTATATCAGACTACCAGGGAATAAAATCAAACTGTTGGGTCAAACAACAGGAAAAATTACTATGCCTAACAAAACTATATACCTACCACTGGTAGTGGCATTAGGTAACCATAATGATTTAATAGTTCATGACTGATTCAGTTACTTAGGGTTCAAAGTGACCAAAGTGAACCAACTCACTATATTATCAAAGATAAAGACTAATGAATCAGAAGTCTTTAATGAAAAGCTGAAACCTGATGCCAAACTTCAACTAGAAGATAAAAACAAAATAAAATTCCAAATAGAAACAAAAGTATTATGTCATATGTACTATGGGTCCACAAGATAGAGACCAGCAGTGATGATGCAAATAAAGGGCCTCTACACTGCTGTGCAAACAGAAGATGGTCATCATCATCATCACCATTACAAATAGCTAAGACTCAACTACACATCAGAAACTATCAAGACAACAGCAGACAACCAGAAACAAGATCATCAAGAGAAGATGAAAACAAGAACAGCAATCAACTGGAGAAACCAAGAAAGCGAACAAAACATCATCCAGTGCATTTCAATGACTATGTCCTCCAGGGCTAATTTCAGACAGGGGGAGGGATGTCATGTTATTGGCTAGCACCCATTTGCTATCCAATGGGATTAAAACCTTCACTGGGGTTCGCACACTGTATCTGCATGTTTCCAGGTAGGGGATCTGCATTTAAATAGTCAGCCTTTTGTAGGCAGAGCAGAGAGCAATTACTTCTGTTAACCTGAACAACAGAATGTGCTCTCCGTTAAACATTCTGCAATCAGCAAAGGTATTTATCTAGTCATTATTGAGACATCCACACAGTGAGGCAAGTCCACCTATGGACTGGAAACTGCTATGTCTGAACTAGAGCTGACTGGAGGCAAGCTAACTACATAGCTGGAAAAGTCTTACCAGAACTCACGACACAGGCTAATCATTTGCTGGAAGTGAGTTCCTTACTCAGCACGACTATCTCAGCATTGAAGCATATCAATTGTATTTGTTCATTTGTTTAACTAACGTGTGTATATATTTGTACTAATAAATTGTACATATTAATTGCTGAATAGTTGTTCTTTTGTATCTGTTGGTTTAGAAACGAACCTGTAAGCCTAACCAACCACAACAATAAAAATATTTGGATTTTTATTGAATTAAATTTTTGGATTTATTAATTGTAAGTAATTTAAAAGATAGTTATGTAATCATTATGTTAAAAGTAAGGATTTAAAATGTATTGTATTTATTAAACTTTTTTAATGTATTAAGTGCTTTTAGAGAGAGTATAATCAAATTAAAAAATACATTTGTGATCTGATAAGTGTGAGTTTTATTTAAGAAACTTTTTATAGCTAACTGAAAGTCATTTAATTTATGAAAAAAACATATATTTGGCTGGAATCTTTCTTATTTAAGTACACGGCTTAATTCTATAAACATTTTAGGGGGGAAAGGGGCATTTGGATGTGATGCAAGTACGTTTTCTCTGAGATTAGGTCAGTGTTTAATCTATTTTTCTATATCCTTGAACATATTAGATTAACCACATACGCTCACGTGATATAAATAAAGTGGGCTCTGTCACGAGATAGAATGAAATATATACATATGAACATAATAGATACATTGATTATCGTGTGTATTAGATTGAAATGTTAAAAGTTGTTTGCGAATAGAGCAAAACACTGCCTTTCAAGCTCTTAAAAACTAACTTTTGAAGTCAATATTTACAGTCCATCAGAGACCATTTTCACTCTCAACCTTTAAAAGGATTAGAACAACTAATTTTGTTACTTTGTTTCTTTTTCCTGTAGACATCAATTATATTTGCCTCCTGAGAATTGAATAAAGAATACAAATTTGAATAACATTTTTAGGTTTAGAATTTTTCTTTTGTGTGTGTGTGTGCATTTTTTTTTTGGGGGGGAACACATAATAGCAAATTTTTTCCAATGTATTATTATTATTTCGCTTTTTAATTAATTTAAAGCAAAAATATATCTGTTAACTATTTTATAATTTTAAAAGCTAAATTAAAAAAATAAAATAAATCTATTAGCATTTCCTAAAATGTTTTAATAAAATAAATCAAATACTGCCCATTTCACCACCATCATTAATTATTATTATGTTTCAAAGAGTAAACTTCATTAAGACTCAAAAAGGGTTATATAAGTTACATGGGAAAACATACGTCTTAGATACAAATTGATTCATGTTATTACACATGTAATAAAAGTTTACAATCTTGATTGTGATGCAAATAAAACCCGATTTACATTAATTAAAAGAAAAATAATTATTATATAACAAGATAATATGCCAAATTAAGTTTACATAGAATTTTTAAATGTGATATGAGAAAAATATGTGCCAACACATAATAGTATGATTGAAAACATATGGAGGAGGGTTTAAAATTGATGTTAGATTGACAAATGATACCATTAAAAATTGGGCTCACTTGGTGGGAGTACTATAGTTTTCATAGCTAAGTCTTATTGTTCATTTATTACATAAGTTCTGTGAAAATTATTATTATTACTCTTTCTTATTGGATTGCCAAATGTATACTATGTAATACTAAAACATCCATGCACTTTATTACTGTTACACAATTTTTTATTTAACACCTTCTTTTACAGTTTATAGTTTCGATTGCCCCAGCAATAGTTCTGAAGAAGATTACTCGGGCAATTAAAACTGTAAACTGTAAAAGAGGGTGGTAAATAAAGCATTGTGTAATAGTAGTTAAGTGCATGGATGTTTTATTATTATTATCATCATCATCATTATTATTATAATTCGCTTGCAAATGGATAAAATATGTTTTTATAAACAAATTGAAATAATTAATCGTTTTTCTTTGTAAGCTTAATACGCTTTCCATTTAGGTGGACTCATTATCAGATGATAGATTTTAATAAGTATTTTTTTTTCTCATATGTCATAGTATCAACCGGGAAGCAAACCCGCTAACCCGGGTCAACTGCTTACAAAGCAGCTGTTTATTATTTATAAAAATGTAATAGTTTTTAACATAAACAAATTATTTAGGTAATTGTCCTTGTAAAAAAAAATATATTTATATTTTTTGGTTTATATGATCTACAAGTGATATTGCATAGATTTTATAATTTATTGAAAAATGATACAATATAAAAATCAATAGACAAAAGGCTAGCGCAAAGAAATAAGATGTTACAAAATAAATGTAAATTCAGACATATCAAGGCCTTTAAATATTTAACAGTTTAATAAGATCAGAAAAAAGTAGAAGAGATAAAAACAATAAAATGGCATAAACATAAAAGCTTTTAAAAGAAAAAATAATTATTAACATCTAAAAGTATATCTCCTACACTTTAAGAGCTATATGTGGAATGTAACTTATATAGAAAAGTGTAAATTGCTTGGATCTAAAACAAATGCAAGTCTTTGAAACATGGTATTGGCACAACAAGATAAAGACACTTTAGATGATAAGAATAAAAAATAGAAATTCTGAGTTTGATTGGAGAAGGTAGAGGGATCCCAGATTTCTCATAAATATAATATTATTGGTTCTTTTGTGAGATATTCTTATAGTGAGTGATAGAAGAAAGAGTAGCATGATAAATTGTTGGAAGAGTTTCAAGAAATAATGGACTCATATAGATATATATATATATAAATTTAATGCTGTTCACTAACCTATGTTAGAAAAAGAGAAACTTTTTTAATTATTTTTATAATAATACAGAATTTTTTTTTACTTTGTTAAATAATAGTCATAAGAAAAGAAAAAATAAGCCGGCTACTTTTATAAATAAAAAATAGGAATTCTATAATTAATTGACACTGTACTAACATTAAAGTTTGGGACTACAGACTATATATGTAATATTATAAAGAAGAAGCAACCCTACAAATTTACATGCACTTGCCATATGAGCCTCAGCTTGAAAAGCATATTGACCAACTATATTTTGCAGATAAGAAAAAACAAGACAAATTATTTTATTGGAAAATAAATTTATACATACAATTTGGCTGGCATTTTTAGTGTCTGTTGGCACATTTAATGTGAAATACCTCTCTTTTTTTTTTTGGGAATGTTCTACTTAACACGTATGTAAAGAACTACAAATCAATAAATACATTGATGTATGTTGGTAATGCATAATATTTTTCCAAGCAACATAATTTTAGGTAAATAATTTTTGATATATGATAAAAAGTTTTCTCTACATTGTTTCTTATAGTTTCTCTGCCCACTTATAACACTGATCTTGTGGGTTCTATGGCATGAATAGATTAATAGTTTTATCCTATTTGATCCCTATTTTATTGTCCAGTATTGAAAATATTTATTTTGAGATTTTTAATGCAATGTTTATCAATATTATTAGGTATTGCTCATAAACAAATATAGGTATCATAATTTCAGAGAGAAAAAGATAAATGACAAAAAACGTAATATTTAAAAAGGAACTTTGCCATTAATATGCAAACCAATTGATTAAAAATAAATATATCTGCATCAACCAAATACCTGTATCTTTGACATATTGAAACTTCACTTCTGCAGTAAAATTTTCTTTTTGAAAATCTTCAGCATCTTATCTAATTATAGCTCTCCATTGTCTTCTATTCTCAGTTGTATCTTGCCAATAAAAACAATCAATATTGTAAGTGATTTGGGATAATCTTTGAAATATAAATAAGATGTGACTCTGACATGAAAACATGATCACATTTACTATAAATTATTTTTAAGTTTTATTCATTTGCTTACATGTAAATTCAACAAAAAGGACTTTTGCAGTACTATTTTTAATAGCATCATAAGTAATAGCTGAAGGACATGTCACTTGATCTTATTAATCTTGCCATAACATCTTTAAAATCTTACTTCCATAGCATTTTTAGATAAAAAATACTGTCTATTTTATTTCCAAACAGGAAATTGGGCAAACTTTTATTGTGACAATTATATCAAATGATACTTTCTTTTCTTTTCATATGTTAAATATACATATTAACATCAGTACACCATCATGTTTCCACCTAAAAAACTATCTTGATATTTAAAATGATTCATATTTTAAAGAAGAAACTCACAAGTTAAATGTTCTTGAAAATTTTCAACATTAATTATTAAAACAAAGCCATTTTGCATTTAAAACATTTGAAAATTAAGTTTTAAATTGTCAAACAGCACTACCAGAATTATATTGCATATATAAATCCAAAAAGGTGTGATTTTGAGCTTTTGATTGACTCAAATTAAAAACTCAACTATCATATCAGTATCATATTTTAATGCCTTTTCCATGAAGCTATGTATAAACAATTCCAAAAAGCACTGTCATAATAACGAAGAACAGAAATTGAAGCTAGTAATATATCTGTTTAATACTAGTTTTTGTTTGAAAGACTTTAAATTTTCCACCAGCATAATACTACTATTAATTCATTACATAGAATTTTTAAAATATGAGTAAATTTTATAAACAAGCATTTAATTTCAAGCAATGCCATAGTTAATTGTATATAATATCACTACCAAATGATTAAATTATATATATATATATATATTTAAAGCAGATGGTTCATAAAAAGTTTGAATGTCAGATTTGTAAGAGCCAGAATAACTCTTGGGACCTCCAAACCCAAGTTAGAAAATCTACTAATTATGCCAAACTGTGCAGGATATATATATATTGAAACAGTATTATTTTGTCTAACATCACATTTCATCTACTAGGTCCCAATGTAGGTTTCATTCCCTAATTCAAACCCATCCAAGTTCATGTATATTATCATATTTTAATGTATAATAATGCATATTTATGTGTATGTGCATAGATTTATTTATTTGCATACATTTAAGTATATTAATGTCTGTATGCATATTGTTATAATACATATACTCGAATTGTAAATTAATAAAGTAGGTTGTGTAAGCATTGTTGTATGTGTATGAGTGCACCTACATATATGTGTGAATGAAGCAGCAATGTAGTAGATTTTTATATGCATTGCAATGCTATTTAAATTATTTTATTTTTAATTATTATAAAATTAGAGTACAAATTTAGTTTTGTTCACAGATAAATTTTCAATTCCAAAGAATGATAAGATTACACATATAACGTAATCTTTTTAGAACACAAATCTGTTTTAAAAGATCACCCATTTCTCGGAAATCATCTTACTTTTGTCTTTTCTAAAACTGATAAAACTATGTTAAAACTTAAGCTGTAAACAATTTCATAGCTTTTGTAGGAGTCAAAGAGTTAGTATAAAAATCTTTAAAATTAAGCACTAAAGGTACACTGTCTTAATTTTATGTATCAGTTGCTGCCAGGGGCAACAGCCATTTTAATAATGGAAACTAGTGGCTAGAAGGCCGGTCTATGATAATGGGGAAGTTCAAGACCAACAGCCTGCCATGAAGACATCGGACAAGCAGACCAATGAAGAACACCAGTGCCAAATGCCATGATGGATCCCTCAGCTAGAAGATTATTGGTAAAATTTCTTCCTGCAGAGTTCTTAAAATAAATCTTAAATTAATGTAATCTTAAAGTTACTAAAGCTACCTATATTAATTGAGCATACTTAAACTTATAAACTTATGAATTTCCCAGTAATAAACTCTGTTATTTAAATCCTATGTAATGAAATTAAATGTAATGGTAACTGCAATAATCTTGCCTTCTAAATGAATAATCATAATTTAATGCAGTACAACAAGAGAATGTCTTGAAGTGTAATCCAGTTTTCTTTTTTCCACATAATTTCAGAAATGCAAGGTCTTTTAAAATCTCATGGAATTTTATTTAAGACATTTATTATTATCTCTTCTAGCAATATATCCAATCCAGTTGCATATCAGTTCCTTAATTACTTCAGTGATGCTATTAATTTTCTTATTCAAAAATACTTCATTTTTTATATCTTATAACTCTTAATATACTTCTGATTATACTTCAGTATGTGAATTACTATCTTTATATAGAACTTATTTTTATACTTTAACTTAATTTGTACTTAATTGTCAATTAATTCATAGTTTTCATTCTTTCCCATTCCATGTACTTCTGTAGTAAATCACTAATATTTTTAACATTTTCTTTACAAGTTAATAGATCAATTCTCATGTTATCCTATTTATGAAGACATTATTTGATTTCCAATGGCCTTTGATCAAGCTTTATGAATAGATTTTTTTTTTTACTATTATAAGAAAATGGTGCACTCTCTGATAGCTTACTTATTTCTATATAAATTTAGATCTTCTTATTTTTCATATCTGTTTTCTATAGCCTTAGTTCTCTGCCTTTTACTCGCAATAATATTTTCATGTTCCAATCTTTAATACTGTAACAATTAACAAATTAAATACCATATTCATCCCACTTTTTATATTGTTAAACTACTCAAAAATGGCCACCTATAGGGAATCTATCTAAGCTTTTTTTATTTGCTTTATTTTATTATTTTTTTTAAGAATGTTTTTAGTAACCCAAATGGTCTTATTTAATTACATGCCCATTATTGTTATTATCACTTAACTATTTAATATTTTTTTAAAAATAACATTTGCAGAAATAGAGGGTTAATTTTATTCTTTTTTCTCAAAAAAAAAAAATTGCTTTTAAATTAATCTATATTTTAAATTCAAAAATAAACTCCGTTTTTTTTTTTTTTTCTAAGTTTACGCATTTTTATAATATTCACAAAGTTTCATTTAATTTTAAATATATTTAATGAATTCACATCAAAATGAATCATATAAAATTTTATCTAGATCAATAATTTATATATTTAAATTTAGTGTTCTATCGATAGAATATTGATGATATGTCTTGTAGAACTTTTTTTAAAAAATCAATTTAAATATATATGTTTTTATCTATTAATGAAAATTACATAGTTTATTGTTTCCTAATACGACATATTATTACAAAAAAAAATAATAACTCAAATGTGCTGTATCAAGTAATAATTGTGTAAAGAAAATTATACTAACAAATTATAACACGTCTTTTGTTTTTTATTACTCATCTAAAAAATTAATCTATTAAAGTTAGATTCAATTTATCTCGATATAGATTTCGTTATTTCTTACCTTAGTCATATATTATTATTTAAAATATTAAAGATTTTTTTTTTTTAAAAAAAAAAATATTAATATAAAGTTATAAAAAATATTATCGCTAATACTTTTTAATTATGAAAAAAAAAAAAAGATTTTAAACAAATTTTCAAATGTCAATAAAATATAATTCACACAAAAAGATCTTCAGTGAATTTATTTATCAATTTTTGCTAGGATTACTTCCAATTAACCATTAAAAAAAATTACATATATAAACACTCTTTAAAATAGGATCGTGATCAGGGGTATGGTAGAGAAAATATGGCTTTTAATGTACATGTAATATAGTATATTTTTCATATATGTGGTATACCATTCTCATATATGAATCTAAAACTTGAACAGATTAAGTTTAAATATGTAATTATTTTTAGCTTTTATATTAAGATTAGATAATAATAATAATGATGATTCTAAAACTAAAGTTATTGATGAACAATGAGAGTGCTATGGAATTTCAGGATGAATAAAAAATAACATAGATTTGAAGATTCAGAGATTATGTGGATAAATATTGATAAAGAAGTCAATCATTTGTGGCCGAGTGGTTAGCACAGCTGCCTTACAAGCATTTGTCCCAGGGTTCACTTCCCAGCTGACACTTTGACACATTAATATATATATATGTCATGGCTAACAAGTTTTTTTTGGGTTTATGGATCCGAAGATCATTGACATCAACAAAAATGATGTCATCTTTTACACTTCACATTGCATCAAAATAATAGGATTATACTTAGAAGTCCATTATAAATGGCAATTGTTTGTTTTGAGTCATAAAACAATTAATAATATTGTCAATTATTATTATTATTATTATTATTATTATTATTATTATTATTATTATTATTATTATTATTATTATTATTATTATTATTATTATTATTATTATTATTATTATTATTATTATTATTATTATTATTATTATTATTATTATTATTATTATTATTATTATTATTATTATTATTATTAAGTTCAGCATAAACAATATACTTGTATTTAATTATTATTATTATAATGGATTTGAACCCAGATTTTCAAGCTCCCTTCAGTGATCCACTCTATTTCATACAACTGGTGCACATGAGCATACACATGTGAAAAAGATAAATGATCTCCAATATACTTACCTCATGCTGAACTAACTCTCATCTTTATTATTATTACTATTACTAGTATAGTCAGGGCAGTAGTTGTAGAGCAATTGAGAATATTTAATAATATTCTTTATTTTCTCATTATTTTAACTATTATATAAGATATATTATAATAGCCAAGGCTGCAGAAAGGAGTTTGCTATTAACTGAAAGGAGACCCTTTGATTGCTCTTGGAGGCCTTAAAGGAACTGAGCAGGGCAAATTCCTAATGTCCACTCCATACGTTATTGTCATTGCAGCTGTTATTACTATGTGATTATTCATATAGTATACGAACATGGATGGGCTGCTCACCAACATGCATTAGCCAGTGTGGTGAGTTTATTGGCTTTTTACCTCTGAGTTTAAGATCAAGAAACACCATGGTCTTTCTTCTCAGTGCCTGATAAGGCAGAATGAATGTTCGTGTAAATGATAAATATTTTTCCCATACATATATATAATTATGACAGACAAAAATAAAGCATGGCTCTTATTCTCAGGAGGCTGTAAAGTCACCAACCAAGGCAGCGGTTGGTGGCCGAAGGTGGAGGGTGCTAAGAATCTCCTGATTGCGGACCCAGGCTGCCATTTGATGACGACTTTTTATTTAGGTACTTACAACTGCAGATCACTTTCAAGTGAAGGAAGATTGCAAGAATTAGAAGAAGAACTGTCTTATATTAAATGGGACATTATTGGACTTTGTGAAGTTAGAAGAAAAGGAGAAGAAACAATTGATTTAAAAAGTGGACATATTCTTTATTATAAAGGCATACATATTGGAAATACAAGTGAAGTAGGATTCATTATAAATAAAAAATGGAAGAACAATATTGTGGAGATTGAGGGTGTATCAGACAGAGTGGCAAGATTAGTTATACAACTTAATAGCAGATACCAAATGCAGATAATTCAGGTTTATGCCCCAACAAGTTCTCATAGTGATGAAGTAGTAGAAGATTTTTATATGGCTGTACAAAAGGCTTTTGATCAGAGTAAACAACATTTTAAAATTGTTATGGGAGACTTTAATGCTAGAATTGGTAGACAAATGAAAGATGAAATTGCTGTAGGTAATTTTGGTTATGGTAATAGAAATGAGAGAGGACATAGACTTGTGGAGTTTGCAGAAAAAGAAAAACTTTATATTATGAATTCATTTTTTGAGAAAAATGTTAAAAGGAAATGGACATGGAAGCATCCAAATGAAGGTACAGCAGAATTGGATTATATTTTGACTAACAGAAAATACATATGTCAAGATTGTAATGTTCTTAATAAATTTAACACAGGAAGTGATCATCGATTAGTAAGGTGTAAGTTACGTGTTAATGTAAAACTAGAGAGACAAAAATTATTAAGAAAAACAATATTTACAGTTGATATTCCTAATCTTCAGAAACATTTTAATGAATTTAAATTAGAACTTACAAATAGGTTTCAAGTGTTAGAAGATTTTGAACATGATTCAGATTTGAATGAAATTAATATGAAAATAACTGATACACTTTTAAAAACTGCAACAAACATAGCTGGTAGAAAAAAGCAGCAATTGACTAATAAAATTTCTACTGAGACTAGAGAATTTATGAAGAAAAGAAGGAATATGAAGATATACAAAAATGATGTACTAAAAAGAATTGAATATCTCGAATTTTGTAAAATGGTACGGAAAAAAGTTGAAAATGATATAAGAAAGTATAACTGTGAAATAGCAAGGAAAGCTGTAGAAGAAAATAAAAGTCTCAAAAATGTTAAACAACATTTTGGTATTGGTAGGAAATTTATATCTGCAATAAGAAAAAAAGATGGAATTATTACTAAAAAGAGAGATGACATCATGAAATTGGTAGAAGATTTTTATCAAGAATTATATAGTAATAAAGAACAAGTACCTCCTATATCTATTACATCTTCCAAATTGCCCAGAATTTTAAATGAAGAAGTGAGACATGCAATTAAGTGTATGAAGAAAGGAAAGGCTCCAGGAAATAATGGAGTTATAATTGATATATTAAAAGAAGCAGGTGAAGAAATAGAAATGATTTTAGCAAAGTTATATACCAAATGTCTAAATGATAAAGATGTACCAGAAGATTGGAAGAATGCAGTAATAATATTAATATTTAAAAAAGGTGATAAAGAAGATATTAGAAATTACAGACCTATCAGCCTTTTATCAGTTTTATATAAAATTTTTACCAAGATAATTACAACTCGTCTACAGAGAACTTTGGATTTCCACCAACTAAGAGAACAAGCTGGATTTAAAAGTGGTTTTAGTACAATAGATCATATCCAGGTATTGAGAGAAGTCATAGAAAGGACAAATGAATATGAGTTGTCATTATGTTTTGGATTTGTAGATTATGAAAAAGCATTCGATTCTATACATATTTCTTCAGTGATTAAAGCATTGGATCATCAAGGTATAGATCCAGGATATTGTCATATTTTAAAGAATATTTATAAAAATGCAACAGCAACAATTAGATTACATAATGATACTGGAAAAATCAACATTGAGAAAGGTGTAAGACAAGTTGACTACATATCTCCAAAACTCTTTACAGAAGTGCTGCAAGAAGTATTTTGTGGATTAAAATGGGAAACTAAAGGAGTGAAAGTAAATGGAGAGTATTTAAGTCATTTAGATTTCATAGATGATGTAGTTGTTTTTGCAAATAATGCTTCAGAGCTGCAGGAAATGTTGCAGGAGTTAGCAGATGAAAGTAGAAAAGTAGGACTAAAGATAAATGTTAAAAAGACTAAAGTAATGTTTAATCAATTTGCTCAAAATATGAAAATAAAGATTGATTATGAAGAATTAGAAGAAGTTAATAGTTACAAATACCTTGGTCAGATTATTAATACAGATGGAAACATAATGGAGGAAATTAATCATAGAATTAAACTTGGTTGGAGTGCTTTCGGTAGAAATAACTTGATACTAAAAGGAAATATGCCTATGTGTTTGAAAAGGATGGTTTTTAATAAATGTGTTTTACCAGTTCTTACTTATGGATCTGAGACTTGGACACTTAATAGAAGAGCAACACAGAGACTTCAGACCACTCAAAGGAGTATGGAGAGATGTATGTTGGGAGTAACAAGAAGAGATTGAAAATGCAATGTATGGGTAAGACAACAAACAGGTGTTACTGACCTTATTGAAAAAATTAAAAGATTGAAATGGAGTTGGGCTGGACATATTGCTAGAAGAGATGATAATAGATGGACAATTGAAATTTTAAACTGGATTCCAAGAGATTGTAAAAGACCCAGAAAGAGACCTCATGTGAGATGGATGGATGAAATAAGAAAATGTGCAGGGGTGTTGTGGAGAAGAGAAGCTAAAGATCGGAGAAGATGGATTAAACTTGGAGAGACCTTCATCCTGCAGTGGATTGATAATGGTTGATGATGATGATGATAATAGCCAAATTTTGAATTGTGAAATGACAGTAGAAAGTCATGACTAATTTCAAAGTAATCCCTTTATGAATGAGTCAAAGCCTCAATATCACTATCCAAAACTCAAAATATACTTGAAAGTTATTTATTTTAAATTTTTGCGTAGTTTTTATATAAAATCCTACTGATAATGCAATGAGACTTAAATGGTTTCAATAACAAAATATGTTTATAATAATTCATAGTAAAAACTTATAAAAAAATTGAGCATTAAGTGAATTTTGCAATTGAAAATCATTTAATGGATTAAGATTTTAATTCTAATTATAGTTCCTTGATCTCATTGGCTATTGTAAACAAAGAAAAAAATACTTTCTACTAAATCTCTATTGAGAAAAAATTAATTTTGGTGTATGTTGAACATGAGCTTCTGTAAAATTTATAATAAAAATTGTAAGATATTTTTTAAGTATATTTTGTAAAATTATTAACTATTTGTTTCTTAATAAGTCTGTAATTTTTATATTTAGGTTTTATATTAATATATTTTTTTTAATAAAAAATTAGCAGTTAAAAGTTTATAGTGCCACAGAAAATTATTTTGGCAATAATTTTATTGTTGTTTTTTTTACTGCTTATTTAACTGATAAATTTATATTTAATATTAATTATATTTTTAAAACATTCAATTTTAATAATATTTGATTTGAAGTAAAAAAAATTTAGTAAATACATGAAAGTTGAAAATAAATATATTTACTTTGATTTTTTTTTTCTTTTATTATTATTTTTTATTTGCAAAATTGATTTTTTAAAGGCCTATGCTTTTAACATGATAACTTTCAGATTTTTTAGCAAAATGGCTTGTTTACTTCTGAAAAAGGGTAGTAGTTGCACTCCATTTGAGTGCTGTTTTAACATTCCTGTATATGATATTAGCATAGGCTTATTTGCATAATGTATTTGTTGTCATACTGCTTTTATTGATTTTTTTATTGAAAAAATATCTGAAAAGATTAGTGTCTTATAGACAATTGGCTATGATTTAAAGTCTTTATCTATTGTTTATGATAGAAAAAGATACTCAGATAGTGTCCACTTCCTTCTAGTTTTCAAACAAAATTTACGGATTAAAATAAATATATTTTGCTTTTTTATAATATATTTTTGATTATTTTTATACACTGATTGGTTGATTATTATTTAAACCAAAAAGAAATACACATATACACTTTCAATTTATTTATTTATCTTTTACTTTTAAAATAGAATTTAATAAACTTAACTACTATAAAAATGCATGGTGTATGTGATGTCATTATCTATCAGAATTAACATAATATTAAAATCTTTTCAAATATTGTAATAATTATAAAACAAATATCAGATTTTAAGACAGAATTTGATAGATATATCACAAATCTATATTTCTTTATTCAATTAAAAATATAAAATAATTTGTTGATTTTTTTAAAGAATGTTTAGACAAATATTGTTGATGACATTTAGGATCAGTTATTATTATTGATAACTCAGATTTTAAATACTTAAAAAGGTGAAATGTGGTATTTTAGAGTATTAATCATTTATAAAATTAAATTTTAAAAAATTCAAGTTCAGTTCATTGACTTTTAGTATAACATAAAGATTTTATACAGGAATAAAAGTTGAGCATTTTCAAAAGCACTCACCAGATGGAATAAGAGAAAATGTCAGATTTCATAAGAGTTAACAGCATTTAACAAAATATAAAAAAATTTAAATTCTAATTATTTGCTTTTTATTAAAATATACAATTAAAGAACAAATAGGAAAACATGAGCAAATAAGATCCATGAATGCATTCAAAAATAAAATGCATACTTAAGTGCATTTCACTTGCTTTATTCAATGTAAAAACATAGAAACATGTAAAACAAATATTAACCTTTCATAATTTTAGTCCACAATTTAACGTGTTTGGGCCAATTTGCTCCCTGGTGACATTTCCCACAAGTATTATATGTTAAAATGTGTATTTTTCTGTATACTTTTTTATGTAAAAATTCCATTCAAAAAATTATGATAGATGGTGGGGAATTAAAAAAACACCTTACAAAAGACATAAACGCTATCCAACATGTTCAGCCATTGTTCCAAGGCCAGGCAGTAAAACATTTGGTGTATTAATACATTCTTTAATGAAAATAGTCACAATGACCAAAAACATGTTTATTTGCAAATTTAATATGGTATTAGATATTTTTACAATAATTTACACTATATTGATTAGATATTGAGAAATCTAAATTATTAATAACTTATTTTGACTGGAAATACTTTATTTTTAAAAATATAATGTTATATTATCAGCTAACATGAATATAACCTTATGCTATTTAGAGATTTAGCTTCCACATAAGCAATCTACTTATACTACCGAGTATGAAAATATCACAATTTTACAATATATATTCAAAAATTTTAAACTTTTAAAGCATAATATGTTAGATATAAGAGAAATAAATAAATATTCATTCAAATTTTTTAAAATAATCAGAAATAACAAAGATTTTGTTGATTATGTAAACTGGAAATATCTTTCTGAAATGATGACATGTAATCTTTTTGTTTTAATTACAATCTCATTTTTTAAATATTTATAAAAACAAAATGTGAACATTTAAAATTTATTTCAGTAGTAAACAAAAATATCTATCAAATAAAGTCAAAATTATTATTTTCTGATAAGTAATAATCATTTAATCATATATTTTACATTGATTGGCGAAGCAAAGAAAAATGTCAGGAAATTCTGAAATGTTTGAGTCTAGACTGCACTAAGAAAAGATTAAACAGGGATTTTTATAATAAACAAGCAATCATTTAATTATATTCAGGATGGAAAAAAATTAACCTATTTCAATTTTATAAACTTTATTTTATATATACATCTATGTATATATTGAACTGGGTTCATTTAAAAGAAGCTTATTTAATGGGTTTAAACACATTTTAAACATAATTTTTAATTTATATTTTTAATATTATGTGAACAGACCACCCTTCAAGCAGTGGGGAGAATACCATCAATACCAGGGCCATCAATGATACCCACAATCAGCTTTAGCTCACATTGACTGCTAGATTCAAACCTCTGCCATCCAAAGTATTTTATTTGTTATGAGGATCAACCTCAGGTACCAGCCAATCATAAGTTATATAATCAGCATGCTTTAGACAACAGACCCACAATACAGTGGTTGAAATATCCTATGACTAGCTCACATTCTGTCTCAGGGTCCAGCATATTTACTTAACACATAAAATAATTCTATATTAAATTACTGGTGATGCAGTGCCAAGAGAAAAAGATAAAATAGACAAAATATTAATTAAAGCAAACATAAATATTTAATTATTTATACACACATATATTTAATATAATATAAAACAACAAAAAATGTACATAAAAAACTATGAATGACTTTAGGCTATAGTTATAATAATCCATTAATTAAAGTTTATTTTATTTAAAATTAAGTGTGTACTCAGCTATTTAAAAAAATCTTTACCTAGGTTTTCATAATTGTCAGTTTCTTACTGGTTGGTTTTTGGCCTTTATAAATGGTTCCAGGGTTTGTTTTCCATTCTTTGTGTTGACAATGGGAAAGAGTTTGTGGCAGTGTTTATTGACAATATAGGCATTGTTCCAGGCATTGGTTCAGGTGAGGTTCAGTTGATTTTCTTTTTGTTAAGAGTTTTTGGGACATGAATCCCAGATGAATATCATAAAGTTGTCTAGCAATGCATGTTCTAGATCCACAGTTTTTACATGAATGTTGTTTACAGCAGTAATTGACTGGCTTACTACTGCATTTACAGTTTCTGAATATCTGGATCTCTGGTTGTTTGGATTCTGCATTTTGTCCAAACTGAATAATCTGAACTAATGAATGATCTAGCAAATTGCAACTCTGACTAAATAACAATAGTTAGAGTGACTTTATATACTATTTTCTCTTCTGTTGTTTTAATTTCTTATCATTATTTTTAATTTCAATCCTAACTTGAAATCTGTCTTTTAATTAATTTTAGTTTCTTGTTATCTTAATCCTTGTTTAGATTCATCTAAATGATCTTAATAAGATAGTTTACAGTTTTTTAATTAATACAATTTAATCTATAATCTTATAAACTAATTGCATTCCAAAGCTTTTACAAACAAATTTTATTTTTACAGACTAATTTTTAGTCTGATTTCACTTTTGCTTATTTCATACATTATAAAAGTTTTTTTTTTAAAGATGAGAGAGAAAAAAAGGGTTTTAAATCTATTTTGTAATTCTATTTTAACCCACCCACTCCTTGCTAAGGTGTTTTATTCACAAAAAAAAATATGATGTAATCTTTTGCTTTTTTTTTTGCCAAATTTTATTTAAAAATTTTTAAAACTAATAATTTTTTTTTAAAAAATTAGAAAACATGTAACACCATTCACTAGTAATACATTACACAACCCTCTGTTGAGAATAAATTGCACCAGTTTATCATATTTTATCTCTAACAATTTACTTATATTTCCCCTGTAATTACTAATTATTATTTTGTTTCTATATCATGCTGTTTCTATATCATGGCTTCTACTTTTTTTTATTTAGGTTTCTACCCTTTGTCAATACATTTTGGAGATGCTTCGATGTCTACAGTAATTAATGAGGGTGATCTTTCTTAAACTATTCTTCCTTCCAGACTGTTCAATGTTAATTCCAGCAATCATATTCTGCACAACAGCCATGATGAGCAACATACATCTTTCTGATGTGTACAGGGGTTTTGACTGAGGCAGATGCAGAGTTTGCCGGGCTTATACTGAATTACACACACACACACATAACATATATATATATATATATATATATATAAAATAGAAAGTATATATATATATATATATATATATAAACTTTCTATTTTGGGTTTTTCTACCAGAAATTTGGATGAGCCCACAACTTGCTCCAATGAGACTGCATCCTAGAAAGTAAAAAAAAATCATCGCTGCGAATGGCAGGATTCTCTGACTGACCTATTTGGTTTACACTATTGATATTTATAATATGGAGAGATTTCCCCCCAAGAACTGACTTGCATCTTATCTTGGTTGTTCTGAGTGTGCATGTTTTAAAATATAAAGTTAGGACTTTTTTATCCAGCAAAACTTGGATGATCCCAGGAATTTCTCTTCTAGAACCTCATCCTGAGAACTATTCCTGTTTAATCCATTATAGGTACAATTTTCACACATGCTATTGCCTACACTTATTATGCTTCCTTCAACCTTCACTCTCTCATTCCATCCTAAACATTTCAACTCCAATTCCTTAGACATCCTATCGTTATACCAATGACTATTTATACTGCATTTCATTTATTTGATTTATTTACTTTTAACTCTGTAAAAACATTACTTTAAATCATTTCTTTGGCTTTGCTTTTATTAACATGTGTGTATTCTAAAAAAAAAATTGTTTTATTCTTTGTTTGCCTCCATTATTACTTTTTGAAAAACATTTTCTTTCATTTAATATAGGCTTTTTTTTCCATTTACATAACATGATTTTCTACAAAGAAAAAAAAGCTATTTTATTTCATATGTTTACTCTAAAACTATTACTTTAAATAAAAAAATTCTCATTATACTTTCATTTAACTAATATCAACTCTAAAAACAAACTTTACCTATCTTTAAATAGAATGAAGTGTTGTTGTTCAATTAAATATTTTAAATTGAATGAAGTGTTTACCAAACTCCAAACCCTAAGTAATAAATTATTTATCATTTCTGGCCACTTTTCTCTCTCTCCTTTTTAATTACATTATATATTTAACTAATATTAATTATTTTAATTATTAATATTTGCTTCGGTCTATTTCTTTTCTCACACTGCTGACCGATTTTTAATTTTTATAACTAAGCAATTTAGAATTTATTCTAATTTTAGTTTCAAACTTTTTTTTTCAATTTTAATTATGATCTTATTTTTTTAAATTTTTCTAATGCTGTATTAATTTATGGTATTTTAGCTCCCATGTTGGATGGCATTTGAACCAAGTCTATTTAAAAGAAGCTTATTTAATTGGGTTAAAAACCTTTTAACATAATTTTTAATTTATATTTTTAATATGTGAATGGACTGGGTCTTCAAGCAGAAGATAGAATACCATTGATAACTGGATCATCAATGATACCCACAGTCAGATTGAGCTATGCAAAGCATGACTCAATCACATTTCCAGACTGTGGCCCACCTTGACTGCTAGATTCAAACCTCTGCCATCCAAAACATTTTATTTGTTTTGAAAATCAACCTCAGGCACCAGCTGTTCATAAGTTATATAGTCAGCATGTTTTGGATGACAGACCCACAATCCAGTGCTTGAAATTTACCATGACTAGCTCACATTCTGTATCAGGGTCCAGAATATTTACTTAACACATAAAATAATTCTACATTAAATTACTGGTAATGCAGTGACAAGAGAGAAAGAAAAAATAGACAAAATAATAATTAAAGCAAACATTAATATTTAATTATTTACACACACATATAACAAAACAAAATTTACATAAAAATATGAATGACTTTAGGCTATATTTATAATAGTTCATTAATTAAAGTTCATTTCATTTAAAATTAAATGTGTACACAACTATTTAAAAGTATCTTTATCTAGGATTTTATGATTGTCAGTTTCTGTTTCCAACTGGTTGACTTGTTGGTCTCCATTGATGTTTTCAGGTCTTGTTTTTCATTATTTCTGTTGACGATGGGAGAGAGAATTTGTAGTAGCACTCATTTACAATCCAGGCATTGTTCTGAGCATTGGTTCTGGTGAGGTTCAGGTGATATTCTGAAAGTTGAGGGTTTTCAGGGCCTGAAGCCCAGCTGCATATTCTAGTTGTCTAGCAATGCATGGTGCTAGATCTGCAGCTTTTGCATGGATGTTGACTGCAGCTGTAATTGACTGGCTTACTACTGCCTTTACAGTTTGTGAATATCTGGATCTCTGATTGTTTGGATTCTGCATTCTATCTGAACTGAATACTCCCAACTGATGAATGATCTAGAAAATTGAAGCTCTGGCTAAATAATAATAGAGAGAGTAACTTTTTATACTTGTTTCTCTCCTATTGTTTTAATTTATCATTATTTCTAATTTTGATCTTAACTCAAAATCTGTCTTTTAATTAATTTTTAGATTTTTTGTTATCTTAATCCTTGTTCAGACTCATCTAAATGAACACAATAAGATAGTTTACCGTTTTTTAATTAGTACAATTTAATCAATAATCTTATAAACTAATTGTATTCTAAAGTTTTTACAAACAAATTTTATTTTTATAGTCTAATTTTTAGTCTGATTTCACATTTGCTTATTTTATACATTATAAGAGTTTTTTTTTTTTTTTTTACAAAGAGAGAATAAAAAAAGAGTTTTATATCTATTTTCTAATTCTATATTAAATTTTTCCACCCTCTTGTTAAGACATTTTATTCTCAAAAGAAAAATAAGATGCAATCTTTTGCTTTTGCAAAATTTTATTTTAAAAATCTTAAAACTAATCATAATTTTTAAAAAAAATCATAAAACATGTAATGCTATTCTTCAGTGGTACTATATATATATATATATATATATATATATAGTACCACTACAGAATTTATATATATATGAAGAATATATATATATATATATATATATATAATATTCTTCACACATGCACTGTTAATTTGATGTTAAATTGACACACAATTTTCCTTCAATAAGTGTTTTAAAAGCATAAGTGTTCCATTTATACTTGCTTAGAGTTTATTCTTTACATAAGTCAATCATTATTGACCATGCTTAAATCATGACTTGATTTTATTATCAGCCTGATGTTTAAATTGGCAAATTGTTTACATGAGTCCAGTTTATATATCATAGGGTAGAAAAAAAATTTCATCTAAACTACCTGCAACTTTGAATCATAAGAGTTTGAATATATGCAATAAATAATAATTCAGTAATTTATATATAAAATATTGTAAAAGAAAATTACTTTTCACACATATTATAAAATTGATATTAAATTCACATGTACTCTTCCATTACTAAGTGTTTTAAATGCAAAAATGGATTGCTTATACTTAGAGCAACTATTAATATGAGAAAATTTCTCTTCTAATATATCAGCTGAATTTGTGCAAGTATATTTCCAATTTAAAAATCATGCTCCCAATAAGATCAAGTCCTAATTTAAGCACAGTCAAAAAAAATTGGTTTATTTAAAGAATAAACTTATGCTTTTAAAACAATTATTGACAGGAGAATAAATGTCAATTTAATATCATTTTAAAAGTGTGAAGAGTAATTTTTTTCCACAATATTACATATTGTACTTACTGATATTTGAAATAAATTTTAATATGTGATGTAATGTCAATCATAAAAAAATATTTTTTTGGTTTGATTTTAATGGTGAATATATTAACCTCAATTGCATTGGACATTATCACAATGAGAACATATAATATTAAAGAAAGAAATGTTTATTAATAATTGAAGTTTAATTGTAGTTTGTAAAAATTGTGAATTGACTATTCATTTTAAAAATGATTGTTTAATAATGTTTATAGTCTTGCTAAAATTATTGTTTTCTTTATTATGTATATTTTCATTATTGCATTCACAATAGTAGGTTACAAATTATAGACCTAAATATTTAATGTCTCAAGTATATTTGATATTTTATTTGTATAATATTGTATTGAAAAATATGTGTCTAAAGTATATTTTCATTTTAGTATGAAAGAAAAGTAATCCTAGTTGCTTAGCTTTTGTTAGAGCAAAGGGATACTATTTGTATTTTAAAACTTAAATGTTATATGTTATGTATAATAAATTATAAAATATTTATTTTTATTTGTCATTATTTTAGGTAATAAAATTTTTATTTATGGGACACTAGCTAGAATGGACGAAAGAGTTCATACAGAGCATTGTGATAGTTTATCTTACATCAATGAAAGAAGTTGATAAATAAAACTAAGCAGATTAAACATTCTCTCTCATATTTTTTTTCAGTAGAAACGAATCTAAGTTCCTTCATTTGATTTTTTGATTTTTTTTTTACAAAATATATAATTATTAAATAGATAGAATGATGAGGTGAAAGCAGCAATGTTCATTAATTAACTAGGCAGGTTTATTGGGAATTTATAGGAAGTGACTATTTGGTTAGAAATGAACATGATTCATAGTTTTTTAAAAAACCATAGGAATAATTTTTTGCTTTAAAATACATATTACTTACTTTACAAAGATGATATATAAATGCTAACAACATCAAGATGTGTACAAGAAACATATTCACCTGCTGATATAACTTTATAAGATTGATAAATCATTTATATGCAAGATATAAATTGCATCAATTTTTATCACTTTGTCATGGATGAAACTAGCATCCATTTACTTGTAATGTTTTATGAATCAAATACTTTTTGAAGGAAAGAATATTTACATTGTATCATCATGAATATAAACTAATGTTTATACACTTACAACACTATATAGATCAAATATCTGCTAGTTGAAAAAATAATTTGGATAATTGGAAAATGTGCTTCATTCGCCTAATAGCTTTTCAAGATATTTCTATCTTTTCTGGCATAATAAAATATCATTGGATTGTAATTTGCAAAATTGACATTAGAATTATGGTACTATTTTGGAAATGAATTTGAGAACAATCGATTCAGTCATTTACTAATTTATATTATTATTATATATCATAATAGTCAGATTTGTGTAGTCAGATTTGTATATTCATGTGACAAAATCCAGAGTCCAGGCAAAGTACACCAAAGCTAATCAAAGTGAGATGGTGAGATCTCAAATCTGACCAAACTTCAACTCATTCACCAATACTTCATGATTTAATATCTTATGAGTGGCATTTCTGAGATTACTCTCAGTCTCAATTTCTTCTGTGAGCTGGCTCCAAACAGGGAGAAGAAACATGAGACTCAAGGGAAAATAACAATCTACTGATAACTTAAGGTTTAAACTGTCTACATAACACACTAATTGGCTTAATTAAAACAATGCATATTCAACATATCAAATCATTAAAGAATTGGGATAAGATAATATAGTTTGGATTGAAATAGAACTATGAGCAAGAAAAATGTGGAATGAATTTTATATTTTAACCAGGTTTATTAAAACAATTACATAAAATCAAGTAAAAGAAAATGACAAGGCTTATGTAGTCTTAAATATGATTGATCAAAGCATGTAGGTATTACATAGTGGATGAAACTAAATTATTATGACAGCAGTCTCCTTCTAAAGCATAAAAGAGGTGTATGTGTGGTTAATAAATTATGCCTATAAACATTTAACATGCCAATCAGATTTTGCATTGGTTTGCTAATGTTACAAGGTAATAGCCTAGGCAAGATGATGACTACATACAGCTCTAAGAAGGCTGTTGTATATATATTAACATTATGAGCCAATAAATAAGCTCATAATAATGCAAATTCAACCTGGTAACCAAGATTTGAGTTTCAGTCTAATGCTGAATAGTTAATTAATAAATAGGAACAGAACTGATTACTTTTAGATTCGCATATATATATACACACACACTATGGTGCTAAATAAAATACTACGGAATAAGTGTGCCGTGCGAGTGAGTAATTATTAAAGAGCTTCACCATCAAATGTTCAGTACTCTGATATTGGATGGTTTTTGCAATTAATATAAGAACAGAAAAGTTCAGGAACTCAGATAGGCTTTATAAACATGGTCTGGAATCTTGTCTTCCAGTTCTAATAAAGATAGCCATACCCGAACTAAAGAATGGGGTGGTCAGTCACTGTGAAGCCATTTAAAAAGGTGCAGCAAAACAAAATCATACAAATATGTACTTTGTAAAGACATACTCGCAACACACAAGCAAAATACCAATATGTATACATATAATTAACTAATTGTGCCTAAAACAGATAGCTTCTATCGGCTAAACTAACACAACCCAGTTTTTAAACTAGCATTATAATTATGCTAACTAAAAGAGCTTAAATTTAATTATAACCTAAGTTAAAATACTGAACCTTCATATATATATATAAAATCGTAATTAAGGAGGGAATGTATATTTGATGGACATTAATAAACATTAACAAATATACTTTAATATCATCTCTAGTTAGCACATCACTTCTAATTAATACATCTCAAAAAGTCATAAGTTGTAATAACTGACTAAGCAAACTCTCACAAAATATAATGCACTTATAACATAAATAAAATCACGATAACAATGAGTGCGTAGTGATCGATTATTATCTATCAATATAGGATTTAGAAACAGTAATTTAATTAATATGTGAAATAGCATTCTTAAAAACATTTAAAGTGGAGATTTTAATTATCTCCATTGAAAGTTCACTAACAATTAGCATTCGATATTTCAAAAGATTGCCATATTATAACATATATAATAAATTTATATCAAATAGTTAAAACAATAAATATGTGCACCACCGCAGTTTTAAAAAATTTAAGTCAAAACTGATTGCAGTTATTTATAAATTAGAGGAATAAATTATTTTGCATTATAAAGATGAATTCATGCAAGTCTACATAGTTTTACTTTAATACATTGTACAGGCTTAAACCTGCACTTATATATGTAATGTATGCGGGATTCGAACTCAGACTTTCACACGACCCACTATTCTCAGTGCCATCTCATATTGCTGACTCACCTGATCACGCACATGTTGAAAAAATAAATAATCACCAATATACATATTTCATGCTAACCCAGCAATCATCAGTTGGTCTAGATTACTATCCTCACACACATATATAATCAGTGCTCAGCTTTATATTAAGATAGCCAATCTTCATACTTTAATAGACAGGCTTCAAACTATTCTAACTCACAACTCTTCAGCCTTCCATTTCATTGAAAATCTGATGGTAGAATGTTCAAAGCCCTTGTTAGTGCCAAGGTTATCATCCTACCCATGTTGACATATTAGTCATTCTGACCCCTCATGTACAGGAGAATAATCCATTTATACATACATATGTGAGGGATGGGCAGACCTTTTACACACTATTTATATAAGATTTTCAATGAAATGGAAGGCTGAAGAGTTATGAGTTGGAATAGTTTGAAGCCTGTCCATTAAAGTATGAAGATTGGCTATCTTAATATAAAGCTGAGCACTGATTATATATATGTGTGAGGATAGTAATCTAGACCAACTGATGATTGCTGGTTTAGCATGAAATATGTATATTGGTGATTATTTATTTTTTCAACATGTGTGTGATCAGGTGGGTCAGCAATATGAGATGGCACTGAGAGTAGTGGGTCATGTGAAAGTCTGAGTTTGAATCCCACATAGTTTTACTTTATAAATGATTTAATTTAACAGAGGTTTAAGAAATAAGATTGAACGTTCATTATATTTAATAAGCCAGTGTAATATTAAAATTACAGATTTAAAGATTAATTTATAGAACTCTGCCATCTTGAAGAAATATTACCGAACTTCTTTCAGCAGTTTGGACTTCAGGCACATCAGATGGCAGGCATGGTGACATTCTGGATCTCTGGATAGGTCACATGGCTTAAACTATTATCTTCTAGTGGAAATTCACTAGCTGGAGGGTTTCCCATCTTTATGATGATGATGACAGGCTAGAGATTGCCATGTTCCCTCAGGAAAAATGGCAAGCATAATTCCCTTCTACTCCATCATGATAAAGATCAAAACTGCTGTGGGGACTGGTGATAATGCTTTTTTAAATTTATAATATCCTTTTGCAGCTCGAAATGTTGATTATTTATATGATTCAAGAATTAGAACACATTTGTGTCAACAAGATTATTTACTTCTTGAGAATCAATTAGCACCCTCTGAAATTTTACAACTTAATTTATTTAAACCTCCCTATTAATTTTTTAACAAGATGTTTTAACTAAACTTGACCATTTTAAATTCCTAATGACTTTACAATAGTTTCAGTTCAGTAAATCTTGTTTACAAAACTATATAATTTTGGCAAAATATTATTACTTAGTAAAAATGGAAATTGCCTCAGCCAGCTATGTTAAAACAGGTGTTTTTTGTTTACAACTTATTTAAGGTTAAAATTAAGAATCATTAGAACTTTTAAACAATTTTGCTCTTTATATATATATCACAATCATATGTAGACCACTCATACATCATGTGACTTAAAATGTAAAACAATAAATTTACTTTTTTTAACAAAAAATTTATAATACAAAATATATTATTTTAAAATAAAATATACATGCTGTAATATATATATAAACAGATATTGCAGTTGGTTGTCTGCATATATGTGTGTAATGATACCTATATAACTGTGTTGATGCTTATATACATGTACTCAGAGTGGATATAAATCCAGTACCGTTGGAGTTGTGGGGAAAAATAGGTGAAACAGTTATGAGAGAAGGAATATACTGTTTCAATATGTATAAATGTATAGGATATAAACAGTAGCATAATTTAAATTAAGTAGAGATTTAATTTAAATGCTTAAAGTATAAGAGAGTTATGTTTTTCTAAATTGAAATTTATATTTCATAACTTAGTAGTTATGATTTTAATTTTAAAATATATTTATCTCCTTATTTGTTAATTATAAATTAATATCAAGTACTTATTTCTTGTTTTATTATCTTAGAACAATATAAATGAATAGATAGATTCATCTTTAGTACATTTTTATTTCCATTAACTATATTTTATATATATATGATAATTAAGAATATTCTTGCCTCTTATGTTTTGAAACATGCTTAAGTGTTACAACATGTCTGTGTTACATAAATATATATTTTTAATTTAACAATTTATAGGTGAATTTCAAAATACAATCACCTATTTAATTTACACAAAGTAATATCAATTGAAAACCTATTGCATAAGGCATAATCAGATTATATGTATATATTTGAATGTTTATGGGTTTTCCATATATATATATATCTTTTTTCTATTTAATTTTTATCCACTTGGTAATAAATTTTGAATTAATTTAAAAAAATTTAAACTTTTTGGTTATCATTTAATTTTATAATACAGTTTTATTGGTTAACGGTACTTGTTACAATTCATAAATGGACTATACTACATAATTCATTAGAAGCAGTTACAAAATAGATCAAAAGTCCTTCTATAGGATAGGTAAGAGAATATAATTACATACTATTTTTTGTACTGAATTTAATTTTTATTATCTAGAGAGATATAGATTTTTATATAGCAATAAATTAATTGATTTGACATTCTTAAATATTTAATAAATAATTAGAAGCTTGTTGTAATTATTTTGTTAGTAACAAGTAACAGTCACATTAAGATAGAAATTACATATAAATTGATTTGATGATTCATAAAGATACAATTATAATAATCATTGAAGATGTGTAAAAGTACTTGCAATTAAATGTCTGCATATGTTATTTTAAATCATTATTAATTAAAATTAACATTATATTAAGTCAATATAAAGCCATAAAAATTGTAATCTTATTCAGTTATAAAGCTGGTAATAGTAATATATTTTCTTTTACAAGTTAGGGCAGTTTACTTTAATTATATTTAAAGTTCATTGATGTGAATCATAAATTCAATTTAGATATCAAATTTTAATATTAATATGTGATTATAATAAACACTAATAATCTTTTACATGCTTGATGATTATAGTTTAAAGTGTTAACAACTTAACTTTATTAAATTGAAGAGTAATTGGCATGATTTGTTAATACTATTTGAATAACCATCAAATAATAATCTCATTTATTTTATATATTGATGTGATTGGATATTATAAATTTTGATTTTATCTAATAAGATTATTTTACATTATAATATTATAAAATGGTGAAAGTGGAGAGATATGTTAGGTTAATTGATTTTGTATTAGTATTGAATATTTAATCATATTATAATTGACTTAATTAATAAGAGCATATTGGTATTAGTGGAATAGCATCACTAACTTAGCATTATTTTTATTTTATTTAATTATAATTAGAAGTCAATAAGTGAGTTATATATTTATTTAGATATCATTGATAATTCAAATTTGATAGGCATATTAAAATTATTATCTCATCCATCCATGAATCATTTCAAATAAATATAAATATGAATAACATTTAACTTTTAGCATAAGTTTTATATTATAGTGTTTTGATTCATAAGGAATATTGACGTTTATCTGTCTAATTCTTTGTCATTTTTTTTATTCTAATATAAATTGTTTATCTAATAAATATTGATTCTTATTTATAAGATAGTGATATCTAGTTGTTATTGCTTTATTTATGGTAGTTGGAAATAATGATTTTCTTGTCTTCTATTTATTCTAAATGTTATTTTAATCTATGGGACTTCAATAAAAATTATTATAATTGTTTTATTGACTTCATATTTTTATTCTGTTACAAATGGTTATCAATAATTAGGCTATGACTCAGAATACAGTATGACCCATAATTTGATTTTGTTATAAATAGCGTTCAACGTCAGAGTATATTTTTATTCAGTTGCAAACTGTGACCAATGATTGGGCTATCTTTCTATTCAGATTATATTAAAGTTTTTATTTTCCATGGTTATTAAAATTATTCAGTTACAAATGGCTCTCAAATCTGTGAGGCATCAATAGAAAAACGTACCCTCATTTTTATTTTCTTACAAACACTATATTATTATTTAGTACATATATATATATCTTGAAATGTCTAATTATTTCAAGTGATTACAGTCACCCATTATTTCATAGGCAGATATAGGGAGTCTAATACAGCATTGGGCATTTTTTCTTCAAAGACAAGTTAGGCAAAACAAAGAAAGATTAGGGTTATTTAAATACAATATTAAAAACACATATTTTAGAAAGTAAACAACACATAACATTAACTGACATTATGTTACATATATATAAGTGTGTGCGCATTCATATAATAATAATTATTATTCTTTAATATGTTTGGGAAAGATTTTTTGAAATATTTGAAATAATCTTAAGTTAATTAATTTAAAAAAAAAAGAAAATCATAATAATAATGATAATAACAATGTGCAATTAATGTTCTAAAGCTTGTAAAAGACATAAAAAACGAATTAATTTCTGACTGTGCACATAAATATTGTGTTATGATTGTTATTGGTTTAAAACAAGAACAAACAGTATAATGCTGTATCTTTAAAGAATTAAGATATTCAGCATTTTAAAGCAATTGCCATAGAGAATTCAATAGTTTTCAGCATTCTAATATTGCTATAGCAACAAGTGTAAATTTAACAAATGTCTAAAATAAAATTAGGTTTTTTTGCAAATTTTTAAAAAAATGGGAACTACTCTAGTACGATTCTTCTGGTCAAAAACTCAACTTAATAAAACAAAAAAAAATCGTCATTTTAAAACATTATTATATTTATAAAAAGTGTATCATCTCTATGAAAAAACCTTGATTAAATTTCTATTAACGCTATATGCTATCAACCTCCACTTCTATGTAAGTCATCCATAAATCTTAAATAAACTTTAATAAAAACTGTTTAAAGATAGACCAACTTTTAATGTGTAAAACTATTATATATAAATTTAATTCAACAAATATGAATATATGTGTGTGAATCAGTTTTAACTCGTGTGTTGGCTACAATGTTTTTTATAAATTATATGTACCATAGATAATATCTAAAATATATTCTATTAGAATATGTAAATAATTGCCATCAATTACAACAATAAATCTTAACAATAGGTATTATTTTGCTGAGCCAGGCTTGCTTTACAGTGTATCTTTGTCAAATCGAGATTGCAGTTATACACATTTAAATATACTAATATCTATGGTAATCAGCAACTAGTTTCTTTATGTTTATAAACATGCAAATATGTTAATGTACATGCTAATGTTCATTCTAGTCTTGCTTCAACAAAGATATGCTGTATCAAAAGCCTGGCTCAACCCAATAATAGATATTGTTAAGATTTGTTATCATAATAGTTGACAATTGTCTACATTTTCTGATAGAATATATTGTTATTTATAACTTTGTAGTAATAAGTTAATAATTTATATTTAAAATATTTAAAGTTTCAAATACTATTTTAAATTTCTGCTTAATCAATAAAATTGTCATGTAGAGACAAATCCATTTTTTTATTTATTTTCTGGATAATAATAACTTAATCTCTATTTAGTAGCTAACTACAATGGCTAAAATCCTAAGCATGCTTAAAAATTTCCAGTTACCTTAAAAGATTTTCATGTTTTTCTAAAATTCAAACATTAGACCATGGGCTGTTAAGCAATAAGCCATAAAATACTTAATGATCTAAAACAAATTGATATAAAGCACTGCATGTATGTTAATCACAACTTATATATTATTTAAAGCAAAACCCTACTATTAAAATTTTTAACATTTTCATTATTCTATACAAATAATAACAGGTATGAATGTGGAACTGTTCTAAACTGGTACTACTTTAATAATAGATATTTATTTAATGTTTGTTGAAAATTGATGGTTAATTTGATATTAAAGATAATGACTTCATGCTTTACATTCATTTTTCTTCTACATAGCAGATGCAATCAGGGAATAAAAACAGTTTTTTTCAGTCACTGATTGCCCAGAGCACTATGAATTCTTTATGTTTTGTTTATAAAAACAATAATGAAATGATATTTTTATTAGTAAATAGAAAAATATTTTAGTTATTATATGTACTAATGTTTCTTTAAGAATTAACGCAACTCGTGTGGTGAAAAAGAGAAAATTAACTATAGTTGGAGGCATAGATATAAATTATTTTCTTATTTTTCAATATAAATAAAACATTTAATATATTTTAAAATTAATTGGTATTTTAAAAATATTTTTACAAACTTTAAAATATTAATTATCGCAGAAAATATTTTTGTATTTGTGAGTGTTTTGGTAAACCAAGATAGCAGTCTGTATTTTTTATAAATTTATAGTTATGAGAACTCTCAAAAAAATTTTACAAAAAAATAACCTGATAGAAAAAGTTGTATTTAACATTTACATTTTATTTTATTTTTACTGATATTTTTAAAAAAGAAGTTTTTGTGGAAAAATTAATTATAATATTTAGTTGTTGTTTTTTTTTTTTGGGGGGGGGGTTAACTTATTAACTGAAAAATAGAAAAAAATAAAAACAATATTTACACTTTATTCATGTCAGTAGCATGTAATCACATAGTAACCATTAGCACACACTTTTCAGGAGGACAGAATCCCATATATTTGGAAATAGATCACTGTAATATGTTCTGTGACAGAAAGGTCCCAAATTTTTATTATTATGCCAATTTACCAAAAAAACTGCTGATAAAAAGAAACATCCTGAATTGAACCAAAATATGACTGTTAAAAGAATTTCATTACTTTTTATGCTCTATAAGTTTAAAAAAATTGAAATAAAGCTTCTTAATGAAATTTATTGAATTTTTTTTAAAATATATCAAGTGATTTATTAATTTTGTTTTAATTTAACTACTAACATCTATTCAATAGATTGTAAGCCCTAGAAATTATAAATGGGCTGCCATCTTGGTTTCCAAAAAACTCACAAGTACCATTAAATTTTGTTACAAACTAACTCTAAACTGAAAGCTACTTATATACAAAATTACAGCTAATATTTTAAGCCTCAATTTAATAATGTTTAATGTTCTGTAAAAAGGTTATGTAGTATAATGAATTAGTCAATATTGTTTAATCCAAATATGATTAACCAATAGACATGCATTGTAAAATTGACTAACAAAGTAAGTTTACTTGTTTTAAATTAATTCAAAATTTATTAATGAATGAATAAAAATTATACATATATATTTATATATGGTAAACTCCATAAACATTCAAAATATATACTTATGATATGATTATGCCTTATGCCCTTATTAAATATGTTCTCAATTGATATTAATTCTTTTAAATTAAATAGGCAATTGCACATTGGACATCACCTATCAAATATTAAGATTATGATGTATATTTATAATTATAAATTTATTTAAATGCATATTGATTATGTATGTAATATTTACTAAGGCTGTAAACTTTAAGAATATGCATGTAAAAATGCAAAGGTAGGGACCTCTACAGGTCTTAACCACAACCTTATGCATTGGAAAAAAAGAGGGGAACCTTCTTTACTTCAACCTACTTTCTATATGAATAGGTGAAGCTGAAACCAATATATCTGAGAGCATGAAGATAATCAATACTTCACTGATTAAATCCACAATTCCTATTACGCATTAGTACTCACGAAATCTTTCAATTCACAATGAGTCAATGAAAAGATCTTATAGTTAGAAATCTATTAAGATAATTTAAAGTTGTAATTATAAATTTATTTAAACACATTGATTATGTAAGTAATATTTACTAAGGTTTACAGCCTTAGTAAATATTACTTGATGTATATTTATGTAACACAAACAATAGCTATGCCATTGGGAGGTATATTTTATTTACTTTCTCAATGTTAAAATCACTCTATTGTAACAATCTCTGAAATCTACCTTACAGGTTATATGATAGATATTTATCATCAATTGTGGAGTCTCATAAATTAGTGTTTTTATATAGTTCATACTTTAATATCTGAGCTAAGCTAAAGAGAGGATCAATTTGTACAGTGGATATGTGGAGAGTTGGTGCAGACAGATTACTATATATATATATATATATATATATATATATATATATATATATATATATATATATATATATATATATATAAACAAACTATACTACAGTAACTCTACAAAACTAAAAATGCCTATATAAACATTAAAAAAATAATTTCTTTCTTATAGTCAGTTTATGGCTTCTTCTGCCATCTTGAGTAGCAATTCAAGATGGTAGAAAAAGCTGTAAACTGGCTATACAGATGTGATAATCTCTACCAGTGCAAATTTAGAGAAGCCTTTGAGATACTTAAAAGGCCAGATTGTATCAATAAGCGAGATGATACATGCAAACTTCCTCGTATTTGGAAAGATTTTTTAAAAAAACATTCTTAAATTTAACATTTTTGCTATTGGTGGAACTTTAACATTTATTCAAATCAGTGATCGTAGCACCTCTATAACCATCTTTCTACCTTTTATCACCCAATGGATGACTTGTGTGACCGAGTCGAAATGTCAAAATATTAATATTAAAATTTTTTAACACAGTTGAACCCACAAAATATGCAATTTATATATATATATATATCAGTGATTTATCATTCATTCAATCATATATTTTTACTAAGCATATAATTTCAAAATAAATATATACAGATAATATTATATAATTGTATTTAGCCATCAATATTTATTTTAATATATTAATGGAAAAGTATTTTTGTCTAATATAATCAAGGAAAGAAAACAGATATTGAATATCTGCTAGTCAAGATGCATTTACTTGAATAATAAAAGCAATATTTATGTATAAATCTAGTTTGTGAGGCAGACTTTTTTTTAGATAAAATTTTCAGAACTATGTTAGAAAATGTGAATTAATTAATAAATTCTTTATTCCAATTATATTTTTTAAAAAAAGAACATTTAATAAAAAGTTCTACAAATGACAAAAGAAACAATAAAGTTTCATATGTGTCATACTATTATAAAAAAAAATTGTTTATTACTCAGAAATTTACCAAAAACTTTGAGCATCAGAAGTATAATCCTTGTACCTTGAATTCCAGAATTTCCATTCTAGCACTGCACTAAAATCATTATTAATCTGCAAGTTATAAAGATTTCTAGCTGTTCTTTTTATAAATGATTGAGTCTTTTCATTCATATATTGAATCCATAATTAATAGAACTCTCAATTATGAGAATGATTTTTAAATATAGCAAATTATTCAATAATCCAAAAAATTATAAATTATTCAAATCATTCAATTTTCCTATTGTTGAATATGGATTCATTGATAAAATATTATTAAAATCCAGTCACTAATAGATATGTTTAAACCTTTTTTAAAAAAAAGATTATATATACATTTAAATTTTATAACGAATATCTGAGTCAGTTCTGTAAAATTTAAAACTGCAACTTCACATTTATTTTTAATATTAAAACCATTTTTAAATTTTCTTTTATGTCTTATAGTCATTTCTATATGGATGATATAAAAATATGATAACATCTTTATTACAAAATATTGTCATTAATTAATTATAACAATGCCATTTTTTAATATTTCTCTACTCTTATCGATTTTTTAAATTTTTTACTTATATTATTTATATATAGGGGGCTTGAACTCAGATTTTCACACAAACCTCAACCATCCATGCTATCTCATACAACTGACACACTTGATCACACACATTGTTGAAAAGATAAATACCAATATAAGTTTTTCATGCTAAACTAGCATTCATCAGTTGGTTCAGATTATCATCTTCACACATATATACAATCAAAGCTCATATTATATTAAAATAGCCAATCTTCATACTTTAATAGACAGGCTTCAAAACACCCCACCCCACAACTCTTCAGTTGTCCATTTCAATGAAAATCTCATGATGGAATGCTCAAAGCCCACCTTAATGCCAACCTTTTCATCTATCCATGTTGACCACAAGTCTCTCTGACCCCTCATGTATAGGACATAATCCATTGTAATTTCTGTGCAAACTGTTAATGATCTATAATGTCAGGGAATTGTACACTAATAAATAAATTGAACTATTATTATTAACTTTCTGCTGAAAGAAAACTAATCTACAAACATATATGAAATAAAATTAACTTTTTTTTTTTCAAATTTTTTTAAAACAAAATTAAAAATTAATTTTTAAAAAATTAATATATTTAATTCCAAATCTTCTTGCTTCTATTTTTTAATTCCCAATATGTGCATCACTGATTATCTTTTCTTATCTATGATCACACAATACTGTTATTTCTCATAGTTGTTTTCTGTATTTTTATCTTTATTTCCATTTTTATTTTCTTCTCTTTTTTGGTCATTTTACTATAACTTGTTTTCATACTAATGCAAAGGAATGAGGACTAAGAAAATCTAGTGAGAAAGTTATTATTTATTTTTTTATCTGAAACCTGGTTTACATGTCATCTATTATAGATGACAGATATAATATTTTTTGTACTGACAGACTTCTATATTTTATGTACAATATTTGATCTACACAGATTGCCTTAAGAAAGAAAGTTATATGCAGATTTATTTCTATTACTCTCTTTTAAAGTCGTGAAGATTCATTAAATGATGGGTAAAAGTTCTTCAGGGAAAGTCCATATTGCTTTTGACTTTAATGGATTGTTTTGTTTTTTCAAATCATATGCTATTATCATGGAAGAATTGTTTATTCTTAATGTATATCTAAGTAATTTTTTTTTTACATTATATCTCACCTTTTTCTAAGAGCCTCCTAAATATTTTCTTTTGTTATTTATTAAATGTGAGTATACTTCATGTAATTATACTTTAGATTGTTTTTAGTAAGTTATCAAATATTTAATGAGCTTTCTTATATCTTCTGTCTTTTATTGTATATATTTATATCCACCATTAGAATTTTTATATTAAATTATAAAAAGATGAATTATTATAAAAAAATGGATTATTTGTGGGTGTGTATGTTTTAGTTTTTTTTATACTTTCAATGATTCTAACTATTATTAAATGTTTCAGAAAATCTAAATTTTATTTATATTTTTTTAAAATGCATTACAGTACATTGATAGAAATAAAGTTTTATACAACACTTAGCAATATTGAAAAAATAAAAAAAACTCCAATTAAAAATAGAATATTTCATGTACTTTTCTAGATTAGCTCTCTCTTTATAATTTTTTCTAATACCAAAAAAAAGTGAAATTTAATTAATTTAAATATTTCAATACTAAAATGTACAAAGATTTCAACATTTTATTTAACATAGTTAAAGCATAACTTTTTAAGTGCAATTTCAAACATTTAAATTTGTAATATCATTGTTTTAAAAACCATTTAAAAATATTAGTATATATATAGTAAACATACACAACTGTAATTTTTATTGTCTTTTATCTTTTAGTTTAGTTTAATGTTTTTTGGGAAAAAATGAATTAATGAATCAGAGCAGAAATTTCAGCCATTAAGATTATAATGTTGGTATAAGAAGTTCATTTTAAATGCATTTAATATTGAAAAAAAGTTAAATCTATTACTGTCTTGCTCTTATGCACATTAGAATCCAAAGCTTTCTTTTCATATATTATTGGATTTTTGAATCTGGAAGAAGAGTTTCTGAAATAACCTTGAAGAGTAAATAAAAGAATATGTTTATGCTAAACTTTTTTTTTATATTCATTAAGTATTATGTATATTTGTATTTTGTATTTTTTAATGTAATTATTAATAAAGAAAATGTTTATTCTATGTTATAAAAAGTATGGCAGTGTCTCGTTTAATTAAAAATGAATTGATTAGAATTTGAATTAAAATTAGGAAGAGTTAAAAATATTATTCGTTATTCAGAGTTCAAAACAAAAAAAGGACTTCCGATATAAGGAAATAATATTTATTTATTTGCATATTTAAGAGTTCAATTATTTAAAAGCGATAGAATACAATAAATGTCTGGTAAAATCTCATACTTTGTCAAGCGTTGGTGGCCTAGTGGTTAGCATAGCTGCCTTCCAAGAAGCTGGCCCAGGTTCGCCTCCCAGTAAATGCATTTGACATATGAGAAAAAAAATCTCATCACCATCAATATATTCAACTATTATTGATCTGTTTCATGATGCTCTCACCAAGTCTAAGCAGCTTCCTTGATCCATAGCCTCTCTTTTTCACATCACACCAACAAGTGTGTTTCTTTCATATTATATGTAATCTCATTCTATATCTTTGACACTCTCTTGATATCCAATTTAAAACTTCATCCATCCATCTATGATTATGTTTTCTAGTAATATGTCCAGCCCCACCCATTTCATTTCCATAATTCTTTCAATAATGTCATTAATATCTGTTTATTGTCTTATCCATGCATTTTCTTTTGTTCTCATCATATTGCTTTTAACATACATCTCTCCATATAAGACTTATTATTTAAGCATCAGATCTATAAATAATAACTGGTAAACATATATGTTAAAATCTTTCTTCTTAAAAAATATAGGAATATTCCCTTTTAATACAAAGTTATTCTACCAAAGCAACTCCATCCAAGTTTAATTCTATGATTAATTTCATCTGTTATGTATTTACCTTTACTAATAATCTAATTAAGGTATTTATTACCAACTTCTAAAAAATTATTAGCAAACTTTATTATCTTCTTCTGAGAAAATACAATATTACTTTAGTCTTTTCATTATATTTACATTTGGTTCTATTTTGTTTTTATCATTTTATTTATAATCCTTACAACTCTTTTGCAATATTTGCAAAAGCAACCACATAATCTGCAAAATGTAGATTACTTAAATAATCTTTATTTGCTATCTTTTATTTAACTTTTTATTATAAACCACAAAATACTTTTTGCAAAACTGCTCTAAAAATGTTTGAAAATATGATATTACCTTATCATACATATTTTTCCAATGTTAATTATTTAGTATCATTATTATAATATAATAATTATTGTTGCATTTTGATAAATATTCTTAATAATATAACAATATCCCAGTTGTATAACTTGATGATTCAACTTCAATTAATAAATTATTTTCATAATATATAAATTTAAAGCTTAATGTTAACTCATATTTATTGCAGTTTTATGCACCTTTTCCAAATACTTGCATGTGATCCATTGTTCTAAATTTACTTTTAAATCCAATTTAGCCTTTTGGTTGATTAAAAACAAAAATTTGCTTTAGATGAGTTATACTCCATTCTCCCAATCATTAGGTACATTATTATTATTTAGCACTTGATATATTTTGTCAAGAACTTTTCTAATTTTTTTTTTGCTTTTTAAAATCAAAATAATAATAAACGCAACATTTTCTGAAAATTTTTTTTCTTTATCAATTTAATTACAGGTCTCATTTCTTTATTTAAAATATTTGGCTATTCAATAAATATAGTAACTGTAGGAAATATTTTTTTGTTCTTTATTATTTTATAATTTATTACTAAACTTTTCAACAAATGTCATGATATCATTTGGGTTTTTTAAAAGCAATAATTGTATTTATTATTATTGTGTCATAATTTTTCTTCCAATAGTAAGATCTTGTTTTACATTCCTGAAATGATTATTTTTACCTACAATTCTCCTTGGAAATTCATGATTATATTTTTTAGATCATTATTAACCCTTTTCATATCATTTTACAAAACTTCAGATATTCAGTTTTTCTTAATGGATCATTTTTAAGAATGTTCATATTTCTTTTTTTCTTCATATATTGTCTAATCTCAGTGGAAAATTTACTAGTATTTTGTTGCTTTTTTGCGCAAACTATCTTGCAGGTGTTAATAAAGCATCAGTTATTTTTTGTTGATTTTAATTAAGTATGAACTATTTTCAAAGTCTTATAATATTTTAAATGATTTGCACGTTTTAATTCAAATTCATTGGAGTGTTTCTTAAAGATGGGAATATTAATTGTTAATATTGTATTTCTTAATAGTTTTCATCTATAGTTTTGCATTAACATGTATCTTATGTCTAATTAATCACTGATCATTGTTTAATGTGTATTGATGAACAGGATAACCAGCATTACTTGTTCTCCATATTAACATTCACAATGTAATAATGTGTTATGACATAAATATGTGGGGTTAACATTTGAAGTTTCTCTGCTTGGTTTTTTAAAGAGGAATTTTTTAAATCCCCATTCAATATATAACTCATACTTATTTTTTCATTGCAGTGCACCATCACTGCTCTGCAAACTAATGCAAAGTGTATAGGCATTCTTTCCATCTTACATTGTAAAATGTGTCCAAGAATATGCAGATAACATTATTTTCTATTTTATTCTTTCATTCTGAAGTGCTAGTATTAATTAATAACAAAATTTATATGTATTTACATATATAAGATGTTGTGTGATATAAAATGATTTCCCAGTAAATAATGGAGAAATTATGTCAAGAGACTTTGTTAACTAACTTAAACAAGCTTTTCTAATCTCATTAGATACCACAGTAAACTAATCTACTTTATATTTTTAAATATCAAATCAATCTCCACAATTTAATAATCTTCTTCTTTTGTTTCATTATAATAAAGTTGTTTCATTAATTCCAAGATTATATTTTCATAAACAAATTTCTTCCTTTTAATTTTTTCCTTCACTTTTTTATCTTCATATTTTTCCATTGTTCATGCAATTTAATCGGATAATCTTTAATGTCTCACGCTCCAATCATAGATGTTCATTGCTGTCTTTCCATCTTCACACAAGCAATATCAATAATCCAAATCCTTATTACCTTATTTTTTTCTTTCATCATTTAATTTAAAAAATATTTAATATTTCAATAGATGTTTTTTTTTGTAATTGTAGAGGCTATATTGTTATCTTGTTCTTTGTTATTATATTGAACTGGGTTTCCCCAAAGAATCTTATTCTTGCTAGGTTTAACTGGGCTTAAACACCTTTTATAGTTTTTGGTATCTAAACATTAGTAAGTTTAACATTTACTTTAATACTATGGGAACAAAACAGCCCTTCAAGCAAAGAAAAGAATACCATTGATATCATAGCCAACAATGTTACCCATGGTCAGGTTGAGCTATGCAAAACAGAACATAATCACATTTCCAGACCATGGCCTGCCTCAATTGCTGGATTCAAACCCCTGTCATCCAAAGCATTTTATTTGTTTTGAGGATTAACCTCAGGCACTAGCCAACCACAGGTTATATAGTCAGCATGCTTCAGATGACTGACATACAATCCATTCCTTGAAATATCTCATGGCTAGCTCATATTCTTAACCATGGTCCAGTACATATAACTTAGCATATAAAAAATAACTATACTCTTAAATTAATAATGACACAGTGATAAGACAGAGAAAGAGAATAGACCAAATAATATTTAAGCAAATATTAATATTTATTCAAATATGTACATATATAATATAATATAACAATATAATATTGAAATTTAAAAAACAATATATATATATATATATATATATATATTCTACCTTTGTCATCATGTGTAGCTCCACTACACCTCAGGCCAATCACGTTGAGGGCCACAATCTGCCCTTTTCTAACACATCAGGCCAATCTAACTGCCTCGTTCCCGCATCTCCACTTCCCCCATAATAAATATAATATAGTGAAAATCACCTAACCGGGTTCTAGCTCTAATAATTAATGAAATATTCAATTAAATGCTTTACTAGCTCAAGTTTCTTAAAATTAACTTAGGTTCTGTTTTAAACTAACTCAAATAAATATTCAGGAACTCATGAGACTAGAAGTGGAAATACGGGTGACAAGGTAGATTACATTGAGACAATATCCCACAGGATACCACCTCAATGGCATAACAACACTATCCCCCCTTATACTACTATTACACATAATAACCACATAGTATTCTTATGACTTCCGCAACTTCTAATCACTAAGACTCATTTAACAATTAAAGTATTAATCTTTTATCTCTAATAACAATAATAGTAATCATCTAGCTCAAATGAAATAATCTCAGGTTCTTAAATTTATTCGCATGTTAATAACATATGGTAGCAAAATATGATAAGGGATTTTATGTCATAATCTACTACTCTGAAATTAGATTAATAATAAAACAATAATAATCACAATCTTCATTGCTGAATCCAACTAGTACAGCTTTTCTTTCATCGCAAATTTATAACCGTAATCAATTAGTTAATAATCTAATATCCCCTTTTTTATCTTTAAGTAATAAAATAAATTAATAAGTGGCAATGTTTAGATAATCTGATAAATAAAGCAAGTGGCAACTAATAGCATATAATTTAACAAAATATTATGATAATGGATTGATGACCAGTAACGCAATGCAATTTTATAATTATTTAATTACAAGAACATCAATAAATATTTAAGATTAAACATACTTCTCTATTTATCTTTTGTGCAAACAATCATATACTTAGTTTAATGGTTGTGAACATACCCTGTGAATTCATGCAATGATGTAGAGAAAACAAAACTCAGACACAAGTTTTAATAAACAAATTTTAAAATTTTATTAACATCAATAAAAAATAAATAAAACAAACAAATCCATCTACATCTATTTATAAGGGATATCCTCATTTTTCTTTACGCTACAATAGCTGAATTATACACATTTATATTTCTTTTATCATTAATTAAACTTATTATGCCTTTTAAAAGTTATTTATTTATTTCTCATTAGGTTTATCATATCACTTATTTTAACTATTTTATGGGTAACACCATTCTTTACCTTTTAATATTAAAGTTACTGTATTATAAATTATCTATGTGGATAAACTTCATTTATAACATCATAATTTTACAATCAATATGGTTTTTAAAAGAAAATTACATTTTCTTGTAACTTTATATAAGTCACTCCGCATATTATTCAAATATTATTATTACTTTTAACGTTTGTTCTCCGATGCTCGTAAACTATAATACGTTTAATCCATAAGCCATACTCATGTATAATACTATAACACGGGTTTAATTATCACCTGTTACAGTTTCACATATACTATAATTATCGAATGTTATTGTATTTTTTCAAATATGCAATACTTATATTTTTTTAAATATAATTAACAATAAGAAAATGTGAAATTATATTTAATATTTTTGTATATTTCTATTTGGATATACTTTTATAAAATTATAGTTCATTTCTTAAAAAAGAATTAAAATAATTCTCTAACTCCTTCCCTTCTTAGGATATCTGCATCTTCCTTTCAATAATCATAATCTACTCTTCGTTAATACTTAACTATTCTTATTCCAAATAATAGCATGACATACATTCTAAAATATCTATTGTTTCCCTTTTAATAGACTTATCATATAACGATGTAGTTGCAAGAAATACAGATAAAGATAGCGAAAGATGTATAGGATATCGGGAAGATAGATAGATAACTTATCCACAATATACTTCAAAAATGTATGGAACAGTGTGAATAGGTCCGACATTCATTGTCTAATAACCTTGGAGATGAGCATGATGTGGCAGCTATTTACTCAGCTTTACCAAACATCTAGTACGACTCACAAGAAAAATATAAAATACCACTGTCCAAGACAACATGTGTACCAGTCGTAGGGCTTTGTTAACTACGCTGATTAACATCTAAAACTACCTATTATTTCATTCCCTGTAGCATCCTCGTTTTTAATACATCCTCTTGGTTTCTGAATCACAACGTACTACCAAGTCACTACCCAAACTATCTCTCGAGATTTTTACTGTATCCAACATCGATAAAATACTAACTACCTTTTAAAACAATAAACAAAATTCACTAATATAAAACATTTCCCTATTCCATAAGAACAATTTGTCTTGCTTTATTACACTGTAGGTTCAACATCTACGTTTTGTTAAAATAACATTTAAATATCCCAATCGGAAAATTAACAGAAAATATCACATAACCATCGGTTATATTGAACTATGTTAATAACACATAAAATGATTATCGTATGCATATTTTTAAAAATCTAATCACATCTCAAAGTGTTTTAGAGTGTTGTTTTCAAAAATGCGTTTTACAACAATAATAACAATAAAACTTTTGCGCTACATTCATTCGATTCCCAGCTGATCTAAATAAATAAAACATACATTATATCATTAATAATTATAAATGTTACCAAAAACAATCTTTATCTTCCTATCAGAGTTCGTAGTAGGTTTCTTTCTCTTCGAGCATCGCAAATATACAAATTTCCACATACATACAATTTTATTTTAAAATTCAAAATCAAAACATATTATTTCATATAATGTTATATCACGAATTAATGTATTTTGTTTTCCCTATCACTATCTAAAACTTAATGTTTAACTTAGATTAGTAAAGAAAATAATTCAAACCATAATCACATATTTTTCTGACGGTAAATCTTGGTTAGTCCCATAATATTTATTATTTCTTCTTTTGTCCGAATGTTCTCCTTTATGCTTATTAAAGTTTTAAATAAATTAGTTCATTTAATAAACTGTTTAGATGATCTTTAGTTTTAGTGTTTAATCCAAAATTATTAGAAAACATTTTATTTAGTTATCCCACGAAGTTTTTTAATGTTCTGGCGAATATTACCTCGGTGCGTTGATGCATCTTTATTTCTAGTTAAACTACAATTATTTAATAATTACAGTACCAATTGCATTTTCCATGGATCCAATATTTTATATTTCTCTTCTGTAAAATATTTTTTTTCTTTAGGCAAGTGTTTTCCTTGGTAAACTTCATTTTCATTCATTATTATTTTATATACACTACTTCCGATCTTTAACTATATTCTAGAGTATTTTCTCAAGTCATCTTAAAGAAAGCAATTCAAACTATTTCAATATTAAAATTCCTTTTGTCCATTTATTCTTATACGAATAATACTTATTTTTATTTTCCATTATCTTCATTAACTTTGCGCACAATATCCTTTCATTGATTTTATACGCACAAAAACAGCTTTCATATTGATACGCTATATAAACTATATCAATGAATAACATTAACATATTTGGAATATTATAAAATTTACAACTTGGTTTTAAGAATCTATCCATTTTCTATTGAAAACTCCGATTATATTTCGATAGAATCCACTGGCAGGTTACTGTAAAGTTAGTGAAACATTACTATGAAAAACTCTTTTTTTTTTAAATTTTATTCTAAGATTCTTTTCGGATGATTTTTAAATTGTCAGTTGGTTTCTTTCAAAGATATTATTAAAATTATCATAAAATTGACTAATAAATTGAAGAAGAAAAAAAAATTTTAGAGAGCTTAAAATTTTACCTCTGCTCTGGAGTCAACACATTTTTGTTCTCCCCCGTTTATACAATTAGTTGGTGCGATTTTGGTTGTCTGCCAAGATCTATTTTTTATTGGTCAATCCCTACTTGGATTTATAAACAATTTCTAAAGTTTTAAAATCATGACATAATAGACTTAAATGTTAACTCATTATTATTTTTAAATCAATTATTATCTATTACAATTTAACTACCTTTAAAACAATTTTGAAACAATAATTAATAAAGGTGTATACTACTTATTTTTATTATGATGTGTGACAATTCCATCCACTTCTATAATATACTATTTAAATATTTTAATTATTAATATTAATTTAAACCGGTGCTTATACATAGAATATTCCAGACAGTCACGTAGTCATTTCCGGTGTTTAGTCTAATTTTATCTGTCTTAATAAATTTGCTACTTATATTATATAAAATAATTATATAAAATTTTGAAAAACAATTTAGAAAAATATAGAATTAGATACAATTCTCACCATCACAATATTTATTATTAAATATATCATATTAATCTTTTACTGCTTAATATAGTCTATAATTTTAAATACTATATAATATTAATTTTAAAATTTTTTAGTAATTGACCATTTATAACCATCATTGACCTATAGAAAAGGGCACAATATATATATATAAGTAATTATTCAGGCTAAATTATGATAGTCCTTCATTAATTAAAGTTCATTTAAAATAAATATAAAGTGTCTATAGACCATTATTTAAAAGTATCATTACCTAGGTTTTTATTTGTGTGAATTTCCCAACTGGTTGGATTATTGATCTCCATTGATGGGTCCAGGGCTTGTTTTCATTTCTTTGGCTCAACAATGAAATAGAGAGATAATGTGGTGGCATCTTCTTTAGGACTTAGGCATTTGTTCCATGCATTGGCTTCAGATGAATAGTTGATTTTGCTGAGAACTAGGACATAAATTGTCAAAGGTGGTGTATCACTGTGTGTTGCCAGATCTGTGGCTTTTGCATTGATGTTGACTGCAGCAGTAATTGATTGCATTCTGTCTGATCTAAACTGAACTTGAACTGAACTCGAACTGGACTGAATTACAGATTGAAGACTGGAATGATCTATCAGATTGCAGCCCCAATTGATTTACAGTCTTAAGAATGGAATAAATTACAGATTGCAGCCCTGACTAATATAACAATAGACCATAGCAACTTTAGATATTTTTTCTCTCTCATTGTTTTAATTCCTTATTGTCTTTTTTAATTTTGATCTTAACTTGAATCTGTTTTTTTTTTCCCATAATTATTTTTACATTTCCTTTAACTAATCTATTGCTTAGATTAATCTACTGTCTCACTGATAGTTTACATAGTTTTTCAATTAATACAATTTCAATATCATTATCAATCAAAAATCTTATAAACTAATTACATTTTTGAAAGTTTTACTAACATATATTTTTACAGACTAATTTTATTTTAAATTTACATATTTAGTTATTTTTACTTTATAAAAGTTTTCTTTAAAAAGAGAGAGAAAAAAAGTTCTAAATTTTTTTTCTAATTCTTCTCCCCATCGTTTTTTTGACAAATAGTTTTATCCTATTTTAAAAGCAATATATGAAATCTTTTTATTTTACAAAATTGCATTTTAAAAATCTACTTCTAATTAAATAAATTTGATCATATATTTTTAAATATTAACTATGTAATACAATATACGTGTGAGTTTTATAACACAAATCTCGCTAGCATTCCAATATATATATATATAATTAGTTCATACAAGATGTTTCATTTTTTTAATAATTATGCCAACTTTTCTTCATAATACTAAAACAATTTAACTTTTAACACAAATGTTTATATATTTTTTTACTTTAGTTTTCTACAATAGATATCTTTACCAGATATAATTGTTTGTATTATATTAATTATTTTTGTACATTTCATGGAAATCCACATATTTGATTTTATACAAATGAATTAATTTTACATATCTTCATAATCCTTTTTTTTTTCAAACAATGTTTTGCCACAGTTGAAAATTTACAAAGGAAATTGCTAACTTTTTGTGACAACTATCTTTTTAGCTGAATTTAGTAGCACATTTTATATAAATATTTGCTATCATTAAAGTTTATTAATATTCTCATATGATTTGCAAGTGTAGGATTGAATTCAGTGAACTATTTTTTAAGATTAATATCAACTATTAATATTGCATTATGTAGGAAGTTTTGACTATGATCTTTTACATTAATATTGTGCCAGTCAGATTTGTATGTTCACGTAACAAGATCTAGCATCTAGGCAAAAATATCTCGAATCCAATCATGCGCAAAATATACAGGTCAGGAACACTCATGAACTCTGCCCTATTTCCCAGATCTATAACATTATGAACAACAATCCCGATGGCATTGATCTAATTTACTTCTCATCACCGGCATCGATCATCGGAGACACAAAAAGACTCTAGGCTAAATTTTAATGATAGACTAACTTAACAACTAGCTATATCTTATGAGCAATGAAGGCTCATGATCTAGCATATTAATTATGTATTTAGTGGAGATCATCTAGTCATATTGAGCATAAGTAAAAACTTAAGATATTAACTTAACTAAAAGAAAGCAAAGGTTCGAGAGTTGATATATATATATATATATAGTTTACGATTTATTAATAACAAAATTATGTCGGGTTATTTATCTGACATTAGCCTCATAAGTATTAGATAGATATTTAATTCATATTTAACAATAACATGATATTTGTGGCTATGCCAATAATATATATGTGGGACTTAATTAACTAGCGCTATTGGAATACATTACTAGAATACTTTTACACCCCCAGAGAGACAAGAAGAGCATTTACTGATTTAAAAAGACGATAATTTTACAAGCAGATATTACATTTGGTTATTCAATATTATTATTAATTTGAGTTCTAAATACTTAATGTGTGGGGTGAATAATGAATAATTATATAAACGATACTAAATCTATCACATTAATATGTATAGTAAACTAATGGAAATATGTATGTTTAAAGAAATCATCTCATTACGACTTATGGCTATTTCTGGGCAACTAATAATACACTGAAAGGGCAGTGCGTGCATGGCAGCAGATTGGGGTGGTCCAATTATGGATCCTGGAGTGTGCTTCATTAATTTTAATAACGAAGTTGACCGATTTCCTCTGCAACGTAGGTAGGGTCAGTATTGAGACAAAGGACAGTCGGCTATGTCTTTATTGGGCTGGATTTTCCAGAGCAATTCCCATATAAAGCTTGCACATAAGACCAAGTATGTCCCCAGCATGGTTTTACAGCCTGGTTCAAGGACATTGAGAATGACGATGGGGCTCAACTTAGCGAATAACTCCATGTGAGAAAGAAGCTAGAATATATATATATAAAATGAAGTGGCCTTTATGCATGTAACGCTTAATAATTCAATATAAATATAACTCTAGAGATTAAAGATTATCTAAACATATTTATTGCCCATAAATTATAAAATATTTGGCGTAATGATATGGCTTCATTAAGCAAACATGGATAATAATTATACTTAAATATAAAACTTATGTTACTTAATATTATTCATTACTTCCCACACATTTAATAAATCTCAATCTTGGTTAATAAATGCCCTTGTGAAAATATATAAATTATTACAAAATAAGTGGGTGGTGGTAATAGCTAAGATGGGTTTTACATATATAATATAATTTAAGAATAAGAGATAGCGCATTATTTAAGAAGGAAATATATAAAAACAGATGTCAATCTGTTTTCTACAGTAAACATAAAAATATAATTAGCTTGTTTATCTAAAATCGCGAGCACCAGGGCAAGTCGAATAAGACTTGTTTTGATTAAATTATAAGTTATTTACCCGATAAATGATGGGTGGGGAAAACAAAAATGAATTATATGCTTGCAATTTTAGAATATCATTGGCATTTCTTTTAAAATATAAATACATAAATTTAAATGAAAATTATTTGCTGCTTGGAAATAAAAAAAAGAAAAACATTTTATAAGAGGCTTAATATTGATTAGTTATATAGAGTTATAAGAATTACATATTTTGAAGATATTTAATATAGATGATTAAAATATAAATATTACAGAGAAGGCAGGATTTAAGAATTACGAGCGGTCAAAGTTCTTTTATCTTGCTTATTTGGAAGAGCGATTTTACTAGGAGTTTGTCCATCAGTATTGTTTCACTAGATCTAGGGTAGCATTATTATTTGAGAGTTAGCATTTCACTTTCACTGTAAAAATACAAAGTTCATTAGTACAGGATGCAGAGCTTCGTTTATGGGAACAGGATATTAGAACGGAGGGAAAAGGTGAAATTTCCCCTACTCATGGCACATTGAGTGAGAATCAAAACTGGCGTGAAATATGTATAGCAACATAATTATTTAGTGGTCTCTTCTTTGCGGATTCAAATCCAGCAGTATTTATACTTTTATTTTGAAGATGTAACTTAGCAACTACTGCTGGACCTGAGGTGGTTAAAGCACTTAAGGTTCATCTGGAATAGTTTGACCGGATACTCTTTTCTAGTAAGATGTTTGAAGCAATGCAATTTTGTTATCAGTTTCTCGAATGATTGTTTTAAAATAAATCTTATGATTTTAAAACAAGCTAGCGTGGATAATTTCCACTATTGGGTTTATTTTATTATTACAAAATCATACTCTTTTTCTTTTATCTAAGGGATCTTCTGGGTAATTGTTTTTCGAGAGACTTTTTAACAAGATTGCATCATTTCTGGCTACAAAATTATATGTGAAAAAATAATAAGTTTCATATATGATACCTTATATATAATATAACTTTATTAATATATTCGCAATCTCCTACACTGAAATATATAGATTTATTACTTACGCCTGTATATACATGAGAATATTATTAAATAAAATATTTTTAAATTAAAATACATAAGTGTTTACATGATTTATTTTAGAATACTAAGCAAAAGAAATATATATGTATTATTAGCTATGTATACACATGCATAAAGGTGGGTTTGAATATAGTTGTATGGTAGGAGATTGGATGTGGGCTGTGAAGCAAGGATCTGAGCATCAGATCTGCTTCATTTTTCCGAACTTATTGAAAAAAATGAAAAAATGTTTAAAAAAAGAAAAAAAATCTTTTACTTGATGTCCAGGTAACTAAAGAACAACTTTGGATTGGCAATGTATCTAAAAAACTTTTTATTTTACTCTGCCTGAGCGCACCCTTTTTTGACTTTCATTTATTATAGAATACCCTAACTCTCTGCTATATTACTGGGGAAAAATTTTTACTCTGTTTTCATGTAAAAAAAAAACTGCTTGCTTAACTGAATAAAATAAAATATAAAAAAACTATGCTATAATATATACAATGTACTAAAGTCCTAAGTGATTTATCATTGAATATCCATGTTGTCATGTTCTATCTGTCCAGTTCAGGTTTATCTAGTTTCTCTCTTGATCTGGTGGTGCATACTTTTTGATGCAAATTGGTTCATCTTGCCAGGAGTTGTGTTGGTATCTGGATGGTTGCCCCATGGGTCTGGGGTGATGTTTGGGGGGTTCCGCTTGTATGGGCAAATGATCGATGGATGTGAGGAATTGGGCCATCTCCTCTATCTTCCTAACTCTACATCCCATCATCACCTGCTGTACATAGGGTGGCATGTTCTGCTGTATTGCGCTAATAATTTGAGTTTCCATGAACGGGAATGCTGTTAACAATCGGAGATGTGCCACCTGCCTGATGAAAAATTGTGTGTGGGTCTCCTGATTAATAGAACAATAGGACTCTTTTAAAATTGCATGGTAAATACCGTCTTGGTGCTCCTCACTCCAAAAAGTTCTCAATAGGGCGAATGAATAACTCTCAAAGTCTGGTGGCTTATCTTCATAACAGTCCCACCATGACTTGGTGTATCCCTGTAAATAATGGACAGCAAGGGCCACCTGGTCTACTGCCAGCACTTGTTGAAATTTGAATAATTCTTGCAGGCTGTCTATGTGCATGTTCGGGTTTTCTCCGACGTCCCCTTTGAACGCCTTAACTTGGATGAATTTGGTTAGTGATATTGGTGAGTATACTATCTGTTCTTTGGACATAATGGGTGTTGACCTTCCTGCACATGTTTCTAGCAGAAGCTGGGGTCTTTTTGTCATTCTCTCTGGTCCTGGTTCTTTTTCCTCGAAGCTCACTTTCTCCTTGGTTCTTGCCATATCCTCCTTCATACAATTGATCTTTTCCTTAATTTTGTTAATGCATACATGAAAGGTGGCTTCTTGTTTGTCTTGCTTGTCTATAAGCTCTTTTTTTATTTCTTGGATGGAATCCAGAGTCTCATACTTGTGGTCCTCCAGAGACCCCTCAAACTTGTTATGGATATCCTCACATTCCTGTCAGCACTCTATTGTACCTCCTCTACCTTTGCTGCTATAGTGTTATTCATGTTGTCCCATCTGGCCTCGATATTTGCCTCAAAATTCTCAAATTTCTCTTCCCTTCTCTGCAACATCCATATCACTGTTTCCATAGCTACAGGTGGATTCTCAACTTCCTTGGGTATGTCATTACTCTCCAAAATAATTTTATCTGACCTCAATGTCTTTCCCTGATCCATATCCTCACTACTGTCCTCCATTTGTCTCTTAGATTTAAGATAAAACACTTTAATTTTCTAACTACCCAGATAAGTTTATGGTTATTTTGATTTTAATATGGATGAACACCTCCTCCTTCCATTCCACACTCTTCCCTTACTCTATTCTCCCCACTCCCGTACTTAATTTATACCTATTTAAATAACAATTGCTATCCTATCCTTTATTTCTTAATATTAATTATTTCTAGATCTAGCTTCTCACTAAGAAAAATACATACATATATACTGATTATTTATTATTTAGCTCTTCAATGCAAAGTATATAATAAAAATTATTGTAACTTCTACCTGGCCTTCTCTATGTCTTCTTTATTGCTTGTTTTTGGAGTTGTTCTTCAGCACCTGAAACATCTTAACAAAATGATTTATTAGCGATTGCATTGATACACTTGATAACACATATTTTGGGGAAAAAAACTCTATATAACTTTTATTAGGAATCATTGCTTTTAAACTATTTTTATTCTAATAACTCTATAACCTATTGGCAAATTTATATTGGTATTGCTACTGGGCACCAGCCAAAGGGATGGGGCTATATGATCTGACCAGATGATCCGCTATTGTTGGATTGTACACTTTTCTAAATGATATACTTAAATAGTTACACACTTACAGCTTAACATAACCGGGAAAAAAATTATTATAGCTTTAGCACATATTTATATCTAAGAGAATGAAAGTATAACAAAAACTGTCACTACTTTATTTCTTTCATTGATCTAAGGCAGTTACGTACACATAAATATTAATAAAAAAATTTGCATACATGCTATTATTTAGGATATTTATTTTATTACATTTTAACAGTGGAAGCATTTTAAAAGCTGTCACTAATTTAATTCTCTCAGACTTGGAAATATTATATTTTTATTTAAAATATGTATTAACAAAAAAAAAATTTATATTTAACATCATTATTTAAAACATTTATGAAAAAAAATTATTATATACTATTATTTTTTAGCGCACACACTACTTTACTATCTTTTTATTTTTAAATGTGAAAGCCCCTTAAAAGCTGTCACTATTTTATCACATTGTAAACTTGAAAATACTTTATGTTATTAAAATCATTTATGGAAACTTATATATATATAAAACACTATTTAAAACACATACTTTTTGTGTTTATTGTAACTGTGGAGGTCCCTTAAAAGCTACCACTATTTTATTTATGGGCATCCTACATGTAATTTCACATTTATGACCAGGACAAAAACATTATACAACATATTATTCACTTTTTTGAAAAATACATTTTATCTTATAAAAGTGAGAGGCCCTTAAAAGCCGTCACTCTTTTATATCACTGGAATCTTACATGTATATGAAATGCATTTATGAAAATGATAAACATTACTTGGGAAAAGCACTTCTTTATCTTTTATTAATATGAAAGTAAAAGCCCTTAAATGCTGTTACTTCTCTTTACTTCTTTTAAAAAAAACTCATGAGATATTATACATGTAATAAATATTTACAGACAAGGAATAAAACATTATATAACATTATTATTATCCAGATCATACACGTGAAAGAAAAGAACTGCCACTATTTTATTTGATACCTTTGTGAAAATGATAAAACTTTTAAAACTTTTATTCGGAAAAAAAAATATTGCGTATATACTATACTATTTACTTGAAACATATTTTTATATATATAATGAGAGAAAACATTTATAATTATATTAATAATGACTCGCAGGGAGTGTGTACCAATATTCAAAAAAATTTTAAGCTGAGTGTCCGAAAAAAATTATTTTTTTTTTTTTTAATTTTTTATTTTAATATGTTATATCTATCATTGTCTACTACTATCTCAGGTATGTGGGTGTTTGTATTTGAAGCCCCACATTGGGTGCCAAACCTGGAGAAAAGAAATAAATATGTGCCAGTCTTATTTGTATGTTCACGTAACAAGATCTATCATCTAGGCAAAGGTACCTCAAATCCAATCATGCACAAGATACACAGGTCAGGAACACTCATGAACTCTGCCCTATTTGCCTATTTCCTAAATCTATAACATTATAAACAATCCTGATGACATCGATATAATTTACTTCTCACCGCCGGCATCGATCATCGGAGACACAAAAAGACTCTAGGCTAAACTTTAATGATAGACTAACTTAACAACTAGCTATATCTTATGAGCAATGAAGGCTCATGACCTAGCATATTAATTATGTATTTAGCAGAGATCATCTAGTCATATTGAGCATAAGTAATAATTTGAGATATTAACTTAACTAAAAGAAAGCAATGGTTCGAGAATTGATATATATATATATATATATATAGTTTACGATTTATTAATAACAAAATTATGTCGGGTTATTTATCCGACATTAGCCTCATAAGTATTAGATAGATATTTAATTCATATTTAACAATAACATGATATTTGCAGCTATGCCAATAATATATATGTGTGACTTAATGAACTAGCACTATTGGAATACATTACTAGAATACTTTTACACCCCCAGGGAGATGAGAAGAGCATTTACTGATTTAAAAAGACAATAATTTTACAAGCAGATATTACATTTGGTTATTCAATATTATTATTAATTTGAGTTCTAAGTACTTAATGTGTGGGGTGGATAATGAATAATTATATAAATGATACTAAATCTATCACATTAATACATATAGTAAACTAATGGAAATATGTCTGTTTAAAGAAATCATCTCATTACAACTTACGGCTATTTCTGGGTGACTAATAATACACTGAAAGGGCAGTGCGTCCATGGTGGCAGTTTGGGGTGGTTCAATTATGGGTCCTGGAGTGTGCTTCATGAATTTTAATAACGAAGTTGACCGATTTCCTCTGCAACATAGGCAGGGTCAGTATTGAGATGAAGTATGGTCAGCTATGTCTTTATCAGGCTGGATTTTCCAGAGTGATTCCCATATAAAGCATGCACCTAAGACCAAGTATGACCCCAGGGTGGTTTTACAGCCTGGTTCAAGGACATTGAGAACAATGATGGTTCTCTTGACTTAGCGAATACCTCCATGTGAGAAATAAGCATGAATATATATATATAAAATGAAGTGGCCTTTATGCATGTAATGCTTAATAATTCAATATGAATATAACTCTAGAGATTAAAGATTATTTAAACATTTATTGCCCATAAATTATGAAATATTCAGCATAATGATATGGCTTCATTAAGCAAACATGGATAATAATTATACTTAAATATAAAACTAAGATCTTAAGATCCCCCCCCCTTTACATTATGTTACTTAATATTATTCATTACTTCCCACACATTTAATAAATCTCAATCTTGGTTAATAAATGCCCTTGTGAAAATATATAAATTATTACAAAATAAGTGGGTGGTGATAATAGCTAAGATGGGTTTTACATATATAATATAATTTAAGAATAAGAGATAGTGCATTATTTAGAAAGGAAATATATAGAAACAGATGTCAATCTGTTTTCTACAGTAAACATAAAAATATAATTAGCTTGTTTATCTAAAATCACGAGCACCTGGGCAATTCAAATAAGACTTGTTTTGATTAAATTATAAGTTATTTACCCGATAAATGATGGGTGGGGAAAACAAAAATGAATTATATGCTTGCGATTTTAGAATATCATTGGCATTTCTTTTAAAATATAAATACATAAATCTAAATGAAAATTATTTGCTGCTTGGAAATAAAAAAAAGAAAAACATTTTATAAGAGGCTTAATATTGATTAGTTATATAGAGTTATAAGAATTACATATTTTGAAGACATTTAATATAGATGATTAAAATATAAATATTACAGCAAAGGCAGGATTTAAGAATTATGAGCGGTCAAAGTTCTTTTACCTTGCTTATTTGGAAGAGCGATTTTACTAGGAGTCCGTCCATTGGTATTGTTTCACTAGATCTAGGGTAGCATTATTATTTGAGAGTTAGCATTTCACTTTCACTGGAAAAATACATAAAGTTCATTAGTATGGGATGCAGAGCTTTGTTTATGGGAACAGCATATTAGAATGGAGGGAAAAGGCAAAATTTCCCCTACTCACAGCACATTGAGTGAGAATCAAAACTGGCGTGGAATATGTATAGCAACATAATTATTTAGTGGTCTCTTCCTTGTGGATTCAAATCCAGCAGTATTTATACTTTTATTTTGAAGATGTAACTTAGAAACTACTGCTGGACCTGGGGCAGTTTAAGCACTTAAGGTTCATCTGGAATAGTTTGACTGAATATTCTTATCTAGTAAGATGTTTGAAATATTTGCAATTGTGTTATCAGTTTCTCGAACGATTGTTTTCAAATAAATCTTATGATTTTAAAACAAGCTAGCATGGACAATTTTTACTAATGGGTTTAGTTTATTATTACAAAATCATAATCTTTTACTTTTATCTAAGGGATCTTCTGGGTAATTGTTTTCCAAGAGACTTTTTAACAAGATTGCATCATTTCTGGCTACAAAATTATATGTGAAAAAATAATAAGTTTCATATATGATGCCAGTTGTAACGATCTGGAGAAAGTGACTTAACGTAAACTGCACTACGGGGCGCCATCTAGGCATTTGAACCTAGAAAAATTTATAAAGTAGGCAGATACGTAAGTCAAAAAAAAAATTTTTTTTTTTTAAATATTTTGGTTCCGGTCGTTAGCCCATGTCACTAGCTCAGGGAGTAGCAGAGATTTAATAATATCATATCTTATCTAATTAGATTTCAACATTAAAAAATAAATAAAATAAGCCACTGCCAGTAATTAGCATACAAACATTTATTTAAGCACATATATATATAAGATTTAAAACTATTTTAGTATTAGTTTTACATTTTAACATTTAACATTATTTTTAACTTTACCTTAATTTTAATTTACATTTTAATTTCTATTATATTATCAGTTTACATTTTAATTAAGTTCGCACAGATAAATTTATGAAAGCTTGTTTATAATGTTGAATACAGATCGGTTACATAGATTTCACGGTCAAAAACATTTCAAAATAAACATAAACGATCAAAATACAAAATTATTGATTACTGACAATTGCGGAGGGAAATTTATACGTAACCCAATAGTATTCACCATAAGATACTTGCATTGTCACCAATAACTTAAAAGACATCCGAATAAATACATTTTAGATACTCACCATAAGGTATCATTATTTATCGAATGTCTATAGATTTTCATCAAATATGAAAACGCAAAACATAGTTAACCAATAAACCATCCATGCAAGCATCTATAAACAACTTAAATTTAATGCAATTTTATTTAGTGTCGATTATGAATAGACTACATAGATTTGCATTTGAAAATAAACATTCTATCCCTATTTAACCTTAGGCCAAAATTTGTAGTCAAACTGGCATCAATTCATCTGATACATCGATGTATTCAATGTAATACGGAATACGGCAGCACCCAAGAGATTAAGAAAAGACATTGACTCTCATCAGATAGGGATATTACATCTATCTAACGAGAAGAACAATAAAAAAAAAACTCCATAGAAAGGAACTGCGTTCTCCATCTTATAATTCCTTTCATAGGCAAACGAGTGAGTGCGGCGTATATATAAACGATTCTGCCAGTAGCGAATCTCCGACTACATCTACTAACTTCATCAATATATCCAATCCATTGACCCAATTTAACAATGAAACAAATAACCTAAGATTACCCTCCCCTAATATAACTTTACAAATCTATATAGCCATTCACGCCCGACTTAAGTTTAACATTTATATAATTAATTTAACGAAAAACAAAAATCATGATAAAACTTAAAGAACAAAAAATGAATAATATAAATGGAAATGATTCTAAATATACATATATAAAAAAAAGGAAATACATCAAATAACATTATTAATAAATTAAGTTGGTCAGATAGGATAATATTGCAATCATTTAAATATGGAAAGTTTTAATTTAATGTTCATTAATTATAAAGTTCTTACGGTTTAAAACAGTCCATCTTTATCCGTTGCTTGCCATGAATGTGAATTCCCACACCGTCCTAAGAGTGGTACTCTGTTGGCCGATTTATTTATCCATCCAGAGGTTTTTGTTTTAACTGGTCCTCAATGTAGAAAAACGATAGTTCATTTCTCTTTCTTTCCTAGCAAAACTGAAGGGATTGAATCGTGCGTCTGTTTCAATTCCTTCTTCACTTCCGCACTACCACATATCTCTTACATCGTAATTAATCATTCACTCCCTCCTAATAATTTTCAACCTTGTCCTTTTATATTCATTTGAAGGATTGCATTTACATTACGTCATCGATGCGATGATCCTTTTCGTTGAGGTCCGATTTCCCAATGGATTTCTTTCATTGGCTATTTGTTTCTATTGTTTTCCTATCTGACCCATGTTTTTACATTTAAATGCCCAAGGCTGGTTTACATTTGACTAATTAAATTTATCATTTCCATTTCTGATTAATTAACCTGTTTTCCAAATCAAAGATATATTTAAAGATAAATTTAAAGATATAATTTTATCTCCAAATCTTTTTAAGTTTTTGTTTTTAAAATACCTTTTCTATTTTTAATACAGTTTTATTTTAATAATTTTTTATATCTGTGCGATTTAATATATACGAGTTTAAGATGATATTTAATTTCAATTTTTAATTCTTAAAGAAAAATTTTAAATGCGAACTTTTTAATTTACTTTCATGTTTAATAAATATAAAAAAAAAACAATGTAACGAACGTCTATGCTCGTTACATATCAGTAAAGTTGCTTAAAAAAAATGATCAAAAAAAAAATTTTTTTTACTTAGGGTTAGTAATTACGGTGCACGATTGATGAAAACATTTACAAAACATCCGGTTAATAATTTTACAAAAAGACTATATACAAAAAGAAAAAGAAAATGTTGACTATCGCTTACCTAAGGACCATTTACGTTCACCTCCTCCCGACCAGAGTTCTAACTTTTTTTCTTATCCATTTTATTTTTACACATGGCATGACAAGCAAATTTTATAAATTTCTTTTTTCAAAATGAAATATTTTATCTGTTTACATATAGTCGTATACTTTAAATCTTATAAAAGCACTGCCAGAATGAAATAGCACATATATTAAAAACCAACGGAAAGATATAAATAATTTTAAACTGTATTTTGTTAAAAAGAAAGTCAAAAGGTTGCAATTGATATGTTTTTTTTTGTTGATATATATATTATGCTTTTATGTGTATAGGTGCACACAGCCACATAAGTTTATGATCGAAATGTGGTACCTTACGATGAGTACCGTTGGGAATTTACTTCAGTGTAATCCTATTTAAGCATTTTAATCAGTCATAAATAAGTTGATGGTATTTATAATTGTGCTGCAAATATACACGCATAAACCCATTATCTTTCAAAATATATTTACTTCAATGCAACCTTCCTAAATAATTTAAATAATTTGCTTGTCATGCCATGAGTAAAAATAAAATGTATAAAATAAAATAGAATTCTTGGGAGGAGGAGGCGTAGACATAAATGGTCCTTAGGAAAGCAATAGTAAACATGTTTTTTATATATAGTCTTTATACTAACCGAATGTTTGTAAATTTTGTTACTCGTGTACCGTAATTACTAACCCTAAGTAAAATATTTTTTTTTTGATCATTTTTTTTAAGCAACTTTACTGATATGTAACGAGCACAGACGTTCGTTACATTGTTTTTTTATTTATTTATTAAACATGAAAGTAAATTAAAAAGTTCACATTTAAAAATTTTCTTTAAGAATTAAAAATTGAAATTAAATATCATCTTAAACTCTTATATATTAAATCGCACAGATAATGAAAAATTATTAAAATAAAACTTTATTAAAGAAAAAGTATTTTAAAACTAAATTTTAAAAAGATTTAGAGCTAAAATTATATCTTTAAATTTATCTTTAAATATATCTTTGATTTGGAAAACAGGTTAATTAATCAGAAATGGAAATGATTGTTAATTAGTCAAATGTAAACCAGCCTTGGGCATTTAAATGTAAAAACAGCGGTCAGATAGGAAAACAATAGAAACAAATAGCCAATAAAAGAAATCCATCGGGAAATCGGACCTCAGCGAAAGGATCATCACATCGATGACATAATGCCAAGTCAATCCTTCGAATACGTATAAAAGGAAAATTTGGAAATTATTAATTAGTGAGTTATTATGATTATTACGATGTGACAGATAGATGTTAGTGCGGAGGTGCGGGAGAAGAGATTGAAGGACACATGTTCAATCCCTTCAGTTGTTATAAAATGGAAAAATGAAACATCGCTTTTCTTATATTCAGAGGACCACAGGATCATCGGGAAATTTAACGCTGGATTTCAAACGGCAAGCAATTGTAAAAGATGAACATTTCTAAAACCGTAAGAACTTTCTAAGATATAACGAACAATATTAATTTGAAAACACTAAGAACTTTACAATTAATGAACATTAAATTAAAAACTTTTTGTATTTAAAATAATTGCATTAGTTTCCTATCTGACTAAAGTAGTTAAAATGTTATTTGATGTATTTTTTATTTATTTGTGTAAAATCATTTCCATTTATTTAATTTTGTTCTTTAAGTTTATTTATGATTTCTGTTTTCCGATAAATTAAAATATATCAATGTTAAACTTAAGTCGGGCGTGAATGGCTGTATAGATTTGTAAAGTTATATTAGGGGAGAATAATCTTGGGTTATTTGTTTCTTGGTTAAATTGGGTCAATGGATTGGATATATTGGTGTTATTAGTAGATGTAATATTGATTTGCTACGGGCAGAATCGCTTCATATGCTGCACACTTCCGTTTGCCTATGGAAGGAATTATAAGTCGGATACCGCAGTTCCTTTCTATGGAGTTTTTTTGTTTTATTGCTCTTCTTTGCAGATAGATGTAATATTCCTATCTCATGAGAAGCAATTTCTTCTCTTAACTTTTTGTGCTGCCGTATTTTATTACATTGAATACATCGATATATCAGATGAATTGATGCCGGTTTGACTATGAATTTTAACCTAAGGTTAAATAGGGATAGAATGTTTATTTTCAAAAGCAAATCTATGTGGTCTATTCATACTTGACCCTAAATAAAAATGCATTAAATTTAAGTTGTTTATAGATGCTTGCATGGATTGGTTATCAGTTAAGTATGTTTTGGGTTTTCATATTTGATCAAAATATATAGACATTCGATAAATAATGATACCTTACGGTGAGTATCTAAAATGTATTTATTCGGATGTCTTTTAAGTTATTGGTGACAATGCAAGTATCTTATGGTGAATACTATTGGGTTACATATAAATTTCCCTCCGCAATTGTCAGTAATCAATAATTTTGTATTTTGATCGTTTATGTTTCTTTTGAAATGTTTTTGACCGTGAAATCTATGTAACCGATCTATATTCAACATTATAAACAAGCTTTCATAAATTTATCTGTGCGAACTTAATTAAAATGTAAAATTATAATATAATAGTAATTAAATGTAAATTAAAGTAAAGTTAAAAATAATGTTAAATGTTAAAATGTAAACTGATACTAAGACAATTTTAAATCTTATATATATATTTGCGTAAATAAATTTTTGTATGTTAATTACTGGCAGTGGCTTATTTTATTCTTTATATATATATATATACTTTTAGATTGTCTTATTAAATCTCTGCTATTCCACTGAGCTAGTGACATGGGCTAACGACCTGAATCAAAATTTAAAAAAAAAAAAATTTTTTTTTTTTGACTGACGTATCTGCCTACTTTATAAATTTTTCTAGGTTCAAATGCCTAGATGGCGCCCTGTAGTGCAGACCACGTTAAGTCGCATTAGGCTGCAGAAAGGAGTTTGCTATTAACTGAAAGGAGACCCTTTGATTCCTCTTGGAGGCCTTAAAGGAACCGAGCAGGGCAAATTCCTAATGTCCACTCCATATGTTCTTGTCGTTGCAGCTGTTATTACTATATGTTTATTCATATAGTATACGAACATGGATGGGCTGCTCACCAACATGCATTAGCCAGCGTGGTGAGTTTATTGGCTTTTTACCTCTGAGTTTAAGATCAAGAAACACCATGGTCTTTCTTCTCAGTGCCTGATAAGGCAGAATGAATGTTTGTGTAAATGATAAAGATTTTTCCCAATTATACAATTATGACAGACAAAAATAAAGCATGGCCCTTAATCCCAGGAGGCTGTAAAGTCACCAACCAAGGCAGCGGTTGGTGGCCGAAGGCGGAGGGTGCTAAGAATATCCTGGAGGCAGACCCAGGCTGCCATTTGATGACGACTTTTTATTTAGGTACTTACAACTGCAGATCACTTTCAAGTGAAGGAAGATTGCAAGAATTAGAAGAAGAACTCTCTTATATTAAATGGGATATTATTGGACTTTGTGAAGTTAGAAGAAAAGGTGAAGAGACAATTGATTTAAAAAGTGGACATATGCTCTATTATAAAGGCACAAATATTGGAAATACAAGTGGAGTAGGATTCATTATAAATAAAAAGTGGAAGAACAATATTGTGGAGATTGATGGTGTATCAGACAGAGTGGCAAGATTAGTTATACAACTTAATAGCAGATATCAAATGCAGATAATTCAGGTTTATGCCCCAACAAGTTCTCACAGTGATGAAGTAGTAGAAGATTTTTATATGGATGTACAAAAGGCTTTTGATCAGAGTAAACAACATTTTAAAATTGTTATGGGAGATTTTAATGCTAGAATTGGTAAACAAATGAAAGATGAAAGTGTTGTAGGTAATTTTGGTTATGGTAATAGAAATGAGAGAGGACATAGACTTGTGGAGTTTGCAGAGAAGGAAAAATTTTATATTATGAATTCTTTTTTTGAGAAAAATGTTAGAAGGAAATGGACATGGAAGCATCCAAATGAAGGTACAGCAGAATTGGATTATATTTTGACTAACAGGAAATACATATTTCAAGATTGTAATGTTCTTAATAAATTTAACACAGGAAGTGATCATCGATTAGTAAGGGGTAAGATACATGTTAATGTAAAACTAGAGAGACAAAAATTATTAAGAAAAACTATATTTACAGTTGATATTCCTAATCTTCAGAAACATTCTAATGAATTTAAATTAGAACTTACAAATCGGTTTCAAGTATTAGCAGATTTTGAACATGATTCAGATTTGAATGAAATTAATATGAAAATAACTGATACACTTTTAAAAACTGCAACAAAGATAGCTGGTAGAAAAAAGCAGCAATTGACTAATAAAATTTCTACTGAGACTAGAGAACTTATGAAGAAAAGAAGGAATATGAAGATATGCAAGAATGATGCATTAAAAAGAATTGAATATCTCGAATTTTGTAAAATGGTGCGGAAAAGAGTTGAAAATGATATAAGAAAGTATAACTGTGAACTAGCAAGAAAAGCTGTAGAAGAAAATAAAAGTCTTAAGAATGTAAAACAACATTTTGGTATTGGTAGGAAATTTATATCTGCAATAAGGAAAAAAGATGGAATTATTACTAAAAAGAGGGATGACATTATGAAATTGGTAGAAGATTTTTATCAAGAATTATATAGTAATAAAGAACAAGTACCTCCTATATCTATTACATCTTCCGAATTGCCCAGAATTTTAAATGAAGAAGTAAGAAATGCAATTAAATGTATGAAAAAAGGAAAGGCTCCAGGTAATGATGGAATTATAATTGATCTATTAAAAGAAGCAGGTGAAGAAACAGAAAAAATATTAGCAAAGTTATATACCAAATGTCTAAATGATAAAGATGTACCGGATGATTGGAAGAATGCAGTAATAATATTAATATTTAAAAAAGGTGATAAAGAAGATATTAGAAATTACAGACCTATCAGCCTTTTATCAGTTTTATATAAAATTTTTACCAAGATAATTACAACTTGTCTACAGAGAACCTTGGATTTTCACCAACCAAGAGAACAAGCTGGATTTAAAAGTGGTTTTAGTACAGTAGATCATATTCAAGTATTGAGAGAAGTTATAGAAAGGACAAATGAATATGAGTTGTCATTATGTTTTGGATTTGTAGATTATGAAAAGGCATTTGATTCTATAAACATTTCTTCAGTGATTAAAGCATTGGATCATCAAGGTATAGATCCAGGATATTGTCATATTTTAAAGAATATTTATAAAAATGCAACAGCAACAATTAGATTACATAATGATACTGGGAAAGTCAACACTGAGAAAGGTGTAAGACAAGGTGACTCCATATCTCCAAAACTTTTTACAGCAGTGCTGCAAGAAGTATTTTGTGGATTAAAATGGGAAACTAAAGGAGTGAAAGTAAATGGAGATTATTTAAGTCATTTAGATTTCCCAGATGATGTAGTTGTTTTTGCAAATAATGCTTCCAAGCTGCAGGAAATGTTGCAGGAGTTATCAGATGAAAGTAGGAAAGTAGGACTAAAGATGAATGTTAAAAAGACTAAAGTAATGTTTAATCAATTTGCTCCAAATATGAAAATAAAGATTGATTATGATGAATTAAAAGAAGTTAAGAGTTACAAATACCTTGGTCAGATTATTAATACAGATGGAAACATAATAGAGGAAATTAATCATAGAATTAAACTTGGTTGGAGTGCTTTTGGTAGAAATAACTTGATATTAAAAGGAAATATGCCTATGTGTTTGAAAAGAAAGGTTTTTAACAAATGTGTTTTACCAGTTCTTACTTATGGATCTGAGACTTGGACACTTAATAGAAGATCAATACAGAGACTTCAGACCACTCAAAGAAGTATGGAGAGATGTATGTTGGGAGTAACAAGAAGAGATCGAAAATGCAATGTATGGGTAAGAGAACAAACAGGTGTTACTGACCTCATTGAAAAAATTAAAAGATTGAAGTGGAGTTGGGCTGGACATATTGCTAGAAGAGATGATAATAGATGGACAATTGAAATTTTAAACTGGATTCCAAGAGATTGTAAAAGACCCAGAAGGAGACCACATGTAAGATGGATGGATGAAATAAGAAAATGTGTAGGGGTGATGTGGAAAAGAGAAGCTAAAGATCGGAGAAGATGGATTAAACCTGGAGAGACCTTCATCCTGCAGTGGATTGATAATGGTTGATAATGATGATGATGATATAATATAACTTTATTAATATATTCACAATCTCCTACACTGAAATATATAGATTTATTACTTACGCCCATATATACATGAGAATATTATTAAATAAAATATTTTTAAATTAAAATACACAAGTGTTTACATGATTTATTTTAGAATACTAAGCAAAAGAAATATATACATATTATTAGCTATGTATACACGTGCGTAAAGGTGGGTTTGAATATAGTTATATGGTTGGAGATTGGATGTGGGCTGTGAAGCAATGATCTGAGCATCAGATCTGCTTCAATATATATTTTGATCTAATTGGTGATTATTTTCTGTTTTGAATCTATTAAGTAAATTATAGTTTTGAATTATATATTTTCTGTTCAACAAAATATCCAATTCTACTCTATTAATATTAATGCATCCATGACACACACACCCTTAGCATTTTTCTTTAAAACAACATCACAATATACAGATTTTTTTTTTGCAAATAGACAATTTGTTTTCATATCTAGATTTACCAAGATAAATTTCATATATCAAAATTTTCCAGTTTTAGCATTATATTCCATGACAATTTAAAAACGTTATTTCACCTGATCAAAATAATTTTATTAATATGTATAAAAAATTCTACTTTTTCATTAGAATAAGAATTTTGAGGGAATATTCTTGAATAATATGCACTTGGGATTATTGATTAGAATGAATATCTAATTTTACCTATTATTTAGCTTTCTTTTAATAAGTTGTCAATTTTTCAAATCAATTATTTTTTCACAAATAATAATTCCCATTTCATTTTAGATTATCTTTCTTTCAATTTCATTTAAAAGTCATCTGAAGTTATATATAGCTAAACAAATAAATGGAAGCTTGGGTACATAATCCAGTGAATTTTAGCACTCTCTACTTTTAGTTGCAACTCACTACCTTATTTAAGTCTCTATAAACTATGAAAGCTATAACTTATTATTCTATGTCATAGCTGTAAACATGAGAGATGTTAATTTACACATACATATGTACTTTTATTCTACCATTAAAAATTTCAATTAATGTCTTAGTAATCAATTATCAAAAGTCTGACAATAAATACCATGGTCTTTTTTAAAATCAAACATAAAAACTTAAAGTAATAGCTGGTAAAATGACCATCAGGTTGATGAGCAGTCTGTTCATCAGATTAATTATGTGAATAACCACATCTGCAATAACAAAAAATATGTGTTGTTTCCTTTAAATTTTCAAAGATAAATCAATGGATATTCTTTCTATTAATAATAAAGAAAAATTTAAATTTAAGTTTCATTGAATAACTGGATTTGATTGAAAGTAGAAATTAAAATGGTCTTATTAAAATATTAATTTAGAACATAGCATTTCATCAAGGAATGACTTTAGAATTTATGGGGAAAAGGAAAAAAAATTAGTGACTTTATAAATGTAGTGAGAGGAAGTTGGAAGAATTAAGTGTTAAAGATGAAAACAAAATCTTATAGCAAGAAAATAAGAAGGCAACTTGGTTTTGTAGATTAATTTTGATGGAGATGTTGGAGGATTTTAAAAACTTTAAAAAAAATCAGATGTAAGGAGTTAAAAATAAATAGATATTTTTAAAAAGAAAATAACTATGGACATTTTGACACGTTCCAAAAAAATGAGATTTATAAGAACTTAATTATTGGAGACTTATTTTTTTATTAATATTTGAAGTAATTTAAGTTTTAGATTAGCTAAGATTGGCTGAGTAATAATCAACATGGGTTTAGTAGTAATCTACTGAACAATTAAAGATAGTACGCTACATTTTCATCCCATATAGCTCTTGGATTATAACATATTAATAATATAATAAGCTCTATAATTTATTTAAGTAGTTAACCTAATTTATTTTGTACTTTGAATAATAATAAATCTTTTAGGAAAATACGTATTGAAGTTCCATGAAAGCCTTTTCAATATTTTAAAAGTACGTAAAAAATATATATATATAATTATATTCCCACAAGAAGAACATTTTGTTTCTTAATATCTTTTATTTTCAAGTGATATTTCTTTTTTTAAGAGGCAGCAAGTTTTTTTGAAGTTTTTAAAATAAAAAAAGATCTGCAATAAAATGCAAATGTATTCCTCTTGCTGATAAAAAAAAAAAACAGAAATAAAATAAAGTGTGACTACTTTCACTTATTAATAAAACACAATCAAAAAAAAACTATAGGACTTTCAAATAAAGTATGAGATTTTAAAGTACACTTCTTATTACTATTTATTTTCTTTTTTTTTTTTTTGGTTGCAACTATCTATTTTAAAAAATGTTGAAGTCATTTTTTTATATATAAAAGTCTGATTTCATTTGTGCTAATGATTCAACTATGTGTACATATTGGAAAGCGTTAATGAGACGAAATTGTTGGTTAGTCAGTTAGATCACATAACTTCGCAGACGAGAATTAAAAGTGTGACAAGTTTTTGGATTCCACCACTGTTTGATTTCAAATTTTTTATGGATGCTTGAAAACATGAATAACAATGAACCTTATATAACATACATGTTTATCTTGTGTGCATATATATATATATATATTATGGCCACTGCTTAATAATAGCAAATCATTTTATTTTTAACTTATATAAAGGGTGATAAACCAAGAGCAAATGTCTATTTTGATTTATAAAAAGTTTGAGTAATCAGTGATATTTAAATTTCCATTTCCAGAATAATCCTGAATTTTGATTTAAACAGTAGCCAACTCTCCATATAGTAGTGCCACTCAATGCAAACATAACAAATGGTGATCATATGATGTGTTGGTGATTTTGATTTTAGTAATAAGACTTGGAGTTCCAAGTTGAAAATAATGCAGTTATATATCTAGCTATGAATTAATTTAAAAATAACAGTTATTAAGACATTAACAAAAATAATTAACACAAAAAAATAGTTATGAAGAAAACAGTACAGTAATAAATTAAGAGGAATAGTTTTTTCCTTTCTTTTTTTAGGCATGGTAGAATTGCTGTTATCATAAACTTTACTATCTGATGCCACTTTAAATGAAATCATTACTCATTAATTTACAATAGTGGTACAGCCAAAATAACACTTTGATACCAATCATGTGATAAATTCTACACCGAATGTATGCAATGAAAAAATATTTGACTGAGTCATAATTTAGAATGTCACTCATATAAATAAATATAAGTGCATTAAAATTAATTTTACTTTATGACTTTTTAAATTTACTATAATCATGGATGGTAAATCTATGGATAGATGAATGCTATTCTACTTATCTTTTTAAAAATGTATGTTCTTGGTTGTGGAAATTTAAAACATCTCAAATATTTAGCTTAAAGTTTGTCATGGTAGCAATTTACCAATTTATTTATAATCACATTTTAGACTATTTCCATTGCCTACTTTTAATTATTAAATGTTTTTAAAAAAATCATTCAACTAAAAGTAATAACACAGAGATTAATATAGAATACAATATTTTAAGTAATGTTTATTATTTTCCTCTTATTGAATAAAGAATTAATTTAAAGTAAGTAATCGTGAATCTAGAGATTACCATTTAAATTTCCAATGCTGGTAAAAGAATAATATCTCTCAAAATATTGAGTACTACAATAATCTATGTTATTGTGAGCAGATACATGTATTTGGAATGTTTGAATTTTTCAAAAAAATTAACTATTAAAAGTAGATGATATATAAGAGTTCAAATTTTAATAAATTATCCCAAATAGTTTGGTAATTAATAGATATAGTAATCTACTTACAAATTATGTTAAATTGAAATATTACAAGTTAATCTGCAGGTGCCAACTCACCAGCACTTACACATTTAAAAATATCATTTTTAGACAAATTCTTTAATATTATTATTAATCATTTATTATACTAAATGTTGTCTTATCATTATTAATCCAGATATAAGCTTCAAATTTTATTAAATTTTAAAATACAGTTTTACATAGATAGTTAGCTTAATTGGTTCCCCCAAATTTTTCAAAAATCAAAAATCTCACATAAAAAACAAACAGTATAATGGTTTTCTATGGCAAAAAAATATGCTTTGTTAACCTAAATTCAAATTATAAAAATAAAGGTTATCGTCGATTACCCCTCCCCCCCCCCCACACACACACACCCTGATGTTACTGTTGCTAGTCAAAAACATATTAATAATAAAGAAATATATATATATTAATCAGTAAGTTTGGTCTGCCATTTTAAATTTTATCTAGACCGAGAATATTATTCTCTGAATCATAATTTGTTAAATTAAATTAAAGCATGCAGGTAAAAAAATAATTTGAACACAATGTATATTTAAAAACCTATTTTTGTTCCATTTTATAATTTTTTTATTAAAATTTTTATTTTTGTAATTATCTGCCAGTAAAACTGAATTTTTTTTCAACAGTTACTTTTCTGTTTTTTAAAGCAATGGTTTGTAATTTAATTTATTTTATACAAATGCAGTTCTAATTAAAATAAGAATCAGAAAAGAAATATAATGCACAATTGACGGCTGCAGCCTTAACAATTTTAATTTTTTTTGCTAATATTGATCTAACTGATTAGTGAATTTTTACCTCAGGCAATTATTAATTTTATAGATACAAAAACAATAGTTATAAATTAGTTAAATAAAAATTACAAGGGATTTGAACTCAGACTTTCATGCTCTTACAGCTATGCATTCCATCTTATACAAATGGATACACATGACAACATGTGAAAAAGGTAAATAATCTCCAATATACATATTTCATACTAAACCAGCACTTTCCAGTTGGTCCAGATCACCATCTCTCCACATATATACAATCAGTGTTCATTTTATATTAAGATAGCAAATCTTTATACTTTAATGGACATGCTTTAACCTTCTCCATTATCCACATCTTCAGCCATCCATATCATTAAAAATCTGATGATGGAACACTGATTGTACAGATGTATGGTAGATAGTAATCTGGATCAACTGATAAGTGTTGGTTCAACTTGAAATATGAATATTGATTATTTATATTTTACACATGCATGTAGTCCTGTGTATAAGTTGTATAAGAAGGGGTACATATCTGTAGGAGCTTAAAAATCTGAGTTTAAGTTCCTTATAATTACATTAAGTTAGTATAAACAATATTCTTATATTTGAATATTACATATTCATTCTGTATTCTGCTCAACCCATTTCTGTATATTTAAATGGATGTATTAAGGTTTTATATGTGAGGGGTCAGAGTGACTTAAAGTCAACACAGGTATGACAATAATATTCCAATAAGTTTTGATAGTTTCATCATCAGATTTTCAATTATATGGATGGCTGAAGAGTTGAAGCTTGTCCATTAAAGTTTAAAGATTTGCTATCCTAATGTAAAATGAGTACTGATTGTATATATGTGAGGTGATGGAGATCTGGACCAAGTGAGTGTTGGTTCAGCATGAAATACATATATTTGAGATCATTTATCTTTTTCATGTGTATGTGGACATATGTATCAGTTGTATAAGATGGAGTGCATGGCTTATTGGAGCTTGAAAGTCTGAATCATATCCCTTATAATTACATTAAATTTAGTTTAGACAACATATTTATATTTCAATGTTCAATTTATTAAACGCACATTGATTACGTAAGTAATATTTACTGAGGCTATAACCTAGGAATATGCATGTAAAATGTGGTAGTAGGGACCTCTACAGGTGTTTAACCACAAGCTTATGCTATGGAAGAAAAGAGGGGAACCTTCTTTACTTCAACCTACTTCACACTCACAGATCTAACTGCTTCATCTTCACCTATTTAAATAGAAAGTAGGTTGAAGTAAAGAAGGTTCCCCTCTTTTCTTCCATAGCATAAGCTTGTGGTTAAACACCTGTAGAGGTCCCTACTATCGCATTTTACATGCATATTCTCGAGGTTATAGCCTCAGTAAATATTATTTCAATATTAAATAAAATTGGTTTTTGAGGTAATGTACACATTTTAAAATTCATTATTAACAATTGTTGTTCTATAAGATAAAAGTTTTCACTGAATAAAATTTATATGATATTTTATTGCCATTTTTTTATTTGTGATGAAAGGTGCTATTATATTGGATATAACAAAAACAAATTACAAAGAAACTAAGTAAAAATTAAACAAGTATTTTATTTGTGTTTAGTATTGTTTGATCATATAAAAGTTATTATTAATTGTAAATATATGAATTTATTTTTCTTTTCTTTAGCTACAATAATTTCAATTTATAATGACATTTTTCTCAATTGGTGTTTAAAAATAATTAAGTCCAAAATTAATTGAATGAATATATTTTAGATAATTTTCATAAAATTTATGATTAATCCATTTTCTTACTGTACATGATCAAAGTATGTTTTTCATCATAGTAAATTAAAATTGTATTTTTTTGTTCTATTGTCTTTTAGGATGAAAGTTTTAATTTTTTTTCTAGGCATCAAAGATTAGAATACAGATTGTCAAAGGTATTAGATGAAAATGAGGTTAATACAGAAATCATATTTCAACTCTATAATCAATACAAAATTATTGCATATAATGAATGAATTTTGAACTGTTTTGTATTTTTGGCAGGAATGATTACATGTTAGCTGTCTCTGATGTTTTTAAGTAACAATCTTATGATGTTATTAAGTTTATAAGATGGGTACCATTAAAAAAAGAACTGATGTTTTTAAAAAATAAACAAGAATTTTTTTTAAAGATTATGTAGTGAATAATTGATTATTAATTGAAATAATGAATACAAATTGATGATGATCAATTGTCTGTCATATGTGGCAGAAAAGTATATCTATTTTTTGTTCAACACACCCACATAGTATCAATAATTCAAGTCCACACTTCCTTTTTTTCATTAGATGTATTCAAAAATTTTATGATCCCATGTACTTTAAACACAAGAATAAAACATTCAAAAATCTAAAATACTTTTTAGTGACTTTATTAAAAATCCTTTAAATATTTAAAAGTTAAATTTATAGTTAATTTTTTTATAGAGAGGGAGTGGATACCTAAGCTTCATTTCAATTATGTTATTTATTTACATTTAGTTTTAAATATAATTTTACCAAAAGGTTAACTATTAATTCCCCTCCCCCTGGATTTGTAAGTCTTATTATAGAAGTTTTTAGCAGCCATCTTGAGGTAAGTATTCAATTCTATTAGCACTTAGCTCCTTTAATGAACTAAGACATGAATTGTTTTAAAAATTGGAAAAAAAATCTATAATCAAAAGATAAGCAGGAAGTCAGTGATATAGTATTGATTTTTAAATTTATATTTAATATTTGAAATATATGAGGCATGATGATTAGGGGAATTTCACGTAATATTAAAAATACATAAGTAAATATGTTTGTGATATTCTACTTCTGAGATCTTATAAAATTATAAGCCTATGTTATTCATATGTGTAGGACTGAAATGTATTTTTTTATATTGAATTATTTTTGCTGAAATAATAATTTATCTGTTTATTTGTAATTCAACAAATTGATTTTCTAACACTGATGTCAAATCTATTATGAATAGAACAACAAAAATCAATAAATATTCTACTGAAGAGCTCAAGAAAGTGTTAACATTTGATAAAAAAATTATTTATCAGAAAACCAATTAAATAAGGTTATTTTTAAAGGAATGTTTGAGAGAAAGTTTAATTATATCTGGCATTTGTACTTAATTCTTATTATGGTGCTAATGAATTCTGTAAGCATCTGATTCAACTAGTTTATAAAGATGAATACACTGGCAAATATTACAAGGTTATAAATAGCAAATGCAATAAATGAAAGTTCAAATTATTATAAGAAGTACTATCTATGAAGTTCACAACCTGTGGCTCATAAGATTTCATGGTCCTTGCTTAAACATTTTCCACAATACAAAACTTGGTTTCAGTTTTTATATTAAAAGCATCGAGATTAAAAATTACTTGGCAAAATTAATAACAAATATTTACGTTAGTCTTCCCATTACCAGTTATTTTTTAATAAGAGTGAAAAGGAAAACATCTAGAATTAATTCTAGCTTAGCTCAGCTAAAAATAACAGAATAGTTTAATAGTAAATAAAAATTATTACTAATAGTAATGTTGATAAAAACGACAAAAGAAATTGGATAATGATATTCATAAAAACAAAAAAAGATTCACTATTGTATATTTTGTCATAAGATAAATTTATTTATTATCTCTATCATGAGGATATTAAGAAAAGTAATATAAGTGATAACATAGAGGTTGATAACATCATTTTATCAATTTTGTCTAATTTAGTAAATATTGGCTATCAATGCTTTAGATTTATCTATTGGTTTTGCATAGGAAATAAAGATTTAAATACAAATCCATTTTATCTACACTAGTTTAAGCTGACATATATAACTTAGATAAAACTAATATTTTTAGTTTGCTTTGTTGTCAAAAAGAATCCTTTTTTTAATAATGTATAAAATAAAAATAGACAATAGTAAATGTTTTTAATTTCATAATGAATACATAACCTATTCTTTCTTGAAGTGAAATTTTTGCAGTTTGAAATTTTATTAAGCAATTTTTGTAGAGACTATTTATTAGCAATAAGATTGTGTTTTAGAGTATAAAGTTTTAGATGCAAAAATTATTAACTTAAAAATCACTAGATTATTAGGTTAGAGTTAGAACGACCAATCTGTGATTAATCTGTCAAAATGTGATGCATTGTGGTACTAAATATAATATATTATATGTCTAATTATAAAAATAAAAATTAAGCTTAAAACTTGTAAAGTAATACTTGAATCAAGAACAGTTTTGGTTAATTAAATCTAAATTCAGTGAGTAAAAAAAAAACATTCCACATTTATTCTGTAGTATACATTTAACTTTTGTCTAATCCAAAGGAGATCAGTATTAACTTTTAATTCCATTTTGTAATTAACCTTTTTACGTTAATGAGTTTGTGCTTTGTTCATTTTTTTGTAAGCCCTGCAGTTATGTTCTTTTCAAATTTATTTTCATTCATGAAATTGGTGAAAAGCAAAATGAGGTCACAACCGACTCTTTCAAATTTGAAAAATGCTCCACTACTTTAATTAACAAACTTCAAACATTAAAAGTTTGGTTTAAGGAAAACAGAATCAGAAATCTCATTAAAACAAGCAATGTTTAAATTTTTTTCATGGTAGCATTATTATGGTATGAAAAAAAATTATTATTTTTCTATAGTAACATATTAAATAAAAAAAAACATTAAATAGTGTTGCAAAAGTTATATAGCACATACGAACTCATGCAACCTAGGTTAAAAATTTTTTTAGAGACAAGTTGCTAAGTATATTCTGTTAGCAGTCCATTTATTAACTTTCAGCTTAACTTTGAAGTTAAGAAGACTAATCAATTATACAATGTAATTACTGATTAAAAGTTATACCATTATATTTTCTGGCAGTGATATTGTTGTAAAGCTTGGCTCAATTAGAATTTTGATATTATGTTTAGACATTTTCTAAATGTAAACCTCCATAATAAACTATAAATTTAGTAATATTAAATGTCAGTAATATTTGATGAAGTACTTTATAATTGTCTTTTGGTAAAAAATATATTTATATATTTTATTTGTCTTACAGCTTTAAATAGTGTTACCCAGGTATCATGGACACCAGTACTTTAATAGATAGAGTATTAAAAACATATTTATGTCCTAATAATAATAAAAAGGGAGAAGAAAAAATTATTTGCTATTGAACAATTAATACAATGTTTAGAGATAGATAGTAATTATTTTTAAGATATTAATTGGAATTTTCATGAAAAAAATGGATTCTCTTTGGAGTAAAATATATTTCTTTTAATGAGCAAGAGAGAAGACCTTTTTACCTTAATTATTCATTTAACAAATGGATTTTTATTTATTTATTAGAAAAAATGCCATAAACAAATTTGTAGAGACTCCAAACAGGAGATAAATTCACTAATGATTTTATTAGGATATTCATCTTTGCAACTATATTTATATAGGTAACAGTCTCTAAGTATGTAGTTCATGGTTCATGTCTGAACACACTTAGATAGTTAAGTGGCTGTTAAATTATTTTTGAAGCATATAGATGCATGATCTATGGTTTGTCTTTAATCTGTTGATGAAATTTAGTAACATCTAAAAAGATCAAGTCTAACTCGCTTTACTTTTGGATCTGTGGGAGATTTGTTTTAAGTCTTATAATAAGTTTATTTGTACACTCTAATTCTTCACTCATTTAAAGACATTCTTAGTTGAACATTCAGAAAAGAAATCTTGAGTTGAAATGAATATTGGATAGTAAATCTATATCATCAGTTAAAGGTAAGTCTGATTTACATAACAGCTTTTTACATATTTGTTTTAGGCAATTTCTCTTCCGATATCCAGTGAAAAAATATGTAAAAGAACAGAAAGCCTCTGAAAAGAAACAAATTTGAGGGTACCAGTAATATTTATTATGGTGATATTTAAATGAGTATCCAGAAGCCCAATGCTAAGGAAGCTGTCTATGAATTACTTCTATTACAACTTCAAATAGTATCAGTCAGTTTTTCCATGAGGTTAGCCTTAAAAATTATTTTAGATCTATCTTAAATAATAAAAAAAAAAAAGTTAGGCTATGGTCAAAGGTTAATAAATATAAAAAAGAGAGATGAAGTTGGATATACAATACCATGCATTTATGTTTAAATAAAAATCTGTTATATTAATCTTTAATTGGATTTAAAGTCTACATCTAAGTATCAAGGTATAAAGCATTGTTATAAAAGATTCTGTTTAGATTGGAAGATATTTTACTATTGTTTAAATAAAAAATTTAGTATACTGGTTTGATTAGATCCCAGTTATTTAAAATAATTCCCTTTTTTTTTTTGAAATCAAAACAATATGTTCAGCATAGTTAAATTTTGTATATTAAGTTTCTGGAAGAAAAGTGATGAATATATTAAATAAAGAAACAGGAAAACAAACATTTTGCTAAAATAATCTCTAAGATTTTCTGTCTACTATAATTATTATTTATTACCACTTGAATTTTTGTATTGAAGAGTATTTGGTCACTAATTTTCCTGAATTTAAAAATTTTAGAGACCAAAACTATTTTTTCAATAAGAATCAGAAGCTGAGGTTAAAATGAAAAATATAGTATTTTTAATTTATTTTAAAAGTTTTTTTAATATAGGTTATTAAATTTTTTTTAAAAAATTCTGAGTTAATGCCTATCAACATTTGGAAAAATTCTTGATTAATATAATTTTTCAAACAGCTTGTAGGAAACTAATAATAAGTAATTTTTTGAAACATAGGTAGCTTTATTTGTTTTTAAGATTGATATATTTTTACATTTATACAAATTTTTGTGACCATTTTTATGCTAATAATACAATTGGATGATTTTTCCAAGTGCACTACATTTTTTAGAAACTGTGGAAGTTTATTATCTGCTTCAGGTACTTTTCATAATTTATGATAATCAAGAGTAATATGAAGTTTCTTAATACAATATCTATTGATTTTATTAGTTGATATTACAGATACATTATAAAAGAAAAGCTTGAAATTCAATTAAGTCATTTTTTTCTTTTTTTATCAACCTTTGGGTTTAAATATTTAATAAGTAACATTAACAGTATCATTATAAGTGATAATAGTAGTTTTTAGAAGTGCTTCTCTAACCTCCAAGCTTATCTAAAAGTGGTCACATCTTTCAATTTAATCTTAAAAGTTTTACTTTTCTAAAGTTCTTTTTCACTTGCTTTTCTAGTATCATTCAGTAATTTTATATTTTTCAGTAACTTTTGTGTTTTACTATACAAAATATTAACTGAAAAAGTACTTTGGGCTTTGTTCCAACTTAGAATGAATTGCTTTTGATATCCTTGAATGATAGACCCTTCTACTACTGTCATTATAATTTTGTTAAACTTATCATAGAGAGAAACAATTGGCAAGATTTTTTATTATTTGTTTCTTTCTATAACATTGATTTTTTAAAAGATAAGGCCAATTATTATCAGCAAATAAAATTATTTGGAGTTTAATACTAAGATAAGATTGCTAATAAATATTAAAACAGGTTATTCTTTTTAATTAGTAATTTAATTCAAAGGAAATTAAAATCAATTTTATTTTATTTTCAAATTCTCATACTGACATTGAAATAAAATGTGTTCCTAACTTATTTCAATTCCTGTAAATTTCCTTATAAATTTCTCAATATTTTTTTATTAAAAACATCATCTAATTATATTTTAGTCTAATCACTTACATAAATTATTGTTTGCATGTCATTTCTAACTATGTATGTATTAGCATTATTTTGTTTTCATCAGAAAAATATTAATTGCAGATATATATTTATATCATTTTGGGCAAAACTTTTAATTAATAAAAAGTATTATATAATAGTTTAATATTTCAATTATACACAGTTTGATATTTTAATTATAAATGATAGAATCTAGTTGTTAAAAGCTATCAGTATTCCAAAGCAAAAAACAATACTCTACTAAATTTCTATTGAAGAGAAAATACATTTCTGATCTGTGCTAATGCAAGATAAGCTTTTATTAACATCATAATAATAGAAAATAAGCCAATATTCTATTTAATAACTTAAATATTATTATTTTCTGTAATTTAATAAATATTTGTTTCTTAATAACAGAATGATGTTATGTTTAGTTTTTGTTTAAATATATTTGATTTTAAATATCTTGTGATCACCATTTCGTGCACTTATATAAGCGATTAAAACAAGGACAAAACTATCCATATAGTAATAACCTCCCAGTGTAAGTTGATATAATCAGTGAATGGACAGATGTGCCTCTGTTCTAACAGCTTGTGCAAACATATGAAATGGTGATAATATAATGTTTAGTGATTTAATATCAATCCTGCCTAATGGGATGATGGTGACTGTGATTATTAAAGAATCAGTGATACCAGAATGTATGGATAATGAATTAAATTCACATCCACATGACTATACAAGTGAATGACTTGGAATGAAAATATTATTGGGTTTTTATTTTGGACTTATAGCTTTATAGTTGACTAAAAAGATAAAAAAATGACTTCTAGAGAGTTGCATTAGATCCTAAAATCTAGGTACAATGCTCATAGAACCAAGGCTCTTCACTGATTGGGGATATTAAATGAATAGGTCCTAGATAGGAATTTTATGCACAAAGCTTCTTGAATTCATTGATTTTTCTGGCTTTCACTAGGTGGCACTACTATAAGGAGAGTTTTGCCTCTGTTTTATATTTTCTTTTGAGAAGAAAATTAGTTAGCTGAAACTTTATTGATGTCTAATTGAAAATATCTATTATCATTAATTTTAATATTTTTGTTGCTTTTTTAATTAAAAAGTTGTCCATCATAGTTTGTTTTGATAGGATATTGGCAGATTTTGGAATTCAAAATTTATAAATGAGTGCCCACTTTTCTCGGATCTTATAAAATTCTGGGCAATAATAAGTTGATTATTTATTTATTGGAATGTTGATTTTTAATACCTCTAAGATTGTTGTTATTATTTAAAATTATGCTTTGACAAAGTTTGTCTTGAACATAAAGATTTGGTGGAAAATATTGTTGTTGTTTTTTTGTTTTATATATTTTTATGCCCACAGACTGAAAAAACCTTTTGTTTTGATGACTTCTTTTTATTTTTGTTACAAAAACTGGTATTTTATTTTTTAAAATTCCTTCACTTTTTTAACTTAAAATTTTAACAAATTTTATTAAAAATATAAATATATATTAAAAATACAGAGTTTTTCTTTTCAGTAAAAAAATATAATTGAAGCTAAAATATGAAAGAACAAAATTAAATAAGGTCCATGCATATGTTTAAAAAAGTATTTGATGATTTTAAATTTTTACCCTATCATTTTTTATTCATAACCTATAATCTTATTAGTTTTATGTTCAACACAAACCTTCAATCTTGATTTAATATTATATAACTGAAGTAGCTATTTTCTTTCTTATCATCTACGTTCTGAATTTCATGAGGAACATATAAGATCTTTTAAAATAATTTTTATTTTTACTGCCATCAATCTACTATTATAAAATCCAGTTTTAAAAATTCTTTCTTTGTTTTTAATTTTAAAATAATTTTTGTTAAACAATGTCTACTGTTTTACTTATTTATCTTTATTAATTAATTTCTCATAATTTTTCACAATATATTATACTTTTATGGGTTTTTTTTTATAAGAATTAGTTCATTTACTTTTTGACATATCAAGTTCAATTATTATTCCTAGAATAATTTTTAAATCTATTGAATTATAATCCATAAAGATATCAGTTTAATATGTTCAATCTTAAGCAGTAATTTTACACATATATTTTTCCAATTGTAGCACTGTTTGTATTGCAGTTTTAATAGGAATTTATTTAAATTGACTAATGAATATTCATAAAATAAACTTTCTCGGATTAAAAATACACCATTATTTTTAATTATATAAAATATAAGAAAAAGCTATTTTAATTGGCCCACTATTATAAAAAAAGTTTTTCCATCATTGTTTGGTAGAAGAATAGCAAAGGAGAAAACATTCTTCATCACTGGTATTTAATGAGGGTTTCTCTTCCTTGATTTATTTTCTAACTAAAAATAACTAAATTTTTATAATTGAATCAGTAAATAGAAGTGGCAGTTTTTTGAAAAACACTTCTAAATTTCTTGGAAATTATATACAACTTAATGTGAACTATGCTGTGAGGATATTTTAAACTCTTTATAAATATATCAGGAATTCTTTCTAAAAATAAAACAAATAACAGACAAACGTTTTCTTCCTCTATTTACATTTTTAAATTACTGTCAGCTGCAATCAAAATGTGTTTTCTTTTACTTTAGTATTATATATATATTCCAAAATTTTAATAAGTTTTGTTTTATATAAATATTTATGTATAAACGAATAATATATATTTTTTATATTTACATATTAATTAGTACATGTAAATTGTTTTGTAGTTTTTAAACAGAACAGTCCTTAATATAATTAGTTTTGTATTATAATTATGTATTTGATATTTAAAAAAGTAAGCAGAGTGAAGCTTCAAAACTCACAGTAATAAAAAAAATCATAATTGATATATATATATAAATGTGTAAACGCACCTATATATGTATATATTGCATATAATATTCCATTATCCAAAAAAAAAAATATTTCTCATACAAAAAAACGTATATTTTTCAATATATTTTAAAATTACTACAAATACAAGTTGTTTTTTGGATAAAAGATGCTTTAATATTAAATACACACAAATATTAAAAAATAATTTAAAAAAAATAGAAATGCGGTATTTCTAAAAACATACATAGCAAAATAAATTTATAAAACCAATAATAATATGTTATTAAAATATTTTTATATGTACATGTGTGCATGTAAGTAAAGTACACTGTAATAAGAAAAATAAGATAACTATATAATTTTTAAAATTGTAAGCATTTTATATTATTTATATTACAAAAAAATCAAGTCAGTTGTCACATAACCTAATTTAATAAGCATGTATTTACAAATGTTATATATATATATATATATATATATATATACATTTGTAAATATATATCATAATCTATTATTAATATATATATATATATATATTGTGCCCTTTTGTATGGGTCTCCATAAATTGTTATATCAATTTATTAAAAATTTTAAATTTAAAATATATTTCAGCTATATGATGTTGATTTTATTTATAATAATCTTTCAAGAGTTTAATTAAAATAAACCATGAATATTTGATATGTGAAGTTGTGCTAATATTTGAGAGAGACGTTTCAATAAAAAAAAGTGATAATATTATATGGTTGGGAAAACTGGCCATGATCAATACTGCATTAATAAGTTTTGTAAATAAATGTTTAAAGCTAAAAGTTTAAAAAAAGACAAGTTAAAATTAAATGCATATATATTTATTGTTGATAAAGATTAATATTTAGTAAGTGAATATAAATATTTTGTTATTAATAGTATATAATAGAGGGTTAATATTTGATGTTATAATATCGAATTATTATTTTAAAGTTGTTATAGTATATTATTTTTTTTAAAAAATATTTATTTTATAAAATTGAATTGTTAGTTTATTTTTAGATAATTACAAGCGTTTATATCTGTGTTGTAAGTCAGGTGACAGATAGACATATGTACACATATGCTTGTAAGTTTTTTAGTAAAGTTGCAAAACTGTTTTAAAATTCTATTATAAAATTTATAAATATTATATTGGTTATCACGAGATAAAAATAAAAATAATTAGTGTGAAATATTAAATCAGATTTTTAAAATACTGTTTAAAAAATATAATGAATAAAAATAGACTTAGTTTGTTTAGAAAAATAGTCTTATAAAAGTTAAAAGGGAAATAAAGTAAAACATATATTTTTAAAAATGTTTAATGGATTTAAATAAATGATAAAATTAATTTAAGAATTAAGTAATGTAATAAATAATAAATATTAAATAAGTCATTATTTATTTTTAATTTCGTATTGTTGGTAAGATATGTAAATAGGCTAGCAAGGTGATTGTTTAATTTACCAATCAAGTGGGTAATTTATTCCGGTATAAAACCGAGGTTCAATTGTTCAGGAGGGTGATTGTAATTTCTTTTAAGTGAAGTGAGCTATTAAATATAGCTAAGTAAAAAATTATAGATGCTCTTGTAATAGTTTTCTTAATTTAGAAGAGAGTAGTTTAAATAATTTTATAAAAGTTTACCGTTTAATATGCAGTGCTAATTTAGTCATAATTCCCTATTGATCGTCTCTATCAAGGCTTAATTTTACTATCAAATAATCATGAAAATATCGTATAATGATAAAATGTGTTGGAAACCTTATATTAAAAATATAGTGAACGCTGGATTAACTAGGAGAATTACTAGTTGGATAAAATCAATATATTGGACATCATATGAATTTAAAAGTTGATTATAATTAATTTTTATAAACAAATATTTTAAAGAAAGATAAATACTTCTTTATGAAGAAAGTATTTTTAAATTACATATTCTAATATCTTTTGGTAAAGATATGGAAGTTAATAATAATTGCAGAAATACTTGCCTTATTAAGTCTTTGTTGTTTAAAAGACTAGATTTCGATAATTTTAAAAGGCAGATAAATCGGAAATTTAATTGATAAGTAAATACCTATAAAAAAAAAACGTTATAATATTTAAATTCTATATGCTGGTTATATAGAAAAATTTAAAAAATGTTTTGCTCAATATTTAAAGAAATGCGCACAGAAGTATACGAGGATATCCAAGTCAATTTTTATAAAACTTAGATTAAACATTTAACTATTGATTAATCCTAGGAAGATAATAACTTTTAAATAAATCCGGATCCTATAAACTGTTTTAATTATTGTTTTTCTTTATGGTGGAACTTATTTTATCTTTTTTTTTTTTTTAAAAAAAAAAAAGTTTTCATTTATTTCATAAAAACTGTTTGAACACATGATGTACCGGAAAAGGATGTGATGTTGGTAAAATGTTGTGCCTAGGAAAAAAAAGAACAATTGTGGGTGGAAAGAAGACACCGTTGGAGTTATGTAACATATTTTGTTTTCTTAACTAACATAGATATTTAATTATTTATTGATCTATTAAAGATAAGAGAGGTACATTTTTAAAAGTAATTACACATTAATATAACACTTAATTTCATAAAGTTTATTTTTTTTATATAATTTTACAACACGTAATATTTTAAGAATAATTGTTGAGTATAAATGTGATATTATTTTGTAAAACTATAATCCTGGAGGACATCGTTTGGCTGATTATAAATTGGAGTATCATTTATGGTAATAATTATATAATATTAATAATTTAATGTATTTTGCTTTGTTTTTCTTTAGATAAACCAAATATGATTTGATTGTTGAGTGAATGTATAAATATTTAAAGAATATACACGCATAATATTATCAATAATAGTTTTATTTTAATATGCATACTTTATTTTTATAATATAAATTTATTACAACGTAATAAGAGTTATCCAGAAATAATTATATGATTCTTTCGTGAATAAACTTTAATGTTTCTGTTATAATATTAGGAGTTTGATTTATTATATTAGTATGAGTCATTTATATTTATTTTCAAGTTAGTAAGAAGTAAAAAATATATCTATATTTTTATTTTTTTTTATTAGACAAGTTAAATTAATTTTATATAGAAATTTATATATTTTGTTTGAAGGGTTTATCATATATAGATGATGAGATATAAGAGAGTTTGGATAGTCATATTTTTTTTTTAAAAAAACTTGGTAAGCTGATACTGAAGTTAAATAAGATTAGAAGGATACTTGAAGATAAGATTTTATTAAGAGGGAATAGGAATAACAAGTAGAGAAGAATAGTAGTTTAAGTGGAAAAGAATCATAGAATTTTATTTTAATATAATAACTTTATAAAAATTGGTAATTTATAAGTAAAAATTTTGTCTTCACAAAATTGTTGAATAATTTTAAAATATTATTTTAAGAAAAGAACATATATGTATTGCATATTTTGGTAAGACATATATTATGAAATTACATCAGAATGAAGTAAATAATTATGTAATCAATAAAAGTCACATAATATTACAAAGTTATATCAATCTATACATTAGTTGATATCTAGTTAATGCTAATAATAAATGTAATACATAATAGTTACATTATAATAGAAATAGTTATAATACTTAAGTGGAGTAGCATTTTAATTGTTAAAGTTTGTTTATTTTACATGTGCTACATAAGTGATATTTTACATAAAAACCTTTTATTGTACTAAGTGATTATAAATGATATCTAGTAAAATATAAGTTCATAAACTCAATTAAATGTTACTGATAAAACATTTAAGAAATGTATGGATTATTTATTTTGGATTATGGAAATAATAACAATGTAAGAATCTTGTATTATTTTTTTTTCTTAATTTGTATTTTTCTTGATTTCCACTTGTAATGTAAATAATGTATATAAGTTGTTTATTAAAGTTGATGTAAATAAATTTGTTTAAGTTGTTTTAAAAGTGTGTCGAATTCATTATTTTGCACCACAGCATTTTGACAACAGATAATTTGAATAAAACATAATATTTGCACAATATGAATTAAATTATTATTATTTTTAAAAAAGAAATACAGTATTTTCTTAATATAATTTATAGAAATTCATTAACATTAACATATTATGTTATTATGGTCACAAAATAATTATAATGCACAATATAAGAGTATAATATTAGTTATTGCCACATATTATTAAATTATAAGATTTTATTATATTCTCAATTAAGATACTATATGAAGATGAAAGACATGTAGATGATTTACTTGTTTTCTTAATGATTAGTAGTATAATAAAATAGATAAAGTTAACTTATACATTGGAGATTGTTATTGTTAGTTATTTATTATTATTATAAGTTAGGTGTAGTTAGGTTTGATATTAAATCCCTTATCATGCCTATCTGCAAGAAGTATTATTACTTTAAGATAATTAAAGAACCTGAGATTATTTAGTTATATTTCTTTGATAAAAGATTGAGATTTATTTATTACTATTATTGAAGTTAGTTAATTTTATAAAAGACATAGGAGTGCTATAAATGTATTAGTGAGATAATAAAGAGGTAATAGTATTCTTATGCCATTGAGATAATGTCTTAGAAGACATAGATTCAATGTAAATTCATATTACCACTTGTAACTTCACTTCATAGTCTCATGATTTATTAAATACTTATTTAATTAGTGCATAATATTGAACTATATTAATTTTCTGTTAGTTGTACTAAATCTGATAAGATATAGTATTATAAAAATATATTAATAATAGTTATACATATTTTAGCCGAGCATAACAATTTAATTGAGCTAGTCATATTTTAAATTATACTATATATTTCTGGAAGTGAGGGTACAATATGGTATATATATATATATATATATATATATGTACCCTCACTAGATCGGAATATATAACTATATAAGTATATATATATATATATATATATATATATATACCATTTTCTACTTAATAGTTATACATTAGATAAAGTGCTGGGCTTGTCCTGGTATTTTTTAATCCAATGCTTCAATATTCTAGCACCTCACTGATGATGCCAGTAACAGAAACCAGTCTGGGGTTGGTGATATTCTGCAAAGCATGTTAAGAGCTTATTTTGTGAGCTCTATATATAATATTTATATTACAAATATGAAAATAATCAACTTGTTATGTAATATTTAAGTAGCTGAACTGACAAGTTAAGTACACGAACTTTACTTTCCAAGTCCATCATTTTATCGTTGCTCACAGATCATTATTAATATTAACACATTTTAATTTAAATTCTTAATACAAATATACATTTCACTAATTTAATAAACCCTTAAATAAATATTTGTTATTAAGTATGTAACAATAAAAATAAAAATCTGAATATCTTACCATTATCATATATCAGATTTCCCAAAAAAAAATATTTTTAAGGAAACTTGCAAATAATGTACACTTCCTTTTACCAATGTTAATTTGTCGGTCATACAAAAACATAACTCTTATTTGATCCCCCATTTCCAAATAATAAATATATATTAATGTATCTGGATTTGACTGCTCCATGAATAAGGTTATAAGTATATGCTTAATATAGACTGAAAAGTTACTCAATATAGAGATAATCATGGAATTACAACTTCAGGAATGAATAGACTTTCTTTTTTACAAGAAATTTTTCTTCTTATAAATTCTTAATATTCAAATTAAAATTTTCAAATCTTCATTTTATTATGATAAATGATTCATATATTTAATCTTTTTTTAATCTGTAAACTTTATTATGTTTATAAAAAAAATGTCCAAAAAATTTTAATGCTTTCATGTACTTTTAAAGTGCTTTGATAAATTATTTGACTTTAAAAAGCTTTGATAATTGTATTTATACACAAACATTAGAATAAACAATATGTTTCAATATATGTACACTTCAGTGATGTAAACTCTAAAAAGCATCTAAGCAAATATTTTCTAAAACCTTTCCTTAAAAAATGTACATTATTATATGAAATATTATTTCCAACTTTTGAAAGTATAAATCCACAAATGTATTTGAAATCTAATCTTTACTAAAAGAATAGAAAAGAAAATCATGAAATATAAATTTCATATATGCAATAAGAGTATAAATGTATTAAATATAAGTGTACGTATATATATATATATATATATATATATATATATATATATATATATATATATATATATATATATATATATATATATATATATGTCTACAAATAAAAAATTAATTCAAACTATATTAATAAACTTAAGAAATGGATTAAAAAACTGAGTAATTATATATACCAGCTATATTATGAAACAAATTATATAGAATAAAGGCAAATATGGATTCTGGATTAGTAAGAAAAAAAATCAACAATATTGGATATGCTGATAATGTACCATAGGAATAGCCAATAATCAAAATGACTTATTTAAGAAAATTAGGTTATTAAATATTAAAGGACAAATATTAAGAAAAAAATAGGTAGCTTATTTTTAAAACTGATGATGAAAATATAGAAGTTATTGGAAAGTTTTGATTCTTTAAATAATTAATCAGCAACAAAGAATATAATATATAAGTAGTCATCATAAATTTAATCTCAAAAAACTGCATTGAAAAGTCTAGTAAAAAATTTTAAATTTATAAGAATGTCTCTTTAGAAAAATGTTCAAACTTAGATTTCTTGTGATATATTTGATGGACATTGGAATTGGACAATAAAAAAGCACTATAAAAAACTACTTATGAATTTGAAACAAGATCTTGGCAAAAACTTTTGAAAATACCTTGGAATGCAAGGAATATAAATATTTAATTTTTAATTCTACTATAGCAGAACCTTAACTAGAATAAATGACACAAATTAAAAAATACATTATAAGATGTTTTAAGAGCAAATTCTATCTATTCAATTTCAGTAGAATAATATTGGATATGGATGTTATTATCAATACCATTTAGTTTCTATTGATTGTTTAAGCTTATAAGAGATGGAAGCACTGGAATAGATGTACAGATTTTGTTTTTAAAAACAGTGTGTTAGCTGGGATTATGATATTTTCTTGGTTTTATAATTTATTATAAAGTTAAAAAACTAAAAATACTAAAATTAAAAGAAGAGATGAGATCATCAAGTTATATGATCACAACAACAAATTTGTTATCAGGAGTTAGAAACACAACAGATGAAATATTATTTTGCGGAAAGACTATCTAAAATTACTAAAAATAAAGTTTTGAGATTGCGTGATAATAATGAGAATAAAATTAATTTTAAACATGTTATTATTGATCTTTTATGCAGAAAAATAGTAAATTCTGAAGGTGAAGATCCAAGGATAACAATTTAGATTGGTTTCCAATGCTCAAATATCTTATGAACCTTCAAATAATAATATCATTCAATTATTAAACGCAATTTTTAAAACTATTTAATTATTAACTATAATAAAGATAAAATGTCATAATTTATATAAAGCAAAATTGTTTATCGGCATTAAAAAAATTATTATAAAAGAAAATCTAAAAAAGAAAAAAATATTGAAACTCACTGAGCTATTATTCTAAAGTAGCATAGTAAAAATTAACCAGAATGCAATACACACTAATTAAATAAAAATGAAATAAAAAAATATAAAATGATTTATTTTGATCATAAACTATTTAAAATGATGTTTGTCTAGGTTTGAAATGTTATAGTTGTGAAAAAAAAAATTCTTTATAAAAAATTAAAACGCATATTTTTGTGATGCATGCTTGCATTGAAGTGGTTAATATGATTTTTTATTGTCAAATTGATAATATTCTCAGTCTCTAAAGTTTTTTATTTTTCATTTTTTGGGGTATATTATGATTATTTTCAGGAGAATTATTCTGCTGTATAAGAAATTATTTTTAATCTTTTCTATTGATAGTATGGCAATATTTCTTTTTTATGACAATTTTCAGTCATAGATATACTGTTTTAGAATGTTTTTTCATGCTTAATTTCATATTGCATAATATTCAGTTGCTTGAGAGCAGATTGAAGAGATGGATAATCACAGGATCATATTTTTACAAATATTTGTTAAAGCCCTAATAAAACTGTTGTTTTTATGTTGTTTTACAATATGAAAAGGTTTTAATAGTATTTAAAATTTCCTTATGGGTTAATTTTATAATATTTTCTCATAGTTATTGGCAGTCTATTCTTCTTGATCAATTATGACTTCTTGATTCACAACAAACAGCTTTTTTAAAAAAAGCCTGAACTCAGAAGCTCAAAACAAAACAAACTTAGAACTGAATGACAGCAACTGTAGTTTGATGGATGAGATTTTTTTTAGACTTGGCTGGCTATGATATCACAATCACATTTCTAAAAGAGGTGTATAAAATGTTTGTTTTTCTAATTATTTTGCTATGACTTTCCTGCTGCTCGTGTCATCTGAGAAATAATTTAGACATTCTAAGTATTTCTTTATTAACAACTTGACTTGTAAACTTGCTTATTTGCTAAAATAACTGATTGCTACTATAATATTAAGTTCTTATTTTAAATATATATATATGTATATGCCCTTTTTTGTTGTGTTTCAGCTTTAATTATTTAGTAAAAGCAATATAGTTAAATTATTTCATAAAATTTATTTAAGAAAAAAGTATTGTTTTATTTTTTTAACATTTATAACAGTACTATTTTATATGAATAATATCTGGATTACTTTATTAAAATGTAACAAATTTTCTGATACTTTTCATATGTCAGAATATCTCTAATGTTAAATTGAATCTAATAAATATATTATTAAAAACAATTATGTATATGTAAAGCAATAGTGATGAGATCAAAGTATCTTACTATATATATGTTGGCACAAAGTCTTTCATATATAAATGATATCCTTTGTGGTTTCATCCATGTATGTTGATGGCTTGTGTAATCAATCAAAATCATTCATTAATAAACCTGTAGATTATATCATACCCCTGGGTCTCATTTTACATGATAGATAGGTTCCTCAGAAAACATGCGCAAAAAAAATCACACAAAAATAAATGTAACTTACCTTGAAAAAGGAGGGATACAGATTGTGATTTTTTAAAAATCGCATAAAAGCAAAGCACCAATGTAAAATTACTTTAAAATTCATGCAAAAAAAAATAAGGAAATAAAATATGACTAATAAAAAATTTCAAATTTGAAAAAAATTGATACAAGATAAACTTTTTTCAACTATAATATTTAATTTTATTCAAAACAATATATTTTTATGCATAATTTACAGTAATTTACATTTTTTATATATGTTTTAATTATTATTGCTATTTGCCGATAAACAGGTTCATTTGCAAACTGGTAAAAAATCAGATTCTTCACAAGAGGAAATACAACTAGTGCCAACTTCATTCTCATGTTGTGTTAATGGTTTTCTGGTGACAATGTAATTAGCAATTAATATAACAACTAAAAATTAAATTCTTATTTTTGTCTTTAATTTTTTAATTTTCAATTTTAATTGTGCCCACTGCTATTACTCACCTTTTAAAAATAAGCTTGCGGACACTAAATGATTAATAATTGATTACATTCTTTTTTAAAAAGCAAAAACAGAATGTGATTTAAAATGCAAAATTAACACACACAATGTTTGAACAAATATACATTATAATCTTGTAAAATTTAATGTGGGTATACATAAAATGTGCAAATCATGATTTCAATTTCATTATTGCATAAAATCTTACTATTATAAAGCACTGAAAATATTGAAATTACTAAGATGAAAGTCGAATTCCAATAATGTGCTATTACTTTCAATATGACGTATGTGCGCAAAATTTATTATTTAAAGTAATAGCGCATTATCGGAGTTCGACTTCTGAAGAAACATGAATCATGTAACTTCAAAATCGCGTTAAATAAAACCACATAAAACGAGACCAGGTGTATATATATTAAATAATGAGCATGCCAATAGCTCTTAACAATCTTTTCAGAGCATCCCTATCCTCAGACTTATTTCTAGTTATGGCTGTTGTTAGTGAGGCACTAGGTTCTAACATTAGATTTAAAATATCAGGTTAAGCCCAGAAATTTATCTAATATTTAACTATTAATTAGAAAATCTGAAATTTTTAGACATCCATATGTCTTTAAATCCAGCTATCTAAAAATATCCATATGGGACTGAACCAAGTTCAAATACTCATATATTAATAAATTTAGCAATATAGAATCATCAAAGCCTTAAGAGCAAAAACAATAATTGCAAGGAAATCAAGTCATATATCATATGACCTAATTTTATAAGCTTTGTATTACAAATATTATATAATGAGCATACCAATAACTCTTAACAAGCTTTTCAGAATATCCCTATTCTCAGACTGTTTTCTAGCTTGGCTGTCATCAGTGAGGTGCTAGGATATTCCAGCATTAGATATAAAAGACCAAGTCAAGCCCAGCACTTAACTATTAAGTAGAAAATCAAATTTTTAGACATCCATATGTCTTCTAATCCAGTTATCTAACTTAAATAGCCATATGGAACAGACCAAGTTCAGATATACCATATATTAATAACTTTAGTAATATATATATATATATATATATATATTACTAAAGTTATTAATATATATATATATATATATATATATTGTAACCTTTAGCTTTATCAGTAAAGCTAAATCACCAGCTATATAATAAAAAAAAATTTTTTTCAATTAATTTCTATAGCAAGCCAATTGGTTAGGATTTGCTATTTAATGTTAATAAATTTTGTGAGTCATTTTAAAAAAACTTCTATAAGATTTAATGCTTTAAAAATTATATTAATGTCTTGTTGTTATGCTTTAAACCCATATGTAGTTTTAGATAATTTTAAATTGCTTAGTTTAGGGATCTTTATCCTAAATATTAATGATTTAATATTGATAAAATATTAAGAGTTAAAACTATTTTAATGTAGATATTACTATGTGAATGTCAACATTATAGTTAAACTTTAAAGCTAAATTTGAATCTTTAATGCTCATTGTTAATAATTAAATTACTTGATCATAAAAATACATTTTATTTAAGTTGTTTGCTAATAAAAAGTGTATTTTAATGCCAATTGTAATACAGATTAACTTATTCCAGAAATAAGATAAAGAATTATTTTATTAGTAAAAGTTATTACTTTCAAATAAAGAAAGTGGTAATGAATGTATGTGAGTGTGATGGATTATAAATTTTATTTTAACTTTCTTGTTGTAATATTAAAAGTTATTCTTTTTTTTAATATCTTGGAACATTCATATTTATTAAATATTGTATAAGATAGTTTAAAGGAATAATATAAATTAATATTTTATTCAAAATAATGTAATTTATGCAATATTTTATTTTATTTTTACAATAATAATTTTTAGTTTTATAAATAATTTATCTTAAAATGTAAAATTTAATTAAAAGTCTAGACAATTAGGTAAATGAGTTTATTTTCAGCTATGTCTCCCAGAATACCAGTTAATTTTTAAATTTTAATAAATTATGTTCAAGGTGAAGTTGATCTAAGTGTTCATTTTATTCATCAAAATCAGTCACATGGTCAGAAATATAAATAGTTGAAGACTTCCATATAGGTGAACTTGGGTAAATTTACTGGAGAAATTTACTTGATAAATTTCTTGCAGAATTAATTATATATTTAATATTATTCAGTTTACTTGTTTATAATATATTTTTGTTTGTTTAAAAGTTCAAAAGTTAAATATGTTATGCTAACTAATTTTTACTTATACCTGAAAGTTCTAAACTGAAATTACTAAAAAGTCTGAAATCTATATGTCACCATGAAACAAAGAAAATTTAACTAAATGTTTAACAATAATTGTTAAATTATTTCTATTTAAATTTTGTATTTTGAGGGGATTCTATGTGACTCATTATTATTACATAAGAACTTTTGTTGATTCTTGTTTTTCCATTAATAATAGATAATATTATAGGTTTAATGTTTTATATGCTGGAATATTATGGCAGCTAAAAATTGTATACAATTTTTGGTGTTTCAATGCAGGTTTTAATTGTATAAAAATACGTTTGCTCAAAATATTATATGCTAAGAATAAGTAGATTATTAAATGACTCCAAATGTTTAAATATTCTTCAGTAACATATATATGAAAAAATGCCTTTGTTTTAAAATTTTTCATATCTCTAAATAAAGATTTTCTTTAGATTTGTTCATCTTTAAAATGAATAGACTTAAATATCTCATAGTTGAACCTGTTTAGAGATAATAAAATTTTATATATTTCTTACCCCAATTTATTTATAGTATAAATAGGAAAACACACATTATATCAAATTGATATTTACTTGTTACTTCAATGTATCTTAAAGACATATCTGTAATGAATAACTTTTTAAATTATCCTAATATGCATTTTCTATTAATTGTCTATGTCACTGTAAAAAGGATAACATTTATTTCTTAATATATAAATTATTTCAAAAGTTATTACTTTTGAAATGATATTTTATTTACTTATCATTATCATAGCAGTGGGATAAAAATCATTTGCTCACAAAATCTTATATATTTTCTAAATCTATTTTAGACTAGAGTCAGGAAAAGATATTTCCTAAGTCAGTAAAATTAAAATTATTACTTAAAATATCATTCCAAATATATATTACATGACTATATGCTTTTAAAAATAATATTCTAAAATATTGATGGAATATTTGTTTAAAGTTCTCATTATTATTTTTAAATTATTGCTTGTACTAAATAACTGGAACAATACATATCTTATATGAATAACACATAAATAAATTATTAATTTTTTTATTCAAGTTTATCATGCAATTATCCTGTTTTATTATAAATTTGTTCTACTATATTTCATTTTTATCATCATTATTAGTTTCAAAATTTGCTCTACAATAAAATCTTTGTTGTGTCAAAAGAATTTACACTGTCATTAAATCATACTTTCCAAAGAAGTAATAAAAATTTAATATAAAATTATACAAAACATTGCAAGTGCATTATTATTATAAGTATTCTACTTTGAAATATTATTCATGAAATGTGAATGGCCATTAATGTATTTTGTGCTCCTGTTCATCAGGAAACTGATTACTTATTGGTAATATTCAAATGCTGTATAGTAATTTAAATTTGCTGTATTTCAACAAGTAGTTGAAATTTTGGTGTTTGCAGAATGATAATTACAGGAACTGTACTGTTAAATGCTTGAAAGAACATACAGAATAAAGGACTTTTATTTTATTTTTTGTAACTGGATATAAATTTTAAGTTTCAATACTAGGGTATAGTAATTTATATATTTTTTATTTTATACACTTTATGCATTTTGTCTGATATAATTTTATAAACTATTTGTAAGCTGAATTATCTAAAAGTTCACAGAATATTGACCTTTTTTTGTAATGCTATATTTTTAAAGTGTTATTTGTCCCTTATCATGAGTTATTTATTTATTTGAATATATATGCTAACACTGTGTAGTTGAAGATGGTGTTTATTTGTTTTGCTTATTTTAGGTTATGCCTTTATTAAGCCAAATGTAGCTTTTACTTTTTACATTATCAGTTCTACACATCTGTTAATTATTGTAGTATTATTTAAGAGATGGTGGTATTAGTCTCTCTCTTGTTTTTATTGTGCATTCTTATGTGCTATCATTTTGTAGTTTTCCAAAACATTGTAGCTTTGTCTCTCTCTCTTGTGGATATCTATTTTGCTAGCATATACTTATAAAGAGATGGTTGTTGCATCTCTCTCTTAATATTATAATATATCCATGAGTCACACCTTATTGCTACTATTATACTTTCAATGGGTTATTCCCATTTTTTTATGTTCAGTGACTATATCCTAGCATAATTATTGCTCTCAAATTTAGGTGCTTCTTTTAGAGTACATGCCATCACTTATTTTGCACTGACTTATTTATATTTAAATTGCAGATATATTGTATATTGTATTTTTTGTATGACATGTGTCATATACAGCCTTGTCCTTGTTTTTGGCAATTCCTTTTGTAGTTAGTTCTGAGAAATGTCATTTCCCTTTCTGTTGCATCATTTAATATTCTGAGTGTAGGTTGTTGATTGTTCTTGATGTTTAGGTCTATTTTCTGTAGATTTTCAGTATTATAGGATGTAAAACTGATAAACATATATTTTGAAATTGTAATTTTGGGCCTCAATAAGTGATATACATTTCTTCAGCATTTATTCATCACTGGATTATTAAGACCTATTTAATGTTTAAATATACTTGTTTTAGGAAAAACAGAATTGTATGATTGTATTGTAAAAATGGAGAACTTCTTGTTGTAATCTTAATATTGTGAAAGGTTTTCATTAACCAGATAAGGATAATAATTATCATTGTTCTTTTTGATCTGTCAATTTATTTTATTTTATCTGTAAACATTAAAAATCAGATTTCACCTTTACAGTGAATTGTATAATAGAGTGTTAAAATAATTCATTTTGTGATATTGTAGATTTTCAAAGTTGTTATCTGTTTGATGTCTTTATTATTAAAATAAATATTATATTTCTTGTTAATTTTGATTTCATAGTCTTGCTATCATAACTATAAAGTCTATTATCAAGTTAATTTTTGTAATGAACATTAAAAATACATGAACATATGAAATTCACTTTAATAATTACTTTGTTCAAATTGGTTTGTAGATATTAAAAAATCATCTAACAAATAAATTATTTTTTACCATTATCAAATGATCACTTTAACCAATTGTATTTTTTAAAAAAAGACTGCTTTGTGATAAATTATTTTCCTTTATTCAAAAGATTATTGTTTTGATTATATATCATAAGTGTAAATAATATTTTTTTATCTCAAATCCAAAGAGAAAGATTTAGTAGAAATTATTTGTGTGGTATTCTGAGTGGCTATAAAATTTCTTATTCACTCATTATATCAATGTTATCCTAGCATATTATCTTAATCCAAATTAAGAGTTTTTATGTATTTATTTTAAGTAAAATATTTTCTTTAAAATTTATTATTATTCTTGTAATTATCTTATGGATAAGACTATGTCTCCCCACATTATTACTAGGATTTCATTCATTGCCTAATAATCCTTAAATGAAAAAACAGTAAATTGCAGTGTTATAAAATTTTAATTTACAAAACCTGAGATTTCAATGTACACAAAGGACTATTAAAGAAATTGTTTTGCAAAAAAAAAAAATTAATTTTAAGAGGTAATCTATCACAAATATAAGAAAATATATTGTCATTTATCAAAAGAGATAAATGAGGATTTGTTCATGGCTATGAGATGCTGATGATGGTTATTAGAAGTGCTGAAGTGGGATAATCTAATCATTCTATGATATATGCTTCTCATATTAAGAGCATTCCTGTAAATTGTGAGAGTGAGTTGAGAGTTCTATTAAAATTTTCACAATGCTGTGTATTTTATTTACATTTATTAATTGCTATTAAAACCCTTGTGGCTTCTTTTTATTGTAGTATTTAGAATTTAGTAACCCCAAACTTAGCCTATTATCATCTTATTTCATATATTTACAGTTGTGTAGAACTTATTGTTAATGATTGACAATATTATAGTGAAGGAATATATATATATATATATATATATATATATATATATATATATATATATATATATATATATATATATATATATATATATATATATATATATTATATTTTTAGATTATATATGCTTTTGGCTGCTCAAAATGTTGACTGTTTGGTCAGTTATAAGTTTCCAATTTGTCATCATGTATATGCATTCTTGTTATTGGTAGATGAGTATTTATGGATCAAATTGATTTTATTTGTCAAGCATTGTTAGCTGAAAGGTCAGCACAGCCACATTGCAAGCAAGTAGTTGGTTACAGATGGTTGTGGGTTTGCCTCCTGGCCAATACTATGACATATGAGAAAAAAATTGATTTTATTTTACTGTCTTGTCTCAGATATTATTTCTTTAGAGATTATAATATATATATAATAACCTTTTGATCAGTTATCCATGGTTAGAATGGAATATAAAATATAAATTATAGCTCCAAAATTTTAAATTTATAATTTAGATAATAGAAATGCTATAAACTTGGTTATAACAGTAATAAATGACTTAATATATAAAGATTAAAGAGAGACTTCTGTAGAGATTTAATAATCACTGTTAGTTATGAATGATTTATATTATAAATTATTATATGATTTTTAAAGACAATATTTGTCTATTTAAATAAACATCATTATTTATCAGTTTGACTTTAATTTACTTTTAATGCAATGTTCCTTTAAAAGCTAAAGATCTAAAATTGTAGTTAATGAAAGAATGAACAAGTATTAATTACAAGATAATTTATTTTAAAATTATCATAATAATAATATATTTTAAGTATAAATATTTATTATAAATTTTATATTCAAATTCAATCAATAATGTAGTTTATTAAAAATATAGTTAGAATCAAAACTTTGGTCTTAAAATAGTGATTTAAATTAATTTTGTTTATAAAATATTTATTGATTTTAATATTTTAAAAGAGAAACAGAAAAATCATTAAATTAAAAATTGTACAAGTTGGTTTGGGTTGACAAATAAGAACTGAATAAATAGTTCTCTGATGTCACTTTATTTCAGGATTTTTAAGAAAAAAAATCATGGAGACAATTAAGTTAAAAAAGATTCAAGTTTTTTCCATAAAAACAATTATAAAACTTAAAAATATTTAGTCTTAAGTAGTAAAAATCGTCTTTAAAAAACAGTCTAAGATTATAAAATATTTTCAAGTAATTATTAACACCATGGAGTAAGCTATATTAAAATTCATTACAACAGAAGTGCCTATCTTGTTTGCCCTTGGATAGCCAAAATAATGCCCAAAGGAGTTTGAAAAATCAAAGTTATTTTAATTTTACCTAGGATAACCATGATGAAGAAAAAATATATTGCGTCAAAAAGAAATGAAACTGCAGTCACATAAGAAAGCATTCATTTATCTATTTTAAATTAAGCTTTTTTATTGATCATAGATTAAATGTGGAAAACCAATTAAAAATTCCTAGAATTAAATTTGTAAAGTTGATAGAAATATTTCATAGAATGTTACAATTAGTTAATTAGTAGTGAGGGATGTATGAAAAAAAATCATTTTGAATTAAACAATTGATTTGTAAGAAATATTTATTTTGCAAAATTCTGAATAAAATGTCAAATGTTGATGAATAGGCAATCATCAAATATTAAAATAACAAAATTGTGGGAGAACTAAACTAAATTTAACTATAGGTATTGTGAAAGGAAGTCTCGTTTTGATTATTCAATGTTATAAAATTGATAAAGACTACAAGATGTATAGTCGAAAGTACTTCTAATAAAATAACTATAATTTATGTGAATTTTACTGTATTTTAATATATATATATATTGATTTGAATATTACATATATTTTGGAAAGAATACAGACATCAAACTTAATTTATTACATATATATAAACATTTCATGGAAAAAATAATTGTGTTTATTATAATTCACATGTTCATATTATAACTGGCAAGATGTACACCTCACATGCAAATTACCTAAGGGCACTTTGCATGGGATCTCCATTGTCTGGCATTACAAAAGAAACACCTTTTTCTTTTTATAGCCTGCTAAGATCAGCTAGATTCATGAGACTCTATCAGAGTTTATTTAACCTTAATTAACTCATTGATTGCAAAATAATGACAAATGCTAAATATAATAAGACACTACAATTTATTCAAGTATATACATTTTTACAACACTCATGATAGTATAAATTGACTGTTATCTACAGGATGTGGTACTATATTTTATTCATGATTAAACTTACACATTTATTTCACTGCCCTGTCAATTTTAAAATAAACTAATGAGAGTAGTTATTTAAGAATTCTATCATTAAGTTTATTTACTGATAATATATGATATAATGTGGTATAATACATTCTTAATTGTTTATGATCAGAGATAAACTTGCTGAAAGAACCAACAATTACAACTTTATTATTATAACAGTTTTAAGATGTAATAAACCTACAGTTTGAGGATAAGCTGCTTTATTAATTATGATAAATTATTTCATAAACTATTTAATGACCTGTACTACCATAAATACTTTCATGTATCTAGATGATCTTAGCAGGTTATAAAAAGAAACAGTACTTTATTCTGTAATTCATCCAGTGCTTGAATGGTCTCAATCTCAGTTATTTTTCTGTTGGCTAAAATTATCTGTTTTTGCATGAAAAGCAATGTTGATATATAATGGCGTTGAGTTTTAATTTATACAAACAAGTCTTTAAAGATGAAGGAAAAATAGTGCTCTTGTTTATACTCCTTCTACTTCTATGTCAATTAATGGTTGTGCTTGATAGTCTTACATTGATGTAATTTTCCCATCCTTAAAAATTGTGATAATAATAATTCACAAGTTCATATTAACAAACTTGTCTAGCTTGTAAATTATTAGTATTATTTGCACTTTACACTTACTTTCTCCATAAATTGGTGCTAAATTTTTAGCACTACATATTTAATAACTGTTGTTTATTTATGAACTTATTAAAATTATTAGAATATATATATATAATAATGAATATTTTCTTGGTTATATAATGAAAATAAAATCTTATTTGAATCATACTATATAATAGTTTTTTTTTGCCAACATATCAATGAAATAACATTCATTCTTGTCAAGTCTTACATTGTAAAAAAGAACTGTTTCCCTAGTAACAATCAGATTGTGATTGTGATAAATTAAATCTGAAAATAATTAAAATAATAATAATAATTTGATTACAATATAATAGCATAATATATATTATATATAAAATATTTATATTTTATAATATATATTGTTATTATATTATGACTGATATATACTATATAAATTCAATATATTAGTAATTTGACAATCTGGTTATTATTTGATAAAAAACAGGTTTTCTTTACAACATCAAGGTTGACAAGGATGGATGTTATTTCATCAAAAGGTTGGAAAATCAAATAAACTAGCATATGGAATGACCCAAATAAGATTTTATTTTTGTATTTGTACAATATCCATTGGTCCATTTTCTTATTGTAAAAAGTTATTAAAGATGGCAGCTGGGGGGTGTTCAATTATTATTTCAAATAGACAGTAAATTTCACATGACAATATTAAAATATGATTTATCATTACTTATATATATATATAATAGAATAGCTCTAGTGCTTTAATGTATTTAATATTCAAGATTAAGATTCATATCATGGTATAAGAAATATTTTAAAATATTCTCTAACCAACATAAAACATTCAATTTCAAACATATTTAGATACATTGTGTGTTTGATTTAAATATTTTTTCTAATTTTAGCATTTGAGACAAGCCTTTATATTAATAAATGAGGCACAAGAATAGACGGCTATTTTATTCTTGATAATAATTGTCTTGGGTTGGGTTAAAGAGTATTTTAAAATATTTATTGCATAATAGTATGAGGCTTGATCACAACAATAATATAAAAATATAGAATAAATGCAGTTCTTGAATTTTTTCACATTTGGTTAATTATTTGTAACATTCAGTCTTTAATTATACATCATGCATTTTATTATCTAAGGTAAATGAATGATCCTGTTGATGTAAATGTTTTTGTAGATTCTGTTAACACTTACAACATGATATTCAGACATCCACAATAATTTCCTAAATGATAATGTGTGATGTCATATTCCTGTTTACTTTTTATCCTGTATTTTATGAATAGAAATAGTTTCAAAAGTGACAGCCTCATGTAAATCATTTTTAAAAAAAATTGTGATTTTTCAGCCTGCTGCAGTAAATATTATGAGCTCTATTACATATAAATTTTTGTTGACTTAACCTTACATGTGGTGCCAACAAATGTATTCTTCAATTTAACTAAATTGGTCATAATAGAAAAAATCATATTGAGGATACATGTTTTAAGAACTTTTAAGCTACAGATTTTTATTAAAATTTAAGAACATGACAAAAAATTATTTCTTCAAGATGATATATGTGAGTATTTTTAATCATACCAAAATGTCTGCATTTTCTTTGAAAGTAAATTTTAAAAATAGTAATTTCTTTTAAGAATCTAACTTTACAAGGGTGTTTTAAATTACATTTAACACTTTAGTTACTAATAATAATTGATAATAGACAGGGTATGAGCACAGACTTTCACATGGCCCACCACTCTCCACACTATCTCATAACACTGATACACCTGAACACACATATGTCGAAAAGATAAATAATCACCAATATACATATTTCATGCTAAACCAGCAATCATCAGTTGGTCTAGATTACCTTCTCTACACATATATGCTACAAGTGCTCAGATATATATTAAGAACTGTAACTCATAGATCTTACAGTCTGGAATTTTCCTCTACACTTCCTTACTAAACCATCTGGGCATCACTTCAGTTTCTTTATATTTCTAATGTCTATCTTTTTTTAAATATTATATTCCTAAAAATTAGAAACGTTTTTTTTTAAATCCTTCAGTTTCATGTTTTTCAATAATGTTTTATATCTTAAATTTTTAAATAATATAATCTACATTATAAGTATTTAGGTTTTTTATTTTATAATATTTTTAATCTGTATAATATGGATAATATCCCTAAATAACTTTACATTACCTTATTTGTTCATAAGTATATTTTGCATAACTGATTGCTAACCATTCGTTGTTATTTCTAACCTCTATTGTAACCAGAATATTCATTCTTCATTTTTAAATTCTAAATACTCTTAATTTTACTTCCTATATTTTTGCCTACTAAATTACTTTTGTAGCCAGTTTAGTCATTTTTCAATTAACTTAGACAAAACCTATTTTAGCAACTGGATATTCTATTTAATTTAAATGTATCCTAAACATAGTGTATTATTTTCAGAATCCAAATTAGTTTGATGTTTTTGTCCATTTAATTTATTTGAAAACTATTTTAACAATAAGCAAATAATAATCAAATGTTTTATTATTCAGGAGTTTGTAACAATTTCAGGATACTGGAAGTACATAGAAGTGAGCCTTGAGATTCATGGAAACTTCAAAAAATTTGCCAATCTACAGTGTAATAAGTATGTGCTTTACAAATTTAATTATTACAATAATATAACTAGTGGATTTTTATAAACTCATATTTAGCCAATATCAATCAACTTTGAACTTTTAGACAATTTTTAATAAATGAAATATTTAGATAAATTTCAAAAAGTTGAGAATTAGTTTTATAAGTTTAAACTTTAGTTTTTTTATGTATAAAACTCAGTATTTAAACAGAAAAATGTATATGAATATAGATTGGCTCCATAGATAAAGAATAATGCAAATTTACTAAAATAAAACAGTAAATAAGCAAATATTTTATCTAGCGCCATCCTTGCAATTATATTTCATTCCAATATCAGCCTTTCAAGCTAATTGAGCATGCACCTTTTGAGAGTGTTAAATAAATGAATACTCTCCTCTTCAATCCAAGATATAGTATTTATGCAGGAATAAAAAGAATCCCTCTTATTCCTACGACTCGTAGAAGAGGGATTCTTTTTATTCCTGTATAAATACTATATCTTGGATTAAAGAGGAGAGTATTCATTTATTTAACAGTCTCAAAAGGTGGGTGCTCATAGGAATAAGAGGGATTCTTTTTATTTCTGCATAAATACTATATCTTGGGTTGAAGAGGAGAGTATTCATTTATTTAACACTCTCAAAAGGTGCATGCTCAATTAGCTTGAAAGGCTGATATTGGAATAAAATAAAACAGACAAAATGAGACAAAATAATTTTTATAATTATTAATTAATAAGAGAAATATATATTTAAAAAAGATTTAAAGGTTTATGGATGTTTTTAATGTTAAGAATCACTCCCTTCTTTTTCTTTTTATCAAAAATGATTCAATTCTCTGAAGAAATATTTCATCATTCTTAAAAAAAATTTAATATCTTTTAACTGTTGAAGTGTTATTCTTTGTCATATAAAGACTACTTTTTCATGTCTTCTTTTGAGTTAAATTTTTAATTATAAAGGTATTAAATCCCTATGCTTTTAATAAATTCCATTATAAGAATATGTTTAAAAACAAAGTAACCAAAAAAAATCCCAATTAAAATATTAACTTTGTAAATAAAAAAGTACAATGCAGAAATAAACAGAAGTATTATAATCAAAACAAAAAAAAATTATTTCCACTTTTAAAATAAAAATGTACTTAATGAAAAAATTATTCTCCACTAAATCATAGTGTTTAAAACAAATTTTAATAAAGCTAAATTTAAATAATGACAATATTTTTTTTGAAATATTAAAATAAACTTTTGATTTTAAAAAACAACAAAAAAGTTATAATAAAGTTATACATAGTACATATTTTTGTTTGATATCATTAAATTTTAAGTTGACTAATTTTCTGTTAAAAACCAAATACATTCAAATAAAACTTACATATAAACATCATGTATTTAAGAAGAAATAAATACTTGATAATTTTACTAAATATAATAAATAAATTAAATTAATTATATAATTTTTTTTGTTGAAAAGTCAGCAAAGGCCTATTTGGGCAAACACAGAATTATATATATTTCTCAACATAGATTAAGTATTATCTTCTTTACTAAATTATAGATATTGCTGACATCTAAGTGCTTTAGTTAAAATTAAAATATTAATGTATTAAACAGTTTCTGACCATTAAAATTTGCTAAAATCGCATTTTCAATTTAAGATTTACCATCAAACAATCAACAGATTTCCAAATGAACTGCTAACAGCATATTACATGAATATTATTTTAAATGTTAATAAACAAATATATATATTATAACAGAAATGAAAACAAAAGTGTTCAAAAAACCTATTCTTTTATTTTAAATATGAAATAAATATTTTTCAGATAATTTGAGATGCCTAATTTTAGAAGTAATAAAACAAAAATCATAGATTGGTATTAAATTTTAGCAAGTTGTTTTTCATGGATCACTAACATGTGATTTACTGCAATAAAAACCTGAAAAATAATTTATTGTGAAATATTTTATACTTTTGCTTTAAATTATATTGACACATGAATGTGAAAGATGAGTTTTAATACAACAGGACCAATAAAATTGGAAAGTATGGACATATAGCTTTGAACAAGATTGATTAGGAAAAGTTAATAGGAAATAAGATAAATAAGCAGATAAATAAATGATTCAAACAATTCAATATAGTAAAATGAATAAAAGAAATTTTCTGAACACATTTTTATTATAAGATTCTGAGAAATGTATTGGAGAGTTTTGGGGAGAAGATTGAGGAATTGGCCAAATACTTTTTATTTTAAAAATGTAATCAGGGACATTGATGTGTTCATATGCATTATAAAAAATGTTTGAGGACAGAATAACATGTCTTTGCTAACAAACATTGTTTTAGAAACTGATGATGACTTTTTACATTTTTATGTGCTTTTTTTTAGTAAATACATATTTTTATTACATCCTATGCTTTGTTCAGTAAATCATTTAAATAATTACTAGTAGATTATTCAATAATTTTAAAAGAAACACTTTTTAAAGCTTAATGCACATGTCAAAGTTGATCATTTTGACATTATATAGTGTCTACTCATTGATTTTATGATTTGTACACTAAATTTTTAGTGAGTCTAGAGAATATAGTCGATAAAACTAAATATATTTTACAATACAACAGTTAAAACTCCAAAAAAATATGAAAACATCTCTTAACGTAAGATCCAGGTGTTTAATGCTTAACCACTAAACATCACATCCATTGATTGCTCTTGTTAGCACAAAATGGCACTACTATATGGAGAGTTTTGCTGTATTTTGAAGTGTTTAATGCTTCTAAATTACCTGATAATTTACTAAATGCACGCATAATGGAAAATAATAGTTATAAATTTTGCACAGTGAATGCTTATAATATGAAGTTTTAAATGAAGATCATCATATGAAAACACATGTATTAATCTTCAATTGAGGCTTAAAGTTTATTTCTTGGTTAGAAATAATATTTGGTTTAATATATAATTAGCAATAATCGTTTATGTATTTTTCTAAGGTGATCAGTGTGAAAGTTGCAAGTGCAACAATTTTGCCTCTTGTAAATAAAAAGTAATAATTATACACTTTAGAATTGCATGAGAAGTTTATCTTTTACTATTACAAACATAGTCAGCACTATCAGAATCGATCTCATCTTTTGTTATTATACAGATATTATTTTTAGATTAGGCAGAACTAAAATTTTCCAAATAGTTTGCTGCTGTCATCTTATTATTAGTAGGTGATTCTAGAGAAATACATCTTTGACCAAACTCTTTAAATATTTAATTGTTAATTTTGGTTTGAACCAAAACCAGTTAACTTTATGTATATATAAGTATGAGTGTGAATATGGTTTTAAGGTTCATTTACTTGTTGATTGCTTGTTATTACTATTATCATAATCCTACTCTGGATGAATTTTACTAGATATTGGCAGTGATTCAATATCTGTTGCTGAGACTTAGCTACTTATATTATTCAGATTAGAGCAGAAATAATAGGAAAGCATCTACAAAAATAAAACAAAATTGAATTCACCTTTTTCACTAATAAAAATATTCATTACATATTTAACTACTAATATTAAAAAGTAAAAATTATTCGTGAAAATTTAAAAAATGTTTTAATAAATTTACAGAAGAATGTTAAACAGAACATTTAGGAGAAAAGCATTAGTGGAATTGCAAATCACCATTGGAATATCACGGGATAAACGTTAGAAATAACAAGGAGTCAAAGTAAAAGACATGCGTGAGAAAACAACTTTTACTACCATTATTGAAAGAATTAAAATGCATATTTTTAGAAGAAATATTATCATGTGGACATATCAAAAGATTTTAAACAAGAGATCTGAGATAGATGAGTAAGATAAAAATATTTTCTGAAATAATGTAAAGAGAAAAAGATATAGATTGGAATTACAGAAATATATGTCAGAAATTGCATAGTAATAGTTGAATATAAAGTGTATTAAATAATAATCACAATTTGTAAAAGTATTATATATTATTTGGTCACAACTGAAAGTAGAATCTAAAATTTAATGAAGAAAAAACGCTAATTATTTACTTATTTAATATTTTTTGTAGCAATGTTTGCTCGAGATATATATGCATTTAAACTGAGTCCTATATATTTCCACATTTATCAGACCGTAAATTACAGTATGTGCGTATATAACCATTCCAAATTTTATCAGTATATCACATTAAAAGTTACAGATTATGAAATATCTTCATTATAGAGTGAAGTTTAAGCATTCCCTCGTGGAGTTTATAAATCATCAGTGTGTCCTGCCCAACTACTAATAAGACTTCATTTCCGATAACGGCATCCTCAACGGCTTATTAGGACTTCTCAGCTAGCCCTGACAGAGCCAGTTGATTCATCTCCTAAACTTTGTCATGACAACTGCGGGTTCCCGAGAGACCATACAATGACACAAGCTGCCTCTCTAAGACACATCCTAGCTATATTGATAAGCTAATGAGGAGCAGGAAAGCCACTAAGTAGCAGTAACTAAAATTTGTTCTTTACTAGAAACTTCTCAATAAATGATTAAAAAGATAGTATTTTAAATTAAATACCCGAAATAGATTTTAAAAAAAGAAAAAAAAACGGGCCATCGCTATTGTTGTTAATATATTAGAAACCATAATAAAAGAAATCAATAATGAGATTAAAATAGTTAAATAAAAAATGGACAAAAAAGATTTGAAATTACAATAACAATTATAGACTGAAATATATATATTAAGCGTAAATATAAATTGCAGTGTGTAAAATCACCAGTCAAAAGCAGAAGAAATTTTGTGTAGTTCATTTTTACTTTGACATAATTATATACATATAAATTTCAATTTATATATAACCATAATGCTTTTTTTTCTCTTCCTTCATCTTTCATTATTCAAAGTCATTTATATGAACTTTAATTAAAGACGCATTAGAGCTTAATTAAATTTCTTCCAATATTTTTTTTGAGAGCTATCTTAAGAGTATTTATTCCAATCGTTTTCAAGTTTCCTTAACTAGATTTACTTTTTATAATATCGCATCCTATTGTCAAGCATTGGTGGTGGAGAGGTCAGCGACAGATGCTTTACAAGCAGTTGTCCCGGGTTAGCGGGTTCGCTTCCCGGATGATGCTATGACACATGGGGGAAAAATATATATATCGCATCCTATTGACCATATTATTTTTAAGGCATACGCCCAAACCATTGTATTATGAAAATGGAAATATATTTTCATACTTTATTTGTATTTTTAAGGTGAATGAAAACTTTTTATTATTTATCTAAATGTCTCTACTCTTCAATCAAATGTAAAAAGTTATTTCTTTAATTTTACGAAATAAACATATAGGCTCTATATTCATATTTAGTCTACTCTTAAGTCTTTGTTAAAATGCCATTTAATAATTTGAAAATGAATTTGTTGTATGATAAGTTATTTAAAGCTTTCACTATTGACACTTCCCTTTACAAGTATTTTTCATTGCTTATTTGCTTTTCTAAATCCTTACGTTATATGTGGATCAAGCTGATTAGTTATAAATAATCTTGCAAGTCCTTACCTACTATAAATAAGTCACTATAAAAATAAATTTGTATAGTTTTGTGTTGTAGTAGAGTGATAAGCTTAAGATCTAAAGGTTTGTAGATTAGAATCCAGCTCTGTTCCATTATATGTTTGAATATCATATAAGCCATTGACCTTCTGAAACCTTTTGAGTTCATTTTTCTTAATTTTTTGCTTTAAAGTGTGTATCATATGAATGACAAAATAAAAAATTAAAAAGTAACAACAGAAAGCAGACAACAGATTATTCACCATTAATAAAGCAGATATATATTGAAAATATTCCGTGATATAGTCATTACTATCTTAATTTTGACATATCACTTCTGGTTTAAATCTAAGATACATTTGATTATCTTTCATGTACTGAGAACTACCTAAATAAATCATATTTTTATCAAATAATTAATCAACAATTAAGTGAAAAACTAATGACATTCCCCATTTTCTAAGCTGGTTAGTGAGAAAAAAAAACATAATTTCTCACACTTTGGAAATTAATGAACCCAATTGAGTAACTTTTACTCTTCAAATTTTTTTTTTAAAGTTTTGAATAAATAATTGTAATGCTTACATGCTACTGAAAGTAAATCAGTAAATCAAGTATAATGTGTATTCACAAATATGTTAACTGGATTAAGAATTTATGCATCAATTGTTAAGTATGCAGAGGTATGTTACAATGTTGCTTTCATTAATAAATCTTTTTAGAATTTAGTCAGCTTGAGAGATTAACTTACTGATGGAAATAGTTCATACTGTAATAGTCCAGTTGTAAATCTTTGATTGCTTGCACTAATGTATGATTGACAGTAAAAGCTAAATTTAGGCAATCAGTAAAATTCTAAAATTGCATATTATGAAACTACTTTCATATATAAAGATTAATTACAAAAACTAACATGTGCTGCCCATAAAACATCACCTGAGTAAACTAGTCATCACATTGTTTTGCTTCTTCTAGCTATTCTTTAGCATAATCTGCTATTCTTACTACTTTTATGCTATTTAACATAATGTGAGCTTTAGTAATGATAGATATTAGTTAATACTATTTAATAAATCTCCATTCTGTGTTTTTCTATTCAAATGTACCAGACAGATTTTTAGCTTTTATCTTTTATCAGTGAGAAGTGATCTTTAGATCTAATGTGCATTTTTCCGAGCAGAGAACTGGTTTCAGATCTACACAAATAAATAGACTCAGATTGAGTTTGGGTTGATAGCTTCATAGTATTAAAAAAAGCAAAAAAAAAATACTGGAGCATTAGATCCAAAGGTACAAATTTAAAGAAAAATTCAAAAATCTGCTCATTGAGCTAGAAACTAGGGTGAGGATATTTGTATAGAATAGTACTGAATAAAGATTTGTTAAGAACTACCACCTGGCATCTATTAATTATTAAAGTTTACTCTAGATGGTTTAAATCTTGTGAGAATAAAAGATTATGCTAATCAATGACAAAAATGTGATTACTACTAGTTGTTCATGTGATGACTTAATGATTAAAACTATTATTGTCTACAAAAGAAAGATATCCAAGATTACAAAAAAAATAAAGGCTACCATAATGTATGTAACTAAACTGGTTTCAGATCTATATAACTGCATGCAAATAGACTTGGATTGAGAAAAATACTTTTCAATTTAAGCTGGTAGCTTGATAATAAAATAAAAAGTTAAAAAAATATTGTTAAAGAAAAGGTAAATCAGAGTCAAAGGTCCAATTGGACAAAAAAATTTCCAAAGCCACTCATTATTGAAAATTGTAATCTAGAAACTAGTCTGGAAATATTTGGATAGGATACCACTAAACACACATTTATTAACACTTTTATCTGTCATCTATTAATTATTAAAGCTTGCATAAAATGACTTTAAATTGTGAGATTAAAAGATTATGCCAATAAAGTGCTTCTCTGTGTTATCAATAAAATTAAAATGATGTTCAATCTTGTTAAAACACCATGTTTTAATGCTGTGTAGTTTATTACAATTGTAGAAACGTGGACCCTAAAGCTTGAGGTCTATGAATTGTAGCTCAGTTCATAAGCAATAAAGTATTTGGTTATTTTTTAATGCTAACTTCAATATTTTTTTATTTTATAATAACAAAGTATAAGTGAGTATACAAGTTGTCCATTTTCTTATCCTTAAAAAACAGGGGAATAGGTGTAGTAAAAGGCAACTCTTAGTTATGACTTACATAAAAAAGTACAACCAGTAATGAGTCATACAGTGGTTTCAATCACAAACTTCAGTAAATATGGAATCTCAAAAATGAAATGTCAGATGAACCCATCTCACAAAATGTAGATAAATTGTCAAGCCTGATACATTTCTCATTTTAGCAAGAAAAGTACTTACAGTATCAATAATGATAATAATGACAAATCAGGAGATAGTTGTGATATCAAACATATGTATTTCAAGTTAACTAATTTTAGGTACATGAAATATAAAAATTTAGTATGACTTGAATATAATGCAGTGATTATGTTTAGAAGATATCAAAGTTTGAGATTCATATACTCAATAAAACTTATTTTCTCAAAAAAAAAAACATTAATTGAATATGACAATAGATATGTTTTTGGAAGATTATATTATGAAATAAAAAAGAACACATAGTATTGGATTATCTGGGAGACCTAATTTGATATATTTTATTGTTGGGATGTATCATTAAAAATCTAAACTATGTTATATTATACACATTCTAGTATCATTGAATCAGTTCTAGAAGAAATGAACAACTTTTGTTTTTGATCCTCATATTTTATACACTGGCCATAATATATACATTCTCCAACAATTATCATCAAAAAATATTTAGAGAAGCCATATAAATTTTGAAGAGTCCAAATTATATTAATAAGAGTATAAAGTAGTCAAATTATATGGGATAAAAACTATTGATTAAGTTCAAGCTCACCTAATCAGTCCTCACAGTTTTCACTTTTTATTTATTTTTACTATTGTTTTGATTGGGAAAAATATTGCATCTTTAATTTATTCTATTTTGTTGTGCATTTTTATATATCCTACAATTCTTAACTAATTTATTACAACAGACTTGTATACAATAATTACATAATATATTTATCAGTTGAAACTAATGTTATATTTTACATCATCTGATTTCAACCTTATTACAAATTTTAATATTTTACATAGTTTGGTTTTAACCTTATTACAAATTTTAATATATACTAAACAATATAGGTAAAATTGTATCTTTGTGTGAATGCCTACATTAGTATGTTTTATATCAGATCTAAAATCAAACTAAGATAACATTCTCTTATAAATATATTATAAACTATTTGACTATATTACTATTCCAGAATATGTTTTACTTTTTCCAATAAATAGATCATGATTGACAATATCAGAAATTGAAAGTTGATCAAAATATATGGTAGTAGACTTAATATATTATTCAGAATATTTGCCATATTTTTATAGCTATTATATTTATAATTACTGACCTATCAGTTATGAATCCATATTGCAGTGATGCAACTAAGTTCTTGCAAAGTTCTGTATCATCAAATATATGCAATTATCAAACATTTTTGTAAATATTGGTAATATTACTAATGTTTTACTATTCTGTGGGATTTTTTATTCATCATTTTTATAACAAATAAATACTTTTAGTATTTCTGAATATATACATTGATTTAAGAAGGTTTGAACGATTAATTTAATTGTCTTTGCTATAAATTCTTCATATGCTTTAAAATAAATGCAAGATTAAAAATTAAAATTCATTTTATTCTCTAATTTATTTATTATCAACCTTTAGAGGAGTCGCTGCCAATTTAATACTTTTAACATCAGGTACTTAGTGAATTGTATTAGTTTTTTGAATTTTTATTTTATTATTAAAGTATGTGTTCTATCAAAATGTTAATAATATTTATTATATATATAATGATATAATTATTTGTCTATACAGCTGTTTTAACTAAAATTAAAATGTATTTCCATATTTGATAAAGCAAATAATTTCTATAGATTAACAATCTTCTTCATAGAAAGTTTAATCAATCAACTGCTTATTTATTGTTAATAAATATCTTATTTATCCCCTTCCCTCAAAATGAAATCTATAATTATTTTATGAAAATTTTACAAAAAAAAATAAATAAAACTTTTAAATAATTACTTAATTCATTAATTTTCTAATTAAAAAATACATTTGAACAAAGTATATATATATGCAAAAACTATATATCTATTCCAAAAAGTCATATGTTTGCAAAAAATATATATATTCATATTATATTATTAGTTAATATATTAAATAATAAACTAAAAATATTTTTAAAAAAATAATGAATATTAATTCTAAAGAGTCAATTATTTTTTACTTATATAAATATTTATGAGATGTTTTTATGAATATATAGTCAAATAAATATATAAATAGTCACATCTACGTAATATTCGTAAATATACATAAATACTGTAAAATAAGCAAAAATAACATATCAGAAAACTAAGTAATTCAATGATGTAATAAGAGAGAAAATGAATGGTTTTTTTTTTGTTTTGTTTTTTTTTAATTTAAGATTTTACAGCTAAGCAGAATGAATTTGAACATAAGTATTATGACATCCGTGAATTACCTTGTTTTTAAAATACTAGTTTTGATTCTTTTTTATTATTTATATATATATGTGTATAAATAGGTGTGATTATTTATTGATTTTTTGGACTATGAATGTACATAGAGTCATTATATATGTGTTTATAGAAACAAAAATGTTCTTATTATAAATAACAGTTATTATTTTTTAATATTTGTTGTTTATTATTTAATATGCTAACTAATAAGATATTTAACTTAAGTTTGAGATTTATTGAGAATACACAATAAATTTTTATTTATGTATGATTTTGTGATACATATATTTTTTGTATATACATTATTTCACAGATAAATACATAGTATAAATATTTTGTATACATATATTAATTAATTAATTAAAGTTTTAAGATTTTGTAAAGTTTTGAATTAGAACGTAATGTTTTTTGTTTTTTTTTTGGAAGAAAATATGTAAGTTGTTTACTGCTATAGATTAGAAATTTGATAGTGAAATTATGTTAAGGAAGGAAAAAAAACATTGTTAACCTATAAAAACTATTTGTTTTATTGGACATGGGAATAACTTTTAGTTTTTAATTTTCATATAAACTCCTTTAGCTGTATTTTCTCATGAAGACCAACCCTCTATTTGAAATATTAAAGCAGCTATGTAGACAAATAACTGCATTTTCTATTTTTTATTTATATATTCAGCATTTCCTTTAGTTAGTGTATATATTTTTATTGCTTCCACACACACACGTTTATTGTTCTTTTGCATTTTTCATCTTTATATTTTTAATAAACTTACTGTAACTGACTAAATTATTGCAGTGTATACAGTCTTAGTACATTTTAAATTCATTTAATTGCCTATCTTAATTCTGAATACTAATGAAGGAATATATCTATACTTTTAGTAAATGGTAGATTAAAGTTTGTTATTTGATATGTTTTCAATAAAAGTCTACAGCAATATAAATAAGAGCAGCTTTACATTTTTATAAAAATTTGGGATCCAAAATGGATCTAATGCAATTATATATGCATTCAATGACCATCTTTATTTTATATTTTATTTTCAAACTAAAAGGTTGAAATTTATAAAACCCTACAGTTTAGAATCCAAACTTATCTTTTTGATTAGTTATGTAAATCTAATCCCATGTCAGTAGTAATTACTGTTCTGTTCTAACTGTGGCCAGAAGTATTAATACTATTATCTGATTCTTCAGCTTAATAATATTTGGCAATTTACAATAGTAATGATAGAATAAACACTTGCACTTGCTTGTAATGTATTAATAGTAATTAAAAAATAAATATAACATGTTTGGACTGAATACATTTTTTTTCAAAGCTTCTACATATGTATTCTTTTCTTTTCCCATTATAATTTATATTATTAATAAAGTCAATAGGTAGATGAAAAGCATGTACAGATGTGTTTTTATGTTTTTACATATAATTTTATTATAAGTATTGCAAAGAATAAGTCTAAAGTCCCAAACATTTGATTTATAATACTGCATAAAATTTTAAATGTTAATAAATATCTGAAGTTCAACTTCTAATAATTATTTTTAAAAGTGTCTTTAAACAAATTAGGACAAGAGAATTTATTAACAGTAAACACTTTATAATTTTAAATAGTAAAAATAAGAGTTGTAGATCACATGGCCTTATCTCTTAAGCTTGTAAGTTATAAACAATGAGAATTGCCAATTCCTCAGCAATCTTTGTGATAAATGCTTAACCAGAGACAGCACTTAAAATATTTTTGTCAGGACCCCCCCCCAACCCATGACCATGGTTTCACGATTTGATTAATATAAATTAAAAAAATAGTTGAATGGATATATTGTTTGGGAGTTCATAAGAAGTTTGAGCTATAGTAGTGGCACAACTGACTGTGATTGGTGTTTCTTAATCTCCAAGTCTGCCACTCTGCAATTACTCCAAACCATACAGAACAATATAAAATGTAATCAATGTAAATTGACTTTATATGTAATATCTTCTACTAGATTTTTTTTAAGGCTTTCAACTTCAATTAATGTTTCCCTTTTTCCACTCTTCCTGCTTGAATTTTTAGTTTATTTTTTATATCTATCTTTTGTAAAGTCATAGTATTAAAATCTTTATTCAGCCAATTTTTGTTAGCATAATTACATTATATTTCTCAGATTGGATTTGTTGTATAATCTATACGACTTTAGTTCTAATTCCTAACATGATTATGCATACAATTTTAATCTCACTTCTTTCTATATTTCACTCACAATTGTTTTATTTACATATTCATTCAAAATTTATTTTGTATTCATCACTGTCAATTAAATTATTATATTTCTAATCATTTCAATAATTGTAGCACATAGATGATTTAGTAATATTTTTGAAGTAAAAAATTCTGAATCCTTTTACTATAATAATAATTCTAGAATCATTTTAACAAATTAGCAGACAAGTATCTCTTAAATATATGTAAATTATTATATAGATATGTTTTAATTCTGGAATTACAATTCAGTATATGGTTAGTATAAAATTTTGAAATATGATAAATTAAAATGCCATTGAAAGTTTTGCTCAATATTGAATTTATTAATTGCAAAATATTGGCAGTTGAAAGAAATAAAAATACAGACAGAAATCAAGCATATCTTAAACCATAAACTTAAATGTGTTAAAATTGTGAAATTTTAAATACTTGATAATATAATTTTTACACAATGTAAAAAACTGAATTTCATAAATAGTAATATCTTAAACAAAATTTTGAAAAAGGCTTTTTTTAATATCTATAATATGATATGCTTTTAAATATATACAAGTACAAAGCTAAAATGCTATAAGATTTAGGAACTCAGAGGAATTTCCTGGTTTGCTTCATAATAATTATGCTATTCTATAATGTAAAATGAAAATTTGACTACTAAATAGAATCTTAAATAAATTTTACACACAAACCTCCTTAACACATATATATATATAACAAAAATATATCAAATTACGTTAAAAACATTATTTCACAAAAAAATAGATAAAAATTTAATTCAAATAAAAAACTTATAGAGCAAAAAATATAATGATAAGAAGAAGAGGAAAGAAGAATATAATAACACAGGCCAAAACAAAATTGTATCATTTGATAACTTTTTGTAAAATAAACTCTATTTAAAGTTATTGTATATATATTTGAATAGATATAATTTACATTTTTATTAGCATTTATAGTGTTAAAAATATTTCATTTAAATTTTAAAAATAACATATATATGTGTGCGTGTGTTTAAATAATGTACATATATCTACGAGTGTGAGCATCTTCAAAATAAATATCATTTATTCTATAAGAATAGCTTATAAATAGATTGTTATTCTAAATATAAAAATTAGTGATCAAACAGGACATTCTATTTTTTTATTTCACAAAAATAAATTTAAAATAAAACAATAATATTTATTTTAAATATGACATAATTTGATATATATATATTTTCCAAGGATACATCATTTTTGATAAAAATCATTATCTTAAACATAGAAAACATTTATTTTTTTAAATATATTATAAAAAAAAAAATTCCAATCACATCTGAAATAGTATCTCTTTGTACTTAAAAAAGTATTAATAACAATATAATTTTTAAAAAATTATATTTTATATAGACTTTTATATAGGCAATATAAGTATTCCTTATTTTGTAAAATGCAGCCAAGTCTGATAAAATAAAAGCTTATAGAAACAACATACTATATAACAAATACTTTGACTCATTAAATTATTATGTAAATAAAAAATGAAATACATATAAATAATATTAAAACAACAAACATTTGTTTCATGTAAGAATTAACTATCAATTTAATTCACTTGTTTCTATCTCAATCATAGTTTACAAAAACAGAATTTGAATGTCGATGAAAGTTGATGTCAAAAAAATAATAATTTAGAAGCAAAATTGCAGTAACAATGCCAAAAATCTAAGTGTTAGCATAGAATCAAAAACTTTAATAGCCAAAATATATTTCCCTAGATATGAATGCTGTCCTAACATGAAAACTGATTAATAAGTAATCAAAATAAAATGTCCAAATTCATAATTATGGTATTAATGATGGAAATCTAAAAGCTAAAGATAGAATCACTAACACTAATATTTAAAATATTGTACGTATTTTTAAAAAGTATTATGCTAAGTACAGTATTGTGATAATTTTAATTTTGAAGTATAAAAATAAAATTTGAAATCGAATCAATGTGTTATATCAAAAAAAAATGTTTGAAGTAAAGTTACTTTAACAATAAAAAAATCTAAATGATAAATGTGAAACTGCCTAATCAATAAACGTCATTGACTGAAATAGCAAAAAAAGTTATAATGAACACCACTAACTGATATAGCAATCATGTATGTAGGACCTTTCAATGTGTTTCAACTATTAAACCATCAGTTATCTTCATTACATTTTGTGAATTACTATCTGTTTAGTTTCTATTATGAAATTTATTCATCATAAAATTTTTATAATAAAACAATAAATTAAAATGAATTTAAATATAAGTAAGTATGCATAAATACCACTAACAATAGAAATGTAAAAAAGCTATGATTATAATACACACCATATTAGAAGCATGCTCAGCATGACAAGCATATATATATATTTTCTTTATAAATGCCTGAACATTATACATTTTTTTTAATTTTTTTATATGCATTGAAATATAAATCTAGAAAAATAGAGTTAAAGTATTTAGCAGCACTAAAGAGAAAAAAATATTATTTTTAAAAACCCTAATGTTTTTCTAAAAGTTTATAATGATGATATTTTAGTGTATTTATTAATTGGGTTATTTTCACGATCTAATATTGATATCATTCATTTTAGAAAAAAATAAAGTTATCTAAAATTTCCAACTACATTCAACTGTTAATAATAACACACAGGTTTGAATATGCAAAAAGTTTTGAGTGGTATTAGTATCCTCTCTTCTTCAGGTATAGCTGGCCTGACCAATAGCACTACTAGCATGGGAGTCAAACCTGGACTCTTCAATTTTTGAATATTGAATTATAAGGTAAATCTCTAACCAACTGATCCATTTTTCAGCTTACTGCACATTTCATTTTGTTGGCTTTCCATTTCTTCATCAGACAATTATTCTTTCTGAAATATTTCAATACCATGTCTAATTGGAGCTCTCCAATCTAGTCTATTCTCTTTCATATCTTTTCAATAAAAATAACTGTCATTGCACTTCTTTAGAATGTCTTTAAGATAATCTCATAATCTAAATTGTGAATTTCTCCCCCATGCTCAAATTCCTCATAAAAGGTCCAAGCTAATAAAGATGTAATTTTACAATAGTAGATTTTATAGTATCACATGGAGCAAGATGAATAACATATTGATAGCTTTTTACAAGTTTACCTTTGTATTTTTAAGATGTTATGGAATATTATTTGATGAAACTTTTCTAATGCTTTTATAATGTGCCAAGAGGATGTCTAAGTTTTATTCCCGCTACAATAAAATAGGTAAAATAATAATTCTATATCCAGATGATTTAGTTGCATGGTTATTTTGAGTGATAAAATACTCTCTCTTTTAATTTATTAAAAACAAAAGCAGAAAATTGGATTCTGTATCTTACCTCAACATTTTAAGTCCACCAAGGTATTTAAATTGGATTACATTCTCAAATTAATAATCATCCAAGTTAAAAGTTTCTAAGGGATTTTCTTTCATTACTGGCTTATCAAAAACTTGTTGTTGAACATTAATTATTAAATCCAAAGACTTTCTAAATTCCATTCAAAATATTAAATACATTCAACACAGTGTAAATTCAGAATTGAAGAAATTCTTATATTGCTTTTAATTGATTCAAATTTAAAATTCCACTATTAAACTTGAATCATAATTGCTATACTCGTTTCATTAAGTCAATCACTGTCATAAAAATTGAAGGTTAAAGTTAAAATAAGTATAAAACCTTCTTTAATACCAGTTTTCATTTCAAATACATCACATTTTCCACCTGTGGTAATAGCACTTCCTCTCATTTTATTATATCAAAGTTATATAATACAAATAAATTTTTGGTGGACAATTAACTAATCTTAAACAATTCCATAAATGCCTTGACCAAATTAATAAAAACAATGTATAAATTACCTTTTTGTTTTCAACACTTTTCTTGCATTTACCTGACAACAAAAATCTTATCTATGGTACTCCTTGATTGTTTAACACCCCACAGAGTATCTAATACTCATTCATTTATAAGAGTAAGGATCTATTCAATAAAATTCCTAAAAATACCTTTGATGAAGTGAATAATAATGACCTTTATGATAATTACTGCAATCTTATCTACTCTCCTGTGTTTTAAAAAGTGAAATAATAAAGCATCTTTAACATCAGATGGTTTCATATATTCCTAAAAAAAATCACCATATTTTAAAACTTTTTCAGATATTTTATCAGGATCTAATGTCTTTCTATTTTTAAAATTATAAAGAGCTATTTTGAGTTCCTTAAGTTGGATATCTTTATCCAAATTTAGGAATAGACAAAATAAATATTAAAACTCAATCATCTTAATTCTTGTATCATTCAAAAGATGATCAAAATATCTCCATCTGTACAAAATGTCATCATCAATATATAAGAGAAGGTCATTACTGAATTTAGTAGAATTGTGGTGTCATTTCTCAGGTTGCTTTCAATTCATAAAAAAAAACCCACATAGCCATTAATCATTTTTAAGCTTCTTGGCAGTCATTGAACTTCTACCTCTGGATCTTTATATTTATTATTAAGATCCACATTTAATTTTCCTGTCAAGCAAAAAATAATACATTCATTTTAATTATATTAGTAATAATAAGATCATTGACAAAAACCCAGTCATGATTTTTAATTTTCGTGAATCTAAAAAATAAATTTACTTGTATACATAAGACAAGAAAACACACACACACACACATATATATATATAATATTCAAATATATTGTCTATACTAAACTTAATGTAATTATAAATGACTTAAACTTCAGACTGGCAAGTTCCCTACAACTATCCATTCTATCTTATTTAACTTATACACATGACCACATATATGTGAATAAGATAAGTGATCTCTAATATACATATTTCATGCTGAACCAGCGCTCATCAGTTGGCCCAGCTCACCATTTCAAATCAGTGTTTAATTCATATTAAGATAATAAGACTTCAAACTTTAATGAACAATATGTAATATTCCCTACCCTCCAATTCTTAAGCTATTCAAATCATTGAAAATTTCAATGGTGTTGATAAAGTAAGCTTATATACATCAAAAACTCCAAGAATAGATAGATTCATTCTATTCTTGATCTTTTGTTCAACATTTAGAGTGCTATTTGTTCATGGCTTGAGAAAGATTGTTTTTTTCTCTTAATTACATACTTATTAGGCTATATTAATTTCAAGTATATACTATTTTGCAAATAATACTCATCAAAATGTTTATTGTATTTTATAGACAAAAAATATAATGATCACATAATATATCTCTAATAACATAATAATTGTTATACATTTTGTCTTAAGAAAAAAAATTTAAGTATTGCATATATATTTCCAATATGATTCTATCCTAAAAATAGATCCAAAGTGCAATCATACAATTAATTCATCCATTTTTTAATTCTGTTATTTTCACTGTCCACATTTTCAATTCCATATATCTTTTCCCATCTCTTATTCAATAAGATCAATCTTCCCTGTCTTTTTTCTGTTTCATTTATTATTCCTTTCAACCCATTTTTATTAAACTATTTTTTCTACATAATTTGTAATGCAAGCTCATTAAATTAAGTCACATGATATATGATTTGATTTTCTTGCAATTATTGCAATATATGTCTTATATCCTCTTTCAATATCTAATTTCATTTATCAATTTTTTTTCCCCCAAAACTTCCTCATTTGTCAATTTACTTACCAAACTAATTTTCTCCATTCTTCTCTATGCCCATATCTCAAATGCCTTCAATCTATTTCTAATTATTTTACTCATTGTTCCTGTTTTGCAACTATTTAGTAAAACACTTCACACATAGCATTTAATTAAATTTTCCTTAATTCTTACTTTAAAAGTCCACAAAATATTTTTCTTAATAGCTGCCTCCCTTATTATTGCTATTCTTTTTTTAACTTCTTTCATCAATCATTCAACTAACTAGTCTCTATCTAAACCTACTCACATTTTGAACTGTATTAGCATGAAGATCAATTTGTATTTTTGTTGATTTTTTTATCCATAAATATTTGTTCTTGTCAATATTAATCTTAATTCTATATTTTATACATTCTTCCTCCAATATATTCAACATATTTTGGAAATTCTTTTCATCCTCAGCCATAAATTGCATATCATTGCAAATGCATTCCATCTTCATTCAATAGTGGTTTCTTCACAGTCTAAATACTTATCTAATATGCCTTTTAAATAAACATTAAAAAGCACAGACAACATGCAATCTCCTTGTCTAATTCCTCTTTCTGTACTCACTTCTTCAGTCACATCATTCTCTAATCTGATTATTATTTTTTCCCAGTATACATATTCCAAAACAATCTTTTATTCTAAAATACTTTATTTTTCAAAATGGTCATATGTTTATTCCACATCATTCTATCAAATGCTTTTTTCCAAATCCATAAAACATATATCAATTCCTTTATTTTTTTCAACATATCTTCCTGAAATGATTCCAACAATAGCAATAATATTATTTTCTCTCTCCCTGAAAATGAAATTATTCTTCCTGACAACAATATTTCACTTTTCCATAAATTCTTTAAGTTAAAATTAATTTTAAAGCAAGAGATAAAAAAAACTTATTATTCTGCACTTTACACATTTAATAGCTTTCTTATTTTTAGCAATTTGAACATTATAATCCTCAAGAAATCTTTAGGTCAAACTCCACCATTATATATCAAATTACCCTGACCAACAATTTTCTTTATTGTAATCTCATCTCTTTCAAAAATGCTATAGGTATTGTATCAGAGTTGAACTGTTTGTCATTTTTCAGTTTTTTAATTGATATAATTATTTCTTCTGTCAATATATTCAGACTTTGTTTATCTACTTCTACAACTTCACTTAGAAGTTTATAATAAATTTTATCATTTTTTTATCAAAAAATAATTATAAATACTTATGGATTTGTAAATATTTACCTAATTTTTAGTCTTATTGCTATTAGAATTAAAACTTGTAATACAGCACACATAAATCAATAAGACTGACATCTGAAAAAAGTAAATGATTCCCATGATAGATTCCTAGCTGAATCAGCACTTTTCTGTTGTTCCAGATCACAACCCCTCACATGTTTTCATCACCTTTGTTCAGTATTTATCAATGGCAATTACTTCAATTTAATCTACAAGTTGTCACTTAGCATAATTGAAAACATGCTCTATAGATAGATATTTTGTTGAGTATTAACATTCATTTATTAGTTAAGAGGTTATTATAGTCTTTTCAGCATTTATATAAACTTTAAACATATTTAAAGATTAATATATCTATTTTTAATAAATATAATAAAGTAATATTATTAATTTAACTTTGTTTCCTCTTTTTTGTCCACCCATAATAAGAGAGTGGGCAGGAAAAAGTATTGAGTTGAATCAATGGTATCGTTGTATTTAATAAAAATAAATATATTTCTCTTTAATTAAATTTAATGTGTAAATCTGGACTAAAAAATAAAAGATAAATCTTCAGAATAATAAATTATTTCTAATAATCTTTATTTGAATCAAAAAAAGATTGTCAAATCTATGAGTATAAGAACATTAGTAATTGTAGACTAAATTGTAATGATTGAATATAATTATTTATATTTATAATTTTATGTATCTATATGTATATGGAAAAGTAATTGGAAAATAGAACTTAAAAATGATTATAAAATATAATCAAAATGTATGTGAAATTATTATAAAATAATCTATATGGATATAGAGCAATTACATTAATATATTAAACAGGATTTATAAAAAAAAAATGTGGACAAATAAATTGTATATATTGAAAACTTAGAGTCAATGTTGAAGTTAAAAAAAAAGAGTTGTTTATTTATTTAATTAATTATATAACGTTGAAATAAATACTGAAAAAACTCTTTTCAAACAATTGTTTTTTGTTGTTGCGGTTGTTGTTGTTGCTTAGTTTGCTGTCTACTTTCTTTAATTTTTATAATAACTGAAACACCCAGGCATAGTACTACGTACGTACGTACGTTTGGTTTTATTTTTTCTAAAAAAATTTTTTACGGGTGATAATAAAATAGAAATAAAAAATAGTATGTAGAAAAGAATAAATTAGTTTGACATAATTTTGACAAAGAAAAATAAATAATGCAGCCAAACTTGGTATATTTTGAAGAATAGCAAATCGAATATAATTAGATACATTTTAGGACCTTAAATTTTTAAAACACAGTAACAAGTGATAGTTTTCACGCTACATAGTTCAAATGAATGAATGCTTAAATTTTAATATTATCATTTCCTCCAGCAATAATTCTCTCTCCTATAAACTAATGCCATCAGTCAATTACGGAATAAATTAGTTAAAAGAATGCACAATAGAATCAGCTATTAGAAAGGGATTTTAAAAGTCAAGTGTCAGGGTGGTATTAAGCTCAATTCCTGAATAACTTTTGCAATGGCTATTGATAACCTAAGCAGGGATTATTAAACGTCAATAGACTAGAAGAGTGGGAAATAGCAAATAAAAGACAAAGATTAACATTAAAAAAAAATTTAGCACAACTACTCATAAAAGTATTACAGATTTTTAATTAAATTACTGTATTTAATTTCCTTTTTTTTTTAAATAAAATTAAAAATTATAGCAAAAATACAGTTATGTACACTGCTAAAATTCGTTATGTGTTAATTTGTGATTCAAATTTTAATACCAAAACTTTACAAACTTATTTTTCATAAATATTTCATATTTTTTTAAAATTGTTATTTAATATTCGAAGTTTAATCAAATCAACATTTTATCATTGGTAACCAATTATAAATGAGTAACAAAAACTCATAAAAAATTAAAAACAAAAATAAAAACGTTAGAGTCAGAATTGCTGTGCATCTGGTTAAAAGTTAAAAATATGCACGACGATGCAAATCAGTTATAACAATGGGCAGAAAAAATACTGGTGGCTTATGGGGATTGAATCCTGTTCTAACCTAAAATGGAGAATTAGAAACAAATAATATTTTATTTAATCACAAAGAGTTAGCAATAATTATTAGCAAATCAAAACAAAAGAATTGCAATCTTAATCATTTTTGGTATTTACATCTTTAGCACATCTTATAATCAGAGGTTCTTATAGCAACAGAGCTGGTATGATATTTCTTTTACTAATATGATAGCTTACAAAAATATGAAGCTCATATTAGAATTATTTTGAATTATTTAATTGATTATATTTGATTTTTCAGAATAGAATTTAATTACTATATTTTATTTCTTAAAGTGGTGGTGTGTAATGTTCCATTAAATGTTATTGGTATTGTTTTAATAGATGCTCTAGGACATTTTCCAACACCAGAGGTGCTGATAAACCAACACTGACATACATGACCAATAAACAACATTTAATATTTCATTGACCATACCTATAAAAAAATGTTTTGGATATTTAATCCAATTCACATAAAAAATTTCAAATTTTATTAAAAATTCAAAAAAAAAAGATTGTATTACTACAGTTAGTAGATATTAAAATTTAAATTAATTTTACAATTAACAACTAAAACTTTAAAACAAGGTTTAAAATTTATCTAAAGTTATTACAAATACTAATTGAATGTAAGAGACAAAATAAATTGCTAATATTGTATTTGAAATTAATTTTACAATTAACAAATAAAACTTTTAAATAAATTTCAAATTTTAGCTGAAATTAGTATAAGTACTTCAGATAAAATTTGAAATTTATTTAAAAGTTTCATTTGTTAATTGTAAAATTAATTTCAATTACAATATTTACCTACTGTAGTAAGTCTTGTTTTTTTTTTTTTAATTTTCGATGAAATTTGATATTTTTATGTGGATTAGTCGAAATATATGGGATACTCTTTTGGATTATTTAAGGTTACTTATCACATGTTGTGACAACAATAGTGTGGTAATTTCCCTTAGTGTCAAAAAATTTCCTAGAAAGTCTATTAAAATGATACCAAGTTATTAATGTAAACAGAAACCATTTTTATGAAAATGAAAATTTACTTTTAATAAATATTCTGCTATTTATATAGCTCCCCCTACATATGTAATATTATAAAAAATGAACAATCCCTCCCGTCATGCACTTTACGATCTCTCCTTGCACTTTCTCATGAACATTGACTTTAAAGGCATAAATGTATGGTTATGTTCAGAGTTTATTTATGGATTCATGCCCTGATTTTATCATGATGAGCAATGACTGGTTTATATATAAATAAACTCTAAACATAAGCATATGATTATGCTTTTAAAGTCAATGTTCATGGGCAAGTGCACGAAGGTTCTTAAAGTGCATGACCAGAGATAAAATGAAAATTGTTTATAAAATTTCTAACATTTACTCTGAAATATTGTTGAGCTTTTAATACCAACAAGTTTGCAATTATCTTATTTTAAAAAAATCAGACTATTATTTCTATTGAGAAGATGTCAGTGTTTAAATCTCTGTTCAAATGCTAGGTAAAGGTTTATTTTGAGAAATGCATGTTTAGTGAGACATTTTTTGCTGGCTGAAAACTTATTAAAGTGGGAATACTGTGAATTGTTGACTACATGTGTCTTTCTAGCATAATATTTAGTTATTATTACTATATACACACATATATTTTTAAATTGACATCCTTTATATATATAACTAACAAGTTGTGGCTTGGCAAACTCAGATTTCATATTATTAGTCATAGTATTTTTTCTATATACTATAAAATAATCGCTTTACATAATAATTCTTTGTTTATATAAAAACCATTTTATTAAATTACTATAACTTAATGAACAATTGCCATATTGCTTGCACTTTTGATAACATCATTTCTAAATAAAACATTAATTACTATTACGAGTCGTATATAAGACAAAAATTATTATATTACATTTAGCTCAAATTAAGGTTTAGATAATCAAAACTATTTTTATCAAATACAATTACATGTTTACATTAATTAAACTGTACCCATCCCCTTCTCTTCATCATGTGTAATATCTTAGATATACTTACATTTTTATTTCATTGTAGACATCTGAAAAAAATAGGTGTTTTTCAATAAGAATTTCTAAATGAACTAGCACTTTTAGTTGGTCCAGGTTATAATGAATGGTCTTGCACTTACTTATGATATCATGTTTAAATAAATACATTAATGGTTGTTACTAATAAATGTTTTTAGGCTAGAGAATATCATACCATTTTTCATTTAAATATAAACTTTAAACTTAATTCACTATTAAAAATATCTGTTGTTATTGCAACTACATGGGTCCATTAATTTAAGACTAACTTGTCTCTCCTCCATCCCCACACTGCCTGAGTAAATTTATTACTTCTTTTGTATGTCCATATTTTTTATAGTTCTAAATTTTTTTTATTCTTAATTATTTACTATAATTTAGAAAGTATGCTCTCTATTTTATTATTATACTTAATATATAAGTATTATTTTTTGTTAATATCCTTTTTTGACTAGAGATTGGTTAGAGTGCATTTTTGAATTAAAATAAGATAATTATAATTTTTTTTTGTTTCAAAGACCTATATGAATACATATATATTGGCTGCTCTCATCAAAATACTTTTTCCTATTTGATACAATGTAATTTTTTAAAAAATTTGCATTACTACTATTAATTAGTAGATGATATCCGTAATTATGCAGTGTATTGATCATCTGTGATCAATTTCTGACCATCTTTAAAACATTTTACCCAAAAATAAATAATAATTTATATGAGCAATAAAGATTTTTAACATTTTTTAATTATCTTTGATTTTTTACAAATATTTCCCCACCAAAATCATGCAAAACATCTTTTTTTTCTCAATTCTTTTTACAATGACCTAATTTAAAGTATAGAAATTAATTTAAAATTCTTAGAGAGTTAGATTATATTTGTATATTATACAAATTTTAATAAAGATGGCATTTTGATTAAACTTTAATATATATGTGTGTGTGTGTCATGTGGGTTTCAAGATATAGATAATGTTCATAATTTTTATTTTGTTTTAAATAAAAAAATAAATTATAATAACATAATGATTATTATATATTTTTTATTTAGAAAAATATAATAATGTTAATTCTTCTGATACGGTGTTTGAACAGTCTTTTGCTAGCCAATTTGATAAACATTTTCATGCTTTTAATTTTTAATAACAAAATTTTATTCTTCATTATATTATATTTTTGATAATATTCGTTAAAAGAAATATTTTAAAATGTGAAAGTCTTCTTAAAAATACTATATCAACTTTTCTAATAAACAAAAAAGTAATAAACTAAAATACATATTCAGAATAAAATAAAAATTTATATAATATTCCAATACTAGCCTTCATTTTAAAGAAGTGTTTTGCAATGATAAATTTGTAAGTTATATTTCTGTAAAGAATATACTTAAATAATAAATCTAATCTTTGAAATTTAAAAATTTAACTTATAATTACAAAAAAATTAAAAGTAACAGCTAGGATCTAAATAGAGATATTTCTCCTTTTTTCTTCTGATAATGACTTCCTGTTTCAAGTTTTTATATCTTTCTTGATTTCTTCTCTTCTAAAATGTTCAAGTAAAATTTAAATGGAAACATCATATATTTACCAAAAAATAAAAGAGTATGACTTTCAATTTCAATATTTTAACAAAAAATCAAGATTATGCAAATGCAATTAATTTTTCAAAGTAAACTATAATTATTGATGTTGAATTACCTTTCACTGTATGAATTTTACATCTATCTATAAATAGGAACAAGGGAACTTCTCTGAACTGATTGCAATACTAAAAAATTAATATGAATTGATTCAATTATCAGAACTACATACTTAATTAAGAAATAAATTCAGTATGTTCATATCATTATTAATACAGGCAAATCTCTCCATACCTATTGCCACTCAGTGCAAGCCAGAGTAATCAATGGATGCCAGAAGGCTTGTGAATAAAATCCCCATCTAGTGCCTACTCATTCAATATCCCCAGACTAGTTTCTGGCTTGTGGCCTTCATCAGTGAGAAACCTTGGATCTCAGAGCACTGATGAAGGCCACAAGCCAGAATCTAGTCTGGGGATATTGGTGCAATGCTCTCATATCCAAAGCTCCTCATTGACAAAGGCCACAATCCAGAAACTAGTCTGGGAATATTGGATGAGTAGGCATTAGATTGGAATTTTATACACAAGCCTTCTGGCATCCATTGATTTCTCTGGCTTGTACTGAGTGGCCATCATATGGAGAGTTTTACCTGTTTTAATAAGTTACAAGCAAGCATAAGAAATGGTGATCATGTGATGTTTATTGGCTTTATATCATAATATTTTATAAGTCATACCTTTAATAACAATGCTCTCTTTTATATCAATATTAATTTATCAGTCAATTAGTTTTTAAGTTGCTAATGATGTTGATTATAATAGAAACGATTGATTTTTTCACCAAACCCTAACACTTAAAAGATTGTAAGCAATTTTTATAGGGATCATATATTAAAATTAATATTACACATATTTATAGTCAACCAAATTTTTTGAATTTATAGTATATTCCTTGAAGTTTTTATTAAATTGTGAGTTACTATCAGGTTAAAATTTATCAGAACAACATAATTAACCACACTTTTGCTGGGATTCTCTCTTTTCTTCATAGCGTAAGCATGTGTTTTAAAGACCTACAGAGGTCCCTAGTGACGATTTCTTCGGACGCTCATTGCTAAGGTTTACAGCCTTCTTAAAACTATTATTGATAATTCTTACTAAATTATAATTATTATCATTTTCAATACCAAAATGCATAAAAATAAAAGCCCTTTATTAAAATTCTAAATTTCATCCACATCAAATTTGAATCTATGGTTTGGTTATGCCAGATAAATGCAATAATCATTATAATATAGGCTCTTTGTGAATATGTATAATTTATATATTATACCAGAATGCTATGGTAAATGTGTTTGAACCCTTCAAACTTGATATTAATAAAGTTTAACAGAACATTTTCTTTAATAAAAGTTTTTCAAGTTGTTTTTTAAAAACATATATATCAAAATATATAAAATGCGCTAACACGTGTTCTTGCATAATTATATATATATTACTTAACATAGTATTTATGTTTGTTAAATTTAAAAATAAATTATCAAAAAAAAAAAAAAATATTTTTTATTAGTTTGATTTATATGAATTAGGTCATGTTTCAGAAAGCAGTAACTATAAAAATGTGCATGGCTTTATGTGTTCACACTATTATTTGTCATTCTTCTTTTTCTGTTGCTAAGTGAAAGAAAGAAAACTTTTTGTTTAAAAAAAAGAAAAGAAAAAGTTTACCTACTTTCTGGTGATACATATGGAGAGATTAATGGAAACATTTTTTTATAATTGAAAAACAAATATTAACAGCTAAAGGCTAACATTTATAATAACTAACCATATGTTATTTGTCAGAAAATAGTTGTTGTTTACTTAGAATGTCTATTTCCTATTAAAGATGGTAGTATTAAGAGAAGAAGGAATAAAGCCCATGTAAAGTCTCTAACATTATTAGTACTTCATTGGAGTTTGGATAGGCAAACACATATAGTAATGTTCAATATCAATGCATATGGTGACTAGAAATTTTATCAATTAACAAAGTAAATATTAATGCTTGAATCACATCAATTACAAATAATGACATTGAATATATATGTCGCATATCTACTTATTTTTATATTTCCACATTTAAGCATTTGCTTATAATATACACATTCATAAGTATAAAGGATAAAAGAAAATATATGCATATTGAACTATAAAATTTGAATTACTTTAAAACTTTAGTTGAACATATAATAACATTATTTATTGTCCATTTTTTATTTTAACTTAACTTTATCAATGTTATTGATTTGTAGCCAAAAAAAATTTTTTTTCTGTGCATGTTTTTTTTATTAATGATTATTGTTTAAAAATAATTATTATTGTTGTTAGTGTAAAAAAAGAAGATGTTCTTTGAGGGGATACTAATTAGAACACCACCAAATCTATTATCATTAAATTATTATTATGTTTTTAAAAATTCATCTTCTGTACTAACTATCCATCTTCTGTACTTACTATCGGAGCGTGTTTGCAAAATTTATATCATGAATTATCTAAAAATAATTACAAACTTGAATTATGGTTAAATACCAATTTAGAAATTAAAAATCACATGGTAAGAGACTCCCCTAGAAATAGAAAATGGCTGATGCTTATTCAGTTTCAAGTATTCATTACTGTGTAAGATTTTGGCTGACCATTTTTAAGACAAACAAATATCTAATTAGATTCAGTAAAATATTATTTAATTGTAAAAGTTAACCAACAATAATTTATTAGTCAGAAGCAATGATTGATCAAGTATCGGTATAATATATTATAGTGTGATGGGAGTATAGGGAGTAATCTGGGGTGATGGAAAAATCATCATCAACCCCATGTAAACAAAATATAAAATTAAAATTTACAAGAAGTATATTAAAAATATTAAAGTATTAGTAATATTAAAGTAATGTTTAATATCACAAGAGCATGAGCAATCTGATGAGATTACTCTGAGATCATTGGGTTACTCCTTAGAGCAACTAAAATATAATTATACATTAGCCGGCATTATCAATAAGTAAAAGTAAGTAATACTCAAAATAATTCATCACCATAAAATATCAATCAAAATACATCAATACAATAAATCAACAATCCATCTTGTGGCTGGATTTGGAATGGTCTACTGTAGACTAGGCTAACTATTGAGCCTTTGCAAGCTTGGGGGAATTACTTAAACATTAATTTGGATATACCAACTTAGTACTCATCCATCAGAATATATAATAATCAGAAACAATTATGCTGGAATATTGAATCATGCTGATCATTATCAATGCTCTGGCCCTTGTATATTAATGTGCAGGCCAACTATAAACTTAATTTTTAATGGACAATTAAAATAAAATATAGTACAGCGGTTTTAGAGAATATAATCTTATGTGCTAACCAGGATATCTCATTCATATTGAATGCTCCTTAAGCACTAATATACATCCCCATTTACATAATCAGACAATTATGCATGAATCTAGCTCAGAAGAACACAAGCTCATTAATGTTTTGTGACCAAGAGAATTAAGATACTGAAATAATTTTAACAAGCAAGTTTATTAACAACAATTAAAAATATGATATTAAGGTCTTTAAAATATGCCTATATATGTATAAATTAGGCCTTTTGATTTCAATTAATATACAATAAAAAAATTATTACATTTGTGATTTACAAAATTATTGTAAAAAATTTAAAATTCCAATTATGGTTTACATATATGTTCCATTAGGTTTACTTAAAACCCATTCAGCACATAGGCATGTAGCTTGATATAAAATGAACATGTTTGAATTGACATTTAATAAAAAAAATGATTAAAATTTACATGTATTTGACAAGCATTGATATATATATATGCACACATATATGTGTGTGCATGTAATTTCTAAACATATTTGACTTGTTACAAAGTAAACATTTTTAGTTGTCACTTTCAAATTGTCAAAATAATAAATATTATTTTTTATAATATGTAATAACATACATATGTGTGTATTGAATTTCAGGCACACACTAACATCTATAAAATATATTTCATTTTTGTCAAAATAAAATTATTAATTTTACAATACATAATTAATTCTTGATTTAACATATGTTGTGCACATAGCACTGTATGTGCACATTGGTGTTTACATCCTATATTTGAATTTGTCACAATAATAGTATTTTTCCTAATTAATTTAATATTGAAAGTATACAAAATTCACACATATACATATGTATACAAAAATATATATGATATGAATCAAATTCTATCATAATAGTTAGCAGGTTTTTTTTTTTTTAAAAAAAATCAATTTATAAGTTCCTTTTTTTTTCTTTTTCTTTTAAAAAAAAGGATTCTCAACTTTTTTTTCTTTTAAAAATATAAAGTCAATGAATTAAATCTTTACGTCTACATTTTTAATCCCCAAAAATTTATTTTCTGGTATTTTTAAAATATCGTTTTTAGGAAATTACTAAAAACAATTTCTTCAACAATATATATAAAATTGTCTGTGAATTGCTGCTCTCTGTTATATGTGTGACTCAAGCAAATTATTCATTTATTCTACAATAAATTATAGGTTAAAATGTAATTTTAGGGAATATTAAAATAATTTCTTTAATATATATATATATATCAAATTATCTCTCTTTTAGACATTTGAATCAAGCAAAACATTTACTTGTTTTATTTTTTAAGTTATAGGTTAAAATGTCATTTTAAGGAATATTAAAATATTTAAAATTTCATTCATGTTATATATAATGCTACTAACCACTGTATAAACATTTATCTGTGATTTTCTACATATGTGGATAAACAGCAGAATATGCATACTAATTCTTCAAGCTTTTTTTGGTAATCTTGGTTTTTGGTCCATCAGAAAAGTATAGTCCAGGCTTATCATCATCAAGAAAGATACAATTTAGGTAATTTGTTGGCATTGATTTGGTTTCACATATACTTCAGATCATCCAGCTGTCTTGTCCACATTTAAGGCTATAGAGACAGAGAAGTGGGTCTTCTTTCTAGGTACATCTAAACTCCCCCAGTGAATCAATAGTATCCTACTGCATCTCCTGCTTTAACTTTGGCAACATCTCATCCATGGTAGCTCTCTATATAATTCTGGAAACCAGCTGCTACTCTACCAATTGCTTCTCAAAATATTAAACCAGACTGAACTGATATTTTTATCAGCCTTTTTTATAAGAGTCATTTGAGGTGATAAAAAATCTTAAATTAAAAACAGTTTTCAATTAAAAATTGCTCTTTCTTATCTTGATTAAAAAAATTTTAATCACAAGCTACTTTTAGATTTCTACTAAATAGAAACTTTATTCAATTAATTAAAAATGATTTCAAAATAGATAATAGAAATCAAATCATAAAACATAATTGTTTTCAAAATCAGAATAAAATTATTAATATTTATTTACAGATTATTTATAATAAAATTTTATTTTGAAACCAGAGTTATTTAATCCTTTATTATGATTGTTTTATTCCAGGAAGTGTAGAAAATATCTACAACAATTTTTCTCTGTGTTTATTTCTACTTTCCTTTACTGTATATATATATATATATATATATATAGTAAATAAAGTATAAATATATATATATATATATATATATTGTGCCATTACAATTTGGTCACTAGCCAAATTTATAGTAATGTGCATGTAGAAAAGGTCAAACAAAATCATCATCACAATTTTATATAACCATAAAAGAAGCTGTAGGGCATCCAAGTTCAAACCCTACAAGGTCCAGTTCTAAAAAGCTTTAAACAGAGAAAGAATGGGTCAACAATTACATGCTTTACTTGTTTGTGTGTTGATAGAAAGGTAATACACACATTTAAACTATTTAATATTTAAATTTCCTGTTAAAAAGCAAAGTTATAATGCATACATATAGGCAATGTATGTGTAAATTATTTAATTGTTTTATATTTCAAATATTAAACATTTTAACTTTCTTTAAAACTAACCTATGCTTGATCAATTCTAACATTTTATTCTATACTTTTATTTTGCTTTTCTTTAATTATAATTGGGATTTAAAAGTTACAGATTTAATTAAATAATTGGGTTATAATTACTAAGCTAGCAATTATAGTATTTAAGGTTAGTTTATGAATGATTTGAAAGAATGAAGGATGTGTGTACATTACATACAAAAATTTACATTTCCTAAATATTGAAAGAAAAGGAAGTATTAAACCTGTCAAATTATTTTTTTTGTACAATTTTTTTGTTAAAAGAGGAAATCTGTTTAATCAGATATCGATCTTTGTAGTAATTTTTTTTTGTAAATGATTGTCACTTTGGAAACTTATAATGAGTCAGAGCTCTAAATTTTGAAATTGTCTTATCTCAAGATCTATAGAAAGGAAGCTCAAAGATTTGAAGTGTTACCTGGATGTTAAAAGAAAAAAAAAAAAGAAAAGAAAGGAAATAAGGATTGAGTCTATTTTTTTTTTAAACAAAAGTGTCTAGAAAAAAGGATTAAACTTTTCAGTTGAAAAATAATTTAGTTGAAAATAAATTAGAGATCTAATTAAAACAAATTTGTCCAAAAATAGCAAGTGATGCTATCTCTGATTGGTTAAGGTAGCTAAAAATTGGATATAAAAAGCTGTCTTGAATTATTATTAAGATTATTATTGTGATTGATTCAGATTATTAAACTATCAAATTGAATGTTGAAAATATAAGAAATGGCAGGCTAGAAAAATTATATGTATGTCCCATTTGCTGGACCATCTGGAGGAAGCTGCACATCACATAGGAAAGAAAAGATGTGTCTAAAATAATATTCTACACCTTTCAACTGACCAGATAAATAAGATGTTTTTAATAGAAGGAAGAAAGCATTCACCTGCATTCAAAGAAGATGAATTAATCTACTGATAAATATTAATCATCAAGTCCAATTAATTGTTACAACAACTGATTTTAAACTCAAGAAAATTTACAAATGTGAAAACAACTGCTGTATTTCATCCACATGCTTGACAGGAAGAGAAGAAAAATTAATATAATGATTTCCAAATTATCCACTAAAGCAAATGACCTCAATAGAAAGCATTCACCTGCATTCAAAGAAGATGAATTAATCTACTGATAAATATTAATCATCAAGTCCAATTAATTGTTACAACAACTGATTTTAAACTCAAGAAAATTTACAAATGTGAAAACAACTGCTGTATTTCATCCACATGCTTGACAGGAAGAGAAGAAAAATTAATATAATGATTTCCAAATTATCCACTAAAGCAAATGACCTCAATAGAAAGCATTCACCCGCATTCAAAGAAGATGAATTAATCTACTGATAAATATTAATCATCAAGTCCAATTAATTGTTCCAACAACTGATTTTAAACTCAAGAAAATTTACAAATGAGAAAACAACTGCTGTATTTCATCCACATGCTTGACAGGAAGAGAAGAAAAATTAATATAATGATTTCCAAATTGTCCACTAAAGCAAATAACCTCAATAGAGTCATCATCATTAAATAGTTATACACCTCAAGAAAGAGATTGTTCCCACATAGTAGCTGCAGAAATATAGACAAGTTTGAACCCTTGGAAATTCGCCACAAACAAAAGATCGGTAATATGACTTTTTATATCTATTTTCTTTATGATATCAGTCTTAAGAAACATTTTAGCGATAAAGTGGTATATTTTATTTAAAGAACTTTTAAAGACTATTCAGATCGATTAAATCAAGAATGTGTTTACTAATAATAACTTTGAGCTTCATAAATGACCTTGAAAGTATGAAAATTATTTGTTTATTAATTTTACAATATTAATGTGTAAAACAATTTTTTTTTATGGTGTTATGATTTTAGTTTTAACTGATATATTATTATTATTTTGGTTTTTAATAATATTTTGTTATTATGGGATAAAACACGCACATACATAATGATATTTTATATGTGTATAATTGTGAGTGAATGTGAAATAACAAGTAGTATTAGAATATTAGATTAGTTTGTTTCAAGTTAAGTATAGATTTCAGCGCTTGGAAGGGAGGGGGAGATAATGATTTAAAACTCTTTTCTAAAACTTGCTCTTTCAATTCTACTAACATTTTTTTTTTTACATTCTATTTACATGTTGGATTTTTAAAGTATGTATGCTAATGAGCAGATTATATATTTTTTTTAAATACTTTTCTCATGGAGTGAAAATCATGGTTAATGTGACGTCCAACTTAATACAAAATACATTTGAAGGGAAAGGGGGAAGAACTTAAAATTAATCTGAGGATTGTTATATAATCAATTATTATTATTATTATTCATGTCAATTTTCATATTTATCTAGAAATTTTTATGTATATGTTAGAAATGTAGTAATAAATATTAGTTTGTTTTATTAAACGAGGCGTATATATTTCATTAAGTGTAGTCTTGGTTAAGTGTGATTATTCATCATCATCAATGGTTGAATATTAGTTATTTAAGATATAAGTAAATATGCTAAAATTAAGCAATAATTATGAATTTCTTTATAAAAATTAGTTTTATGTTTAGGCTTAGTCCTAGAGCTGTAGTTGAAACCCTTGTCATTATTGTTATTATTATCATCATCATCATCGTCATCAACATTTTAATTAATGAGCTGTTTAACTGTTTAAAGGCCATAAATAAATATTGATTTTATAATATTTAGTGATCTCTTAGTATTATTATAACCACATCCCATCATCTATTTCATGCAAGGATGAGTGAATTGCCATCCTAAATTATTTATATATAATCTGAGCTAGTAAACTTACAAAACTATTGAAACACATTTGTTATGCTAAGATCTGAGAAATGATTTATGTCTAATATACTCCACTTTGGTTTAAAGATGTTTTACTTTTACCTAAATATTAGTGCTTATAGTGATATGGCTCAAAAAGCAAAATCTTCCATTTTATTATAAATAAAGTACCAAGAAGGGATTCAAACCCGGTACATGTGAAAGGTTATCAGATATAACCGTGTCTAGATTCAGATAATCTAGTGGCGCCCTGCTAGACCATATTCACTTAGTATTTGTTTAAACATGCACTTAACATCAAACCAAGAAATGAAAGGGGATAAGATCTACTGCCTGTATACCTGAGTTATATTTTATTGAATTACTAGTGTACTCACTTCACGTGATTTCCATATACCTGAGTTATAATACTGGTTATTAACAATTTCCCCATAATTCTTGATAGTGTTATATTTTGAACCTTTACTTAGTTATTTCTATTTGAACTCCTTTATTATGTTACAATGGACACCCAACTGGGGCCTGATATTTTGCCATATACCTGAAAAAGAGAGTCTATAGAATGATGGGAGATGTGTGGTTAAAAATAAGAGAAATTTTTTTTTAGTAAAATTTTTTTTTTTCAGTAAAAAATTTTTTTTTTTGTCTTACAAAATTTTCTTGGCCAAACAGTCTTATTTTAGATGATGATGTTTAATATGATTTAATTTTTCATTGATGATGATAAAATGGGTACAGCCATAAAACAGCTTAGTTTTTTTTTATCAATTTTGAAAATAGAGATGAATATCACAACTTAAGACAAAGGTGAAATAAATAATAGATTTTTTTTTGTGGAACATTAAAATGATTTATTGCCAGATAGGATAGGCATAGTAATAGTGATGAATTATGGAATAGTAGTCTCATGTGTGTTTGGGGAGTTCATTTTGTAAAAAGTCTATGATTTTAGAGGTTTGATTGGATGGTTGATCGTTGGAGTTTGGTTGGTTAGATTGCAGTTTTGATGATGAGTGGAGGAGTTTTGTCATTGCCTTGAGAATGCTATGTATTTCGTGTAACTTATGAATGATCAAACCCATTCACTGCTCCAACCCAATTTATATGTTATCTTTATTTTATCATGAAGCAGTTAACAGCAGACCTGCCATGATACCAGCCTATAAGTCTCCAAGAGAGAGAGCATGGCATAGTTTTCCAATCAAGTTTATATGTTATTCTTATTTTATCATGAAGCAGTTAACAGTAGTCCTGCCATGATATCAGCCTATAAGTCTCCAAGAGAGAGAGCAAGGTTTCGTTTTTGTAGTCTATAATAAGCAGGGCATTCCTTGATACTTGCCACATAAGACTCCAAGAGAGAGAGCAAGGCATAGTTTATCTATCTTAGCCCCTAAGACTTAAAATACATCTTTTATTGCAACAGAGTTTGCTTCATTCAATCAAGGGTTGTGGTAGTTAATAGTGATCGAATTGGGATGATCTTCTGAGTGCTCGTGATGCATTGTGTGATTATAGTGCTGTGACTGAATTCTTTTATTTATCTCAAGATTGTGAACTGCTAGTCATTCTGTGGACTGTCAATATCTGTCGGATTTCTGGGAGAATGGATGAATGTATAATTTGGGCTATTACAGACAGACATGCACTATATAGATTATTGTTGTGTAGTTCATTAAATAAGGATATTAAAATTTTTTTTTGTTGTATTTGTAAATGCATAATAAGGTGAAAATCAAATCAGTCAGTTGGTCAGAATAGGTGTCAGACAGGGAGAAGATGTGTAGATTTTTGATGGTCAGGGAAGTACAGATGGGATATATATAGTTTTATAACATGAGTGAACTAAATTATAGTATGGAAGAGGTTATGGAAGAGGAAGGTGCCCCAATACCAGGAATCAGTGATCGTTTTCATACTGAAGAAGAGGATGGGGAGGTTTTCTTAAAAACACAAGAGGAAAGAGAGGAAGTAGAGGAAGATGCCTTTAATGTTAGTAGCAATAATACGGCCTCAAGTGTGGAAGTAGATGAGGAGTCAGAAGTGGGCCAGGCTCAAATAGCAAAGATGGCACCATCAGACATGGACATGATAATGCAGATGCTCAGAAGTATGAGAGAAGATAGTAAGCAAAGTACGGTAAATCTAGAACAAAAGATAGAGAAAAATAATAAAAGTATAGAGAGTCTAAGAGAAGATAGTAAGCAAAGTATGGTAAATCTAGAACAAAAGATAGAGAAAAATAATAAAAGTATGGTAAATCTAGAACAAAAGATAGAGAAAAATATAGAAAGTCTAAGAAAAGATAGTAAGCAAAATATAGAAAGTCTAAGAGAAGATAGTAAGCAAAGGATGGAAAATCTAGAACAAAAGATAGGTCAATCTATGGAGAAAAGTATAGAAGGTTTAAGGGTAAATCTAGAGAACTCTATTGACAATAACAACCAAATGATCATCGCTTTGGAAACTAGGATAGAAGGGTCCAATATAGAGTGTAAAAATAGGTTTGTGTCATTAGAGGAGAGGATAGAAGGAGTGTGTAGGTCTATGGAAGTCACCAAACAGGAGGGCTGTCAGGGACTACAGTCATTAAAGGCTCAAGTGGAGCAGTCTATCGAAGAAAATAAGAGAGAAATTCAGTTAGTTAGGAATGAGGTCCATGGTTTGGTCTCCCAATCCATATCAGAATGCATAGAAAAGAATGCCGAAATAACTTCTGCAGGAATTCATATTAGATTAGAGGAGGTGGTAGCCAAAGTGGACTCATATAAGGAAGCCACTTTGGGCTGTATAGATCAAACCCTCACTATGAAAAATAAGTTTAGTGGCTTAGAAAAGGAAATACGAGAAGTTAAGGGAAGCATGGCCAATGAGTGTGTACAAATTGACCAAAATCTTAGGAAAGAATTGGGGAAACAAATGGATAGCTTTAGGGAGGAGATAGTAAAAAGGGACAAGTCAAGTTCTTTAGAAGAGGGACCCAGAATGAATCAACATGAATTGGGTGTTATGTTGGAAAAGGTTGAGGAGAACCAGAAGGCCTATGTTGTGGAATACATAAACCCCAAGATGGATGATCTCTACCAGAAAATAGGGGAATTAAAAGATCGTATTAATGTAGGGCTGCAGGATCAGTCAAACCCAAATTCAAGGCAAAATGATGTTAGCATCAGTCCAGATGACTGTAGGGATAGCTCAGAACAGAGTCAGTCAGAGAAAAGGATGCCTACTTTAGTTAACAATCCACAAGGTGAAAAAGAAGTAGAAAGGCCGATATTAGCCATAATACCAAATCTCCCAGTAAAGAAAGTAAATGAGATGATGACCAAAGAGCAGATTGGGATAGATCATGAAGTGAAAAGAAGGAAAAGAGAGTTGGAGGAAAAACTTCATGCATCTGATAAGATGATTGATTTAAGAGAAGCAATAAGGGAGATGAAACCAGTTATTTTAGGAAGAGAGCAAAAGTTTAAACAGTCTGTAGTTCTCAATCTAGTAACTAACCAGCATGTGTGGTTTCAAAAATCTGTCTTCTCAAATAGATTGGAGATACCTTATATATGGTACAGAGAGGCAATCTCTCTGAAAAATGTAAATGTCCAGTGTGTATCAGACAGAGAATCAATCTCTCTGAAAAATTTAAATGCTCTGGAAAATTTAAGCGTGCCTTATATTTGGTACAAAGAGTCAACCTTTTTAGAGAATTTAAAAATAAATTATATATGGCCCAGAGAATCATCCTCTCTGGAAGATTTAAAAATAAATTATATATGGCACAGAGAATCAATCTCTCTGGAAGATTTAAGGATGAATTATATATGGTACAGAGAGTCAATCTCTCTGAAGAGTTTAAATGTCCATTATATATGGGACAGAGAATCTATCTCTCTGAAAAATTTAAATGCTCTGGAAAATTTAAGCGTGCCCTATATTTGGTACAAAGAGTCAACCTTTTTAGAGAATTTAAAAATAAATTATACGTGGCCCAGAGAATCAACCTCTCTGGAAGATTTAAGGTTGAATTATATATCAGACAGAGAATCAATCTATCTAAAAAATTTAAATGCTCTGTTAAATTTAAGTGTGCCTTATATTTGGTACAAAGAGTCAACCTTTTTAGAGAGTTTAAAAATAAATTATACATGGCACAGAGAGTCAATCTCTCTGAAGAGTTTAAATGTCCATTATATATGGTACAAAGAATCCACCTTTCTAGAAAATTTAAAAATAAATTATACGTGGCCCAGAGAATCAATCTCTCTGGAAGATGTAAGGATAAATGATATCTGGTATAAAAAGCCAAACTCTCTAGAAAACTTCAAAGTGCCTTATGTATGGTACAGAGAGTCGATCTTTCTAGAAAGTTTAAAAATAAAGTATGTATGGTATAGAGAGTCAATCTCTCTGAAAAACTTCAAGGCATATTACATAGGGTACCAAGAGTCCATATTTCTAAATGGAGTTTGTAAGAGGAGGTTATATAAAATAAATCCTCCGGATATGTTTTATAAATATCCAGTCAAGATGAAAAATGGAAATATTAAAAAGGGACTGGATGTACAGGTGCATTTTTATGCAGACCACAATATGATTTGAAAAGAAAAAGCCATTCAAAATTACCAAGAAAATAGGGGAGAATGCCTTTATGCTTGCTGCTCTTGATGGGAATAAAAGGACCTATATTGCTAGGAGTTTGATCCCTTATACTTCAGCAGAATAGCCTGGCAAAGATCTCCAAATAAATTATTTTTAGGTTTTTTTTTTTAATGAAAAATATATTTACCAGTAGTTAATTTTTTTTTTATATATATATTATAAGTGTTTATTATTATTAGTGTATTTATTGGTTAGGATTTTTTTTTAATATAGTTAAAACAAAAGTGCTGATGATTTTATCCGAAGGGGGAGAAAGTTGTGCCATTACAATTTGGTCACTAGCCAAATTTATAGTAATGTGCATGTAGAAAAGGTCAAACAAAATCATCATCACAATTTTATATAACCATAAAAGAAGCTGTAGGGCATCCAAGTTCAAACCCTACAAGGTCCAGTTCTAAAAAGCTTTAAACAGAGAATTACATGCTTTACTTGTTTGTGTGTTGATAGAAAGGTAATACACACATTTAAACTATTTAATATTTAAATTTCCTGTTAAAAAGCAAAGTTATAATGCATACATATAGGCAATGTATGTGTAAATTATTTAATTGTTTTTATATTTCAAATATTAAACATTTTAACTTTCTTTAAAACTAAGCTATGCTTGATCAATTCTAACATTTTATTCTATACTTTTATTTTGCTTTTCTTTAATTATAATTGGGATTTAAAAGTTACAGATTTAATTAAATAATTGGGTTATAATTACTAAGCTAGCAATTATAGTATTTAAGGTTAGTTTATGAATGATTTGAAAGAATGAAGGATGTGTGTACATTACATACAAAAATTTACATTTCCTAAATATTGAAAGAAAAGGAAGTATTAAACCTGTCAAATTATTTTTTTTGTACAATTTTTTTTGTTAAAAGAGGAAATCTGTTTAATCAGATATCGATCTTTGTAGTAATTTTTTTTTGTAAATGATTGTCACTTTGGAAGCTTATAATGAGTCAGAGCTCTAAATTTTGAAATTGTCTTATCTCAAGATCTATAGAAAGGAAGCTCAAAGATTTGAAGTGTTACCTGGATGTTAAAAGAAAAAAAAAAAGAAAAGAAAGGAAATAAGGATTGAGTCTATTTTTTTTTTTTAAACAAAAGTGTCTGGAAAAAGGATTAAACTTTTCAGTTGAAAAATAATTTAGTTGAAAATAAATTAGAGATCTAATTAAAACAAATTTGTCCAAAAATAGCAAGTGATGCTATCTCTGATTGGTTAAGGTAGCTAAAAATTGGATATAAAAAGCTGTCTTGAATTATTGTTAAGATTATTATTGTGATTGATTCAGATTATTAAACTATCAAATTTGAATGTTGAAAATATAAGAAATGGCAGGCTAGAAAAATTATATGTATGTCCCATTTGCTGGACCATCTGGAGGAAGCTGCACATCACATAGGAAAGAAAAGATGTGTCTAAAATAATATTCTACACCTTTCAACTGACCAGATAAATAAGATGTTTTTAATAGAAGGAAGAAAGCATTCACCTGCATTCAAAGAAGATGAATTAATCTACTGATAAATATTAATCATCAAGTCCAATTAATTGTTACAACAACTGATTTTAAACTCAAGAAAATTTACAAATGTGAAAACAACTGCTGTGTTTCATCCACATGCTTGACAGGAAGAGAAGAAAAATTAATATAATGATTTCCAAATTATCCACTAAAGCAAATAACCTCAATAGAAAGCATTCACCTGCATTCAAAGAAGATGAATTAATCTACTGATAAATATTAATCATCAAGTCCAATTAATTGTTACAACAACTGATTTTAAACTCAAGAAAATTTACAAATGTGAAAACAACTGCTGTATTTCATCCACATGCTTGACAGGAAGAGAAGAAAAATTAATATAATGATTTCCAAATTATCCACTAAAGCAAATAACCTCAATAGAAAGCATTCACCTGCATTCAAAGAAGATGAATTAATCTACTGATAAATATTAATCATCAAGTCCAATTAATTGTTCCAACAACTGATTTTAAACTCAAGAAAATTTACAAATGGGAAAACAACTGCTGTATTTCATCCACATGCTTGACAGGAAGAGAAGAAAAATTAATATAATGATTTCCAAATTGTCCACTAAAGCAAATAACCTCAATAGAGTCATCATCATTAAATAGTTATACACCTCAAGAAAGAGATTGTTCCCACATAGTAGCTGCAGAAATATAGACAAGTTTGAACCCTTGGAAATTCGCCACAAACAAAAGATCGGTAATATGACTTTTTATATCTATTTTCTTTATGATATCAGTCTTAAGAAACATTTTAGCGATAAAGTGGTATATTTTATTTAAAGAACTTTTAAAGACTATTCAGATCGATTAAAACAAGAATGTGTCTACTAATAATAACTTTGAGCTTCATAAATGACCTTGAAAGTATGAAAATTATTTGTTTATTAATTTTACAATATTAATGTGTAAAACAATTTTTTTTTATGGTGTTATGATTTTAGTTTTAACTGATATATTATTATTATTTTGGTTTTTAATAATGTTTTGTTATTATGGGATAAAACATGCACATACATAATGATATTTTATATGTGTATAATTGTGAGTGAATGTGAAATAACAAGTAGTATTAGAATATTAGATTAGTTTGTTTCAAGTTAAGTATAGATTTCAGCGCTTGGAAGGGAGGGGGAGATAATGATTTAAAACTCTTTTCTAAAACTTGCTCTTTCAATTCTACTAACATTTTTTTTTTACATTCTATTTACATGTTGGATTTTTAAAGTATGTATGCTAATGAGCAGATTATATTTTTTTTTTAAATACTTTTCTCATGGAGTGAAAATCATGGTTAATGTGACGTCCAACTTAATACAAAATACATTTGAAGGGAAAGGGGGAAGAACTTAAAATTAATCTGAGGATTGTTATATAATCAATTATTATTATTATTATTCATGTCAATTTTCATATTTATCTAGAAAATTTTATGTATATGTTAGAAATGTAGTAATAAATATTAGTTTGTTTTATTAAATCAGGTGTATATATTTCATTAAGTGTAGTCTTGGTTAAGTGTGATTATTCATCATCATCAATGGTTGAATATTAGTTATTTAAGATATAAGTAAGTATACTAAAATTAAGCAATAATTATGAATTTCTTTATAACAATTAGTTTTATGTTTAGGCTTAGTCCTAGAGCTGTAGTTGAAACCCTTGTCATTATTGTTATTATTATCATCATCATCATCATCATCAACATTTTAATTAATGAGCTGTTTAACTGTTTAAAGGCCATAAATAAAGATTGATTTTATAATATTTAGTGATCTCTTAGTATTATTATAACCACATCCCATCATCTATTTCATGCAAGGATGAGTGAATTGCCATCCTAAATTATTTATATATAATCTGAGCTAGTAAACTTACAAAACTATTGAAACACATTTGTTATGCTAAGATCTGAGAAATGATTTATGTCTAATATACTCCACTTTGGTTTAAAGATGTTTTACTTTTACCTAAATATTAGTGCTTATAGTGATATGGCTCAAAAAGCAAAATCTTCCATTTTATTATAAATAAAGTACCAAGAAGGGATTCAAACCCGGTACATGTGAAAGGTTATCAGATATAACCGTGTCTAGATTCAGATAATCTAGTGGCGCCCTGCTAGACCATATTCACTTAGTATTTGTTTAAACATGCACTTAACATCAAACCAAGAAATAAAAGGGGATAAGATCTACTGCCTGTATACCTGAGTTATATTTTATTGAATTTCTAGTGTACTCACTTCACATGATTTCCATATACCTGAGTCAAAATACAATGGTTATAATAATTTGCTTATAATTCTTGATAGTGTTATATTATAATAATTTACTTATGATCATTCTATGGACTACTCAGGTATGGTAATATCTTTTTTTTTTTTGAACGACCTTTTATTATGTTACAATATATATATATATATAAAGGAGAATTTATTGCACTTCAAAATTTAAAAAAAGATGATTCACTTGTTGTTATTCCAGAAGATAAGGGTAATTCTACTGTTGTTCTTGATCGTTTGGATTATAATAATAAAATTGTAGATTTATTAAATGATGGAACTTATAAAAAGATTATTAGAGATCCTCTGACATATTTAAAGAAAAAGACAAAATGTCTTATCAAATGTTCTAGTATAGATGAAGATATGAAAATTAAAATTTCTCCAAGAGAAGGTTCTTCATTATATCCTAAATTTTATGGTTTGCCTAAAATTCATAAACCTGAGATACCATTGTGACCTATTGTGTGTGCTATAGGCTCTCCCACACATGCTTTGGCTTGATATTTAGCCCAATGCTTACAGCCATTGACAGATAAGATTCCATCAAGAATTAAAAATTCAAGCCATTTTATTTTAATAATTAAAAACTTAAAACTAACTGGAACTGATTTATTGTTTAGTTTTGATGTTTCTTCTATGTTTACTAATATTCCTGTTGAAGAAGCATTAAATATAATAGCTCAGTACAATGATTTATTTGATTTTATTATTCCATTAGCAAAGCATTGCCTTGAAAATACATTTTTTGTTTATAATTCTCAAATGTTTAAACAAATTAATGGACTTTCTATGGGATCCCCACTGTCACCTGTCATTGCTGATCTTTTCATGAACAATTTTGAAAGTCAAATATTATGTGCAGCTACTAAAAAAACCTTCTATTTGGCTTACATATGTGGATGATACTTTTGTCATATGGCCTCATGTAATTGATTCTTTAAATTCTTTTCTTGCTTTTATAAATAATTGGCATCCAAATATTAAATTTGCTATGGAAGTGGAAAATAGCAGATCACTTTCTTTTCTAGATGTTTTAATTGCAAGAAAATGTGATGAAACATTGTCAATATCAGTTTACAGAAAATCTACTCATACAAACAGATATCTTAATTTTAATTCTCATCATCATCCTGCACAAATTTTTTCTGTAGCTAAAAATCTTTTCACTAGAGCTTATAATTTAGCAGATAAAGAATATCTTTCTCAAGAAATAGAACTTACAAAAAGTATTCTGCTCTCTAATAATTATAATAAAAACATCATATGTAGGGTTTTATATAACATTAATACTAAAAAGAAAAAAGAGGATAGAATTGACAATTCTTCTTTTAATAGAGTAATTTTGCCTTACATTAGGGGGGTTACTGATAAAATCAGTTGAAAATTATCTTGTTTTAATAAAAAGACTATTTTTTCTACTGGCAAAAAAAAATGGTGATTTTTTGTATAAACCTAAAGACAGAATATTTTTGGAACACCAAGGAGTTTATGAAATTCCGAGTTTTCAGTGCTCAAGAGGCTATGTGGGTCAATCTAATAGATGAATTAATGTCAGAATTAAGGAACATAGAAATTCTTTTCATCAAAAAATTAGCACATCAGTTTTTACTTTCCATTATTTAGAAACTGGTCACAAACCTAATTTTGACAATACAAAACTACTTGCTACTTTGGAAAGATATGATTTAAGAACCATGGGAGAATCAATTGAAATATTAAAGACACCTACTGGTTTATATAGGGCTGATGAAGCACAATGTATTCCAGCTATGAGGAAACCTCTCATTTTATCTAATATTAACTTAAAAATTAATAGATAAAAATACTGAGGGAAATAAACATTTTGATAAGCCTCATATTGTGAATGCTGAACTTGAATCTCATTTCTCATCTCGCACACAGTCATATTATTTTTTAAGATCTAATGGATTTTCTTTCAAAAGTTAACCTTGATAATGGCGGTTGCTAGTCCATCGAAATATCGGTGTTTAATGGAAAACAATACACGGTACAGCCCAAAAAGTTATAATTTCTCTCTATATATATATGCCGACACAACTATGTTACTGTGTTCCATGTAATCCAACCAGTTACAATATATATATATATAGGTAATAAACATGTTTTCAGGAACAACCATGTTTAATAAATAATATTAAAGTAAACATAGTAATTATTACTGTTTTTCATCCAGTTGAGAGCAAGTGTTAACTTATCAAAATGTTGGTATATTTATTTTATTATTATGTTATTAAATATGATTGCTTCCAAAAACAAATTTTATAAAATAACTTTTGCTCATAAAAAACATTCATTGCAACACACACACACATAATATATATATATATATACATCAAGTCATTATTAAAAAATTATATTGATATTTAATTATGAACTATCAGAAGCTAAGTTGAATGCCATGATATTTTTTGATCTTAAATTCAGAGATAAAGACCAGTAACCTTACCATACTGGCAATGCATACTGGTAAGCAATCCATCCATGTTCATTTACTATATGAAAATATAGTAATAATTGTTTTAATGACAAGTATATTTTAGAATGAGCATTAGAAATGTGCCCTGGTAAATTTTTTAAGGTTTCAAAGATATATAAAATAATCCTTTCTAGTTAATAATATTTTTTTGAAACTTAAAATAATCACAATAAATCTCTCCTCCTCCTAATTATATATATATGTGTGTGTGTGTTTTTTCATCTGCATATCAATAAAACAATTTAGCCCAATTTTGTCACTTATTTTTAATTACTTAGCAATGAGTAACTTAAGAATAATCTCACCTTACACTGACTTCTCAAAGATACATAAAATCAATACATATTTACACATTGATAAAGTATAAAAGTTTCAATTAATTGTGATATAATTAAAATTCAAAATTAAATAGTTTTTATTTAAACTATTAATACAGGGTAAATAATTATTCTTTCAACACTTTTTTAAATAAGTACCCTATATATATATATATAAATCCAAAGCATAATACTAACTATAGTAAATTTGCAAAAAAATATCTTGCCCATCTATCTATAAAACAATCTAGTATAATTATATCATTTATTTATGACTGTTTAACAATAATTTGCATAAGAACATTCCCATTTTATAGAGACTTAATGAAAATATATAAAGACAATGTAAATTTAAACAATCACAAATCTAAACAAAATTTAAATAAATCAAGATTTGATAAAAACTTCAAATTACATGTTCTAAATTTAAATTACAAAGACAAAATAAATAATTATTCCTTTAAACATTTTTTAAATACATATCAAAAAAGTAATGCAACATATATATTATATAAATGTGTTGAAGGCAAAAATTTCTTCAATTGCCACACAAACAATATCACAAGTCTCACAGAAATTCATTTATCTAACTGTCATTTCTCTATTTGCCTGAGAGTCCAGGAACTTATATAGGAGACAAGCTTAAACAATAGTAACTGTCAGAATGAAATTTCACTTATTTCACATATAAATAAATCCAGCTTCACATTCTGAAGATAGAAATCATTGCATATTCATTATGATAACTTGCAAGTAGTTTATGTATTTTGATATGTGTTATGCATGTGTGTGTATATGTATACTGACTTTATTTTATTTTCAACAATAAGATAGTGCTAACAATAAATGATGTATATATTTATATAATACAAATATTGTTTTTTCACAGAATGTTAATGAAATCCAGAATATCCTTTACTTTTTTTAACTTTATAATTTCTTTAATAAAATCAGTTTTTAATACTTAAATACTAATATAAATAAAGAATTAATGGATTAATTAATGATGGTTTCTGTTTTAGTTGCTGTTATCGATCTTTCTCCTAGAATGATGAAAAGAAGTCATTTGCCTATCAAAGGCAACTGCCTGGCTGTTTATTTATGTCAATCATCATATAGATTGCAAACAAAATAGCTATTTAAAAACATGTATAGGCTCTGAATCCAATAAACATTTGTAATGAACTGTCTGTATTTTCCATATCAGTTTTTACATGATATCTGGATTACAGAATATTCTCCATCATGCATTGGGGTTTCTCTTTTTTTTCACTGATATGTTTAAATTCTTTAAAAAAAATCCTGTAATTATAGAAATATATATATATTATATTTATTAAATAAAACTGTATTTCAAATTATTAAAAACAATGTGAAAAAATATTATTTTTACAATCATTTTTGCTTGAGAAATAAAATTGAAAATGTATCATCATTTTATGAAAACTGATATTTTCAGTTTATCTTTTATACTATTAAGCTATATCTTTTTCTGATAGCTTTTTCCATCTATAAGTAAAAAGAAGGACTAAAATAGATAATGTTTGCCATTTATTTGGAAGTATTTTTAAAAGATTGTAATACAATTATTAGAAACCATTCAGTTGCTACCTGAGTAAAATTATGCTTGATGCTGTTACCCATCAGAAACTCTCTAAGGAGACAAAATTTTTCAAGAAAAAAGTAAGTGCTAGTTCTTATATAGATTTCCAAATAATACATGCATCTATATGATGCTTGTAAATTGATAAAATTATCATTAGACAAATAGAAAACAATGATAATAGATATCAGTATCTGTACAATGACTTCAAACTAACTTTTTACATATGATATTGTACTATTCTGAATTGGATTTGAAGGGGCATCATAATATATAAAAAATATTGGCATGATTTTTGTGGTTTATAGATTGCTTAAAGTTGTCAAGTTATATTTTATCTTAACTTTAAATTATTGTAGACACATCAAAATATAAAGCAATTCATGATTGATTTTTATTTTATTTTTCTTTAAAAATAATACATTATAAAATTAACATCCTATTTTAAAAGTTATTTATAAAATTAAAAATGTATATTTTAATGGGACAGAATAGTGTTGTATCTAAATATATATTTTCAAGATAATACATTTAGATTTATAAATGTCATGTTACATTATCACATATAAGTCTACATTTATGTGCATATATGGATTTTAAAATTACCAATATTTTTAAAGGTAATATTTGTTATCAAAAATTTATTATTCTAATAATTATTTTTTGATAATAAACAAGTATATTTTTTATATTTCTGAAGAAGAAATTTAAAAGTGAGTATTATTATTTTATTTTTAAAATTTAAAAGAAGTCATTTTGTTTAGAATGTTATTTGTTCAAATGAACTTGATTTAAGGGCAGTAATCACTCAATAAAAAATGTGTGAATCTTGAGTTTATTGTTAGCTATTGTATCTGGTCATGACATAAATATTGTCTCAGTCAACAAAAAAATATACAAGCCTGGATATTAACTTGGTAAGTTTTTGTTCTTTTTGTACATATATTGATCACTTCAGTTGATACTATGTTTTCAATGTAAATATTTTTTTAAAAAATGCAATGTATATATTCTAAACTTGTTTTGAGTAAAACAATATAATAAAATAATATTCATAAAGTATTGGTGTTTACTTCAGGACTGATGTGATCTTTAAAATGAATTTAAAAAAACAATAAAAAATGAAGTTTATTCTTGGAGAAATTTTTTTTAAAATGCTGAAAAAGTGCTAACCATGTAAATATATATATATTAAGGGCTAAAAAATTAAAGGTTTACCAAAGATAATAAATAATTATTATTTTACCAAATAAAATAATTCTTTTCAAAAAAATGCTGGAAATCTTTGACTTAATATGCATTAATATATGCATCAAATGCCATCAAATAGCATAATTAGTTAGAAAATCCTGATGAAATTTAACTATGGGATTTAACACATGTATACATATATATTTATGTGTGTGTGACAATGAACCAATAATTAAAAAGGATTAAATAATAACTTAAAATGTGATGATTATCATTTTATAAAGAATAACACTTATTAATTAATGTCAACTACAATGTAAAATCTTGACAGGAATTATTAATGATCAGTTTGCTAAATAAACTTTGATTACTTTAAAGAAAATAAAGTCTTTTGGAATTATTGTATTTTAAAATATTGGATTCTCTTGTGGATTTGAGAACTAAGTAAAATGACTGAAGAACTCTTTGTGATAAATATGAATTACTGTGCATGAAGAGTTGTATGGTCTATTTATAATTATTTTGATTTAATATTACTGTTATTTTAAAATATCATTGAACATATCCATGTGTATGAGTGAATATATAAACATATGACTAACCATAAGAAAATTTAATAATTCTAAATTTATATTTAAATAATCATAATATTTTTTAATTAATACCTTGTTTTGTTTGTCAGTAAATGTTAGTAAGCAAACTATAACAAATTAATATTGTTTCTATGATTTTGTATGATTTTATATATCATATATTGGGATAATAGATAAATGAATATTTTTTTGTTTGAGGTATAATGTCTTGCACCATTTTATAGTTTAAACAGATATAATATGTATGATACATTAATTTAAATTATCATAACATATTTATTTTAATTGTCTATTATTAACTTTGTAAATAAAATTTTTATTGTTTATTAAATTTGAGTTAAGTGTTTTATTCAAATTGATAGATAAATGGTATAATAATCATAATTTATAGTGCTACTATAAATATAGACATAAAATATAATTAACATGGCAATATAAATTTTATTATTATAATAGAAATCAGTGATAATTAAAGTGAATATAATGTTTTATAAACATCCATTGGTATATAAGGTAGTTAATATATCATTGTAATAAAATTTTATATAAGCATTAAACTTAATAACTTTATTCATTCTGGAATATAATATAAATGTACTACATAGTACTAAAAGCTTTACTTATGAATAATACCAACATAAACATTATTAATAAATTTTAAACACTATCCAAATATAGATATTGTATTGTTTGATTAATAGAACTTGTTTAACCTTTATTCATTTATTCCATTACAAATTTGAATTTCTTAACTTGTACAGATCTATTAATTTTACCTAGCCTATTACATATTATGGATTTGGTATTGTACAATCAATATTATTATTAATTTTAACATTATTTAATTTTTATGGCATATAGAAGTAACCAGTCCATATGATCAATTTATTCTATTACAGATTTTAATATTCATCAAGTTAGCATTTTATTATAATAAATTAATTAATTAAACCTTTGTTTATTTGTAATGTTATGGATTGGATGTATTTGTCTAAAGACTTGGAATATTAATAAGAGTTAACATTCTCACATTCTCATTTTTATCAACAGTGCAGATTTTTCACTCAGCGGTAGAGCATATAAATAGTATCTTTCTCTCACTTGTTCATTTTTTTCCATTATAGATTTGCCTCCCAATTTGAGCTTATAACAAAGCTATATCTCATTGCAGTCACTTTACTACCATTACTGATTTTGGTGCCCAATGTGGGGCACAATTATAAACAATTTTACCTGAAATTAGTATTAATATTATGTATGCATTTTTCATGTAAATAATAAAGTATTAATTATCATAGGTATATCCTTGTTGTTTATTAAGTAATAATAAGCTAAGTATTTTGAAAATGTTTATAAATACATAAAATCTTTGGTATAAATTTTGTAAATTTACTATGAAAGAGATATAAAAATTTATTGGTGCTTGATTAGAGTATAGATGTAATTGTATATGTATATTTCTAGAATGCTTAGGAATAATATTTCTGTCAAAGATCCTGAGTTGATAAAGGTTTTGTAGAAAATAAATTCCAATAAAATAATTAATTACATAAACAATTTGGATATTACTAATAATAATAGGAGTAAATTTTTTAGTTATATTAAGTGTATCTATGAAAGCCTATAATTTACAATTAGGATCTGTACCATGAGTTCAGATGTCAAAAATATTCTCAATCAGTTGGAAGAATTAAATAAGACATTCGAAAAACAAAATACAAAATTTGAAAATATCAATAAAAAATTTGGAGAATCTGACAAAAGATTTGGAAATTTAATGAAAATTTCACTAAAAAATGTAAAACACAAAAAACTGATTCTGATAAAAATTTTAGAGAATTAAAAAATAAAATGAATGAATCCAAAATTAATTTTAATACAAAATTTGAAAATATTGATGGAAAATTTGAAAAATAAAAGATGAATTTACAAGGCAAAGTGTCAGGAATTCAAAGAAGAATTGGGTATCAGGTTAAAAAAAAATTAATAAAAAATATGATCTGAAACTAAAGAAATTAAAAGATGAATCAAAGAAGTTTGAAAATGATTTGGACTTGGCTCAAAAGAAATTTGAAAAAGGAGTCAAAGATTTAAATAGAAGAATTAGTTCTAGTCAAAGCAATTATAAAGTGATCTTAGAGAAAGTTAATAAAATTGAACAGGTAAGTAGTTATTTTAAAACAGAGTCCCAGTCTAATTAGACCATAATAAAACAGAAGTTGCTGATACTAAAATAAAGTTAAATAAAGAATCAAAAGCTGATATAGAAGTTATGCATAAGACTAAATTTAAAGAGTCTAAAACTAATTCTCGTGAATTAGAAATTAAAGCCAAAATATCTCAAAATAATAAATATGAAAGATGAATCTATTAAGACTAAAATAGAGTGAAATACTAAACATGTCATTATGAATAATAAAGTAGAAGAAATTACAAGTGAATTTAAATTTTTTTTAGAAACTTAATGTGATAGTAAATTTATTAAAGATAAGTGTTATTATATTTATTAGAAATCTATATCCACAAATATTTGACAATGGCAAGAAGAGATTAGTTTGATATAAAATTATCTCAGAGAAGAAAAATATTATGGTTTTAACAAAGATGATGAATATTTTAATGAAGTGGATTTATATAACTTCTTTAAAAATATTTTAAACTATCACAAAGTTCTCAATGATGAAAGATATCATTTGAATAGGAAACATGATAGATGGAAAGTATTACAAAATAAATTAAATGTAATAAAAGAATTTAATTCATCATTTTATAACAGTAATAATGATGGAAATATTAATTTGAGTGATATATAATATAATTTAAAATATAGATCATATTATAGAAAGGTATATATTACTAAATGTAGTGTTTAATGACCATTAAACATTTATATAATTATAGTTGTAAATGTAAGATGAGGATACCAATTATAGATAAGTATGGAATAAATAATAATGAAGGGCAAGATAATTTTATATGGTATAGGATGTGGTATTTCTATCTAATCAAAAGATTAAATATGTCTTTAACCTTATTAACAATTATTTTAATTTAATAATAGATTTACTTTTAAAATATCCCATTAAATTTAAAAAGGAAAAATTTAATAAGTAAATTCTATATAAATATATCTTTTATTGAAGTATAGATTGTTTGACTATAAGTAGAGTTACTAAAAATAGTAGCTTATCTTTATTACTTCAAATATGATTTAAGTAAGAATTTACTTATGTGGATTTTATATATAGTTCAAAGTTATTGTATTTAAAATAAATTAGAATTCAAATAAAACATAATTTTAGAAGCCTTGAAGGTAAAAATGATATTTTCAATTATGAAGCTTATAATAGTATGGCTATGTAGAAAGCAGATAAATCTAAATTGTAAGTATAAATTATGAGTAATTACTTAACAGAACTGTACTTGTAATAAATTTATAAAAATGCAGTTAATTTCACTTGATAAATTGTTATTGAAGAATGCATACTAATATATTTACATGTTAATAATAGTGTAGTGGAATCTTTATAGTTAGAAAAAGAATTATTAAAAGTTTTGCAGTATGCATTTAGGAGTCCTAGTTTATCAGAAGTAAAATAATTAAAATTCTGACCATGTGATAAAGAATAACTACTATTTGATATTGTTATTGAAATTTTGAGAAATTTCAGCTTGTGTTTTCAAATGACTTTTTATACATATTTAAAAGGCTAAATGTTAACCAAAAAGATTTTATTACCCATGAAGAATTGTTTCAAGTTCTTACTACAGTAAAATCTTTTAGTATTGTTATAATTATTATCAATATTATTAGTTGTCATAAATATTAGATGATAAAATATTTTTATTGTGTTATTGTTTAGTATATCTAAATATATCCAATCTATCCAAATCACTTCAAATGTTTTTTAGCAAAAATCTTTTATTGTACATATATACACATACACCTATGTTTCAACTGTCCTGTAGTCTTTTTCATAGCCAGGTTACTGCAGAACAATCAAAATGTAGATATATGTGTATATGTGTACAATTAAAGGTTTTTTCTAAAAAATGTTCAAAGTGATTTGGATAAATTATATTTATATAAGATATTATAGCAAAAACAAAGAAAAAAGTGATTTTTGTAATATATCTAAATATAGTTGTAAAATGACAGATTTAAGAACTAAAATTTTAGATAAAATTGTATTTTAATGTTTGGAATACTTATAATTTTCTGACAAATTATTTAATTATTATTGCAAATAAAAAAAGTATTGAAAGAAAATGTTTTAAATCACTTGGTAATTTTATTTTATGAAGGAATTAAATAATAGTAGATGTATATGGTATTCAGATAAAATATAGTTTTAATATAGAGAGATAATAAAAAAAGAAAAAAATATGTTTAAAATTAAAAGTCTTAAGTAAATTGATCTTTGTATATTATGGGTTGATATATTTTTTTATCATAGTGGAATACAATGTACTGTCCTGGTATAGATTTGAATGGGTATCATAATGCATAAAAAATTATTGTCATGATTTTGTGAGTTATTGATTGTTTAAATTGTTAAGTAATATTTTAACTTAAATTTAAAATTATTGTCAACACATCAAAATACCAAGTAATGTGTTATTTATAAATTTAAAAATAAATATACATTTTAATAAAAGACAATAGTGTTGTATCTATCTACATATTTTAACACAATAGATTTAGATAGGTAATTGACAAATTACATTCTCATGTGTCTGTACATTTATGTGTTAGTATGGAATTTATAATTCCAAATATTTTTAAAAGCAATATTTATTATTAAAACTATATTAGTTTAATAAGTAGTTTTTGAATTTAAACAAGTATATATATATATATTATAACGTTTTCCATTTTGCTAGACCTCTACACGCTAATATAAACTGCATGGTGAGTTGATCAAGCTATGTCAAAAAAGAAGAGTTATATTTCTATTCTAAAAACATAGCTACATTTTCTGATCAACTCGGCCTATTAATTGTTGAGAATTGTGCTATTGACGAAATCAGCTTTTAATTTATTTAATCTGGGTGTCAGAATTCCTAAGAATTCGCTGAAATCGCCATATAACATCTCACAAATAAAAAAAAATACTTTTAAGCTAATCGGTATTACATCATACCGTAACGAGAATTATTTTTTTAAATTACTATTCCTGGGCTTATTCAAACATATTGGCAAAGGTAAATTCTGTTTTAAATCTTATTAAACTAATAATAAATTTAATACTAAAAAAATAATAACTTTATTATTAATAACGCATAATGAAAAAGATTGATAAAAGTAAAATCTCTTTTATTTTAACAAACGGAAATATTTAGCGTTAAATTGTTAATTAAACTGGAGAGAACACACACTAATTCAGATATAAATCAATTAATAAAAAAACAATTTCACAATTACAGTTCACTTCCAAATTTCTTCTAGAAAGTTCCTAAAATGAATGTCCCTTGCACAAGAAAATTAATGTTTCTATCGGGATTGTTTAAACATATTTTTAAAAATTGTTTGCAAACGTTTAATTTTGTCACAATCGGGAATAATGAATCATAGCTTACCAGTAAGTTTTGTGAATTCATGAAGATTGTAGCTTACTATGCATAGTTTTTTGGGTTAGAATTGAGCTCGGCCTTTGATTATTAGTTGATCTTGTAGTCTGTTTCGAAAGCTAGTTGCAGAGGCTTTTCTAGTATTCATCTTCTTAATGATGTCAGCTAAAGCCCTGGTCTACTCCCGCATGAAGGATTATTTCATCGTGAAGTGGTCTTGGATTTAATAATCCAAAACCAGCCAAAGGAAAAACAGAAAAACAAGACATTCTTCAAACTGATCTCTGCCTTTTATACTCTTTAGAGGCCCAGTTTTTCGACTTCTGCGCATATCTTTTGTTTGTCAAAATATCCGTTGATAATCTTATATATTCTTTACAAAATTTATGTTACAAAGTCTCTATTTTTTTTAGCATAATTCTGCCATCTTTAATTAGTTGAAATATTTTTACTTTCTCTTATCTAGATTGGTAATTTGTGTCTTTTGTTCTCTCCAATTCTAACTTTTATTTCTAATTACATAAAAAAAACGAAAGAATAATTTAACATTCATTGTACGTTATTTTTTTTTAAAAAAAATTAGTCAAAAAAAAAATCTAAATTTACTTTTATTTTTTAGCTTTTACCAAATGCCAATATATTTGCAATGTATATAAATAAACGTTACAATACCACCAGTGCCAGGAGATGAGAATAAAATAGGGGTTTACACTAATTTTATTCTTAAGTTTTTTAAATTCATATTCGTGTTGTTGTTGTTGTTGTTGTTTTGTAGCAGTAGCATGCTGATATATTCCGTAGACTCATTCAACAAGTGACGTTCGGCTTTAACGCCCACTTTTAGGTCTAACACGGCAGAATGGAAAATATTTCAACATTCATCTGTGTCCTTTCCACTTTAATGTAATATTAAAGATAAGAAGCCCGAGTTATAAGCACTAACAAGCGTTGCTTATCGTTTTGAGTCTTACAGGCTCGTGGCAACTTGGTCCGCCTTCCCCTTTATTGGGATCCCTGCTAGAAATAGTCTGATTTTCATATAAAGATGGTCTTATGTTAATATACTGCATACTAGGACTCGGGGCTATGTTTTCCCCTCTTCAGTAACTGCCTACCCGGTCAAATACTTGTGACTTACGTCTACATCAGCCACGATCGTGTTTTTTTTAGACATATCAAAAAAATATAAATATATTTTTTTCTTTCTGGAAGTCATATTAAAAAAATATTTTTTATATTTTAATAATCAGGGTTTAATTGGTTAGTTTTTATAATTTTTCTTTTTTTAAATTACTATTTATTTTCCGGCTGTGAGTTTCTTTGGCTCATCGTTGTAACATTTTTTATCATTACAACTTATCTCAGGTTGTAGTTGTTAAATCGAAGCCCTAGTTGGGTAAGCCATTATAACGTTTTCCATTTTGCTAGACCTCTACACGCTAATATAAACTGCACATGAGTTGATCAAGCTTTGTCAAAAAAGAAGAGTTATATTTCTATTCTAAAAACATAGCTATATTTCCTGATCAACTTGGCCTATTAATTGTTGAGAATTGTGCTATTGACGAAATCAGCTTTTAATTTATTTAATCTGGGTGCCAGAATTCCTAAGAATTCGCTGAAATCGCCATATAACATCTCACAAATAAAAAAAATACTTTTAAGCTAATCAGTATTACATCATACCATAACAAGAATTATTTTTTTAAGATTATTATTCCTGGGCTTATTCAAACATATTGGCAAAGGTAAATTCCGTTTTAAATCTTATTAAACTAATAATAAATTTAATACTAAAAAAATAATAACTTTATTATTAATAACGCATAATGAAAAAGATTGATAAAAGTAAAATCTCTTTTATTCTAACAAATGAAAATATTTAACGTTAAATTGTTAATTAAACTGGAGAGAACACACACTAATTCGGATATAAATCAATTAATAAAAAAAACAATTTCACAATTACAGTTCACTTCCAAATTTCTTCCAGAAAGTTCCTAAAATGAATGTCCCTTGCACAAGAAAATTAATGTCTCTATCGGGATTGTTTAAACATATTTTTAAAAATTGTTTGCAAATGTTTAATTTTGTCACAATCGGGAATAATGAATCATAGCTTACCGGTAAGTTTTGTGAATTCATGAAGATTGTAGCTCACTATGCATAGTTTTTTGGGTTAGAATTGAGCTCGGCCTTTGAATATTAGTTGATCTTGTAGTCTGTTCCGAAAGCTAGTTGCAGAGGCTTTTCTAGTATCCATCTTCTTAATGATGTCAGCTAAAGCCCCAGTCTACTCCTGCATGAAGGATTATTTCATCGTGAAGTGGTCTTGGATTTAATAATCCAAAAGCAGCCAAAGGAAAAACAGAAAAACAAGACATTCTTCAAACTGATCTCTGCCTTTTATACTCTCTAGAGGCCCAGTTTTCCGACTTCTGCGCATATCTTTTGTTTGTCAAAATATCCGTTGATAATCTTATATATTCTTTACAAAATTTATGTTACAAAGTCTCTATTTTTTTTTAGCATAATTCTGCCATCTTTAATTAGTTGAAATATTTTTACTTTCTCTTATCTAGATTGGTAATTTGTGTCTTTTGTTCTCTCCAATTCTAACTTTTATTTCTAATTACATAAAAAAAAACGAAAGAATAATTTAACTTTCATTGTACGTTATTTTTTTAAAAAAAAAATTAGTCAAAAAAAAAATCTAAATTTACTTTTATTTTTTAGCTTTTACCAAATGCCAATATATTTGCAACATATATAAATAAACGTTACAATGTATATATTATTTTTGAAGAAAAAATTTAAAATTCATTGTTATTTTATTTTTAAAATTTAAAAGAAGACATTTTGTTTAGAATACTGATTTTTAAATGATCTCAATTTAAGAGCAGTAATCATTCAATAAAATAAAAAATATAAATCTTCAATTTAACATTGATTACTGTATCTGGTCATGGCATAATTATTATGTCAGTCAACCAAAAATAGATAAACCTATATATTAACTTGGGAAGTTTTTGTTCTTTTTGTACATATATATTGGTCACTTAAGTTGATGCTATGTTTTCATAATAAATATTTTTTTAAAAAAATGCAATGTATATATTTTAAAATTGTTTTGAGAAAACAATGTAATGGAAAAATAAACAAGAAGTTTTAATATTTACTTCAGGACAGATGCAATCTTTAATAGAAATTTAAAATAACAACTAAAAAATAAATGTCTTTACTGGATCATTTTTGGATAATTTTTTTATTAAAAAATGCTGATAAAGTGCTATGTGCTGACAAATTAATGGTTTGGCAAAGATAATGAATAATAATTATTTTACCTAATGGAATAATTCTTTAAAAATAACGCTAGAAAATATTAACTTATTTTGTATTAACATATATGTCTAATGCCAACAAATAGAATAAATAAACATTAGAAAATTTTGATAAAGTTTAACCATGGGAGGTAATACATGAATACATCTATATCTATGTGTGTGTACCAATGAACCAAATAATTGTCAAAGATAAAATAATAATAACTTCAGATAATTATCATTTTAAAAATAATAATACATATTAATTAATGTCATCTACAATGTGAAATCTTGCCAGGAATGATTAATAATCAGTTTTCTAAATAAATTGTGGATACTTTAAAAGATACAAACTCTTTTGCAATTATTGTATTTTAAAATATTGCATTCTCTTGTGTATTTGAAAACTAAATAAAATGACTGGAGAACTCTTTGTCATAAATATTAATTACTGTTCATACAGACTGTATGGTCTATTTATGATTATTATTTGTAATTATTTTGATTTAATGTTATTCTTATTTTAAAAGGTCATTAAACATATGCATGTGTGTGGGTAAATATATAAATGTATGACTAACCAAAAGAAAATTTAATAACTATAAATGTATATATTTATAAGTAACCATAATCGATTTTATTCAATAACTTGTTTTGTTTGCCAATAAATGCTACTAGGCAACGTGTAACAAATTAATATTTTATTTTATATGATTTTATATATTGTATATTGGGATAATAGATAAAGGAATATTTTTTTCTGGTTTGAGAAAGAATGTCTAGTGTCTTGCACCATTTTATAGTTTAAACAGATATAATATTCTATAATACATTAATTTAAATTATCATAACATATTTATTTTAATTATCTATTATTAACTTTGTAAATAAAATTATTATTGTTTATTAAATTAGAGTTAAGAATCTTATTTAAATTAATAGATTAATGATATAGTAATCATAATTTATAGTCCTATTATAAACATAAATACAAACTACAATTTACAAGGTAATAAAATTTTAAACCACTAACATCACTGTCCTCCTCAAAAAAATTGTTATGAATTGGTTCGACCCTATTACTATATTATTTTGGGTGGGATTTAAAATTTTTTTAGTGTTTTTCTTTTCTTCTCTATTTTTTTATTTTATTAGGTTAAAAAGGGGGGGTGGGGGGGGGGTGTTCTTGGGGGGGGCTAGACAAAAGGGGGTGGGGGTGGGGGGGGGAGAGTGGGTTTTTTTTGGGGGTAATATAAATTTTATTGTTATAATAGAATTCAGTGATAATTAAAGTGAATATAATGTTTTATGAACAGTCATTCATATAAAAGCTACTTAATATTTTTATTGTAATTAAACTTTATATAATCATTAAGCTTAATACCTTTATTTATTCTTGAATATAATATAAATATACTACATAATAAAAAAATTATAATATTAATAATACCAATACAAATATTATTAATAAATTTCAAATATTATTCAAATATAGGTTTTGGATTGTTTTATTAATAGAACTGTTTTAACTTTTATTTATTTATCTCATTACAAGTTTGGGTTACTTAACTTGTACAGCACTATTAATTTTAGTTAGCCTATTTTATATTATACATTTGGTATTGTATAATTAATACTATTATAAATTTTAACTTTATATAATTAATGGGTGTATAAAAGTAAACAGTCCATATGATCATTTTATTCTATTATAGTTTTAATATTCGTCATGATAGTATTTTATTAAAGCCTGCCTTAAAAGTATTTACATATAATTTCTTTTTGCTTAATAAATAATTACAATGTTACAATATTTTATATATTTCCAGTATAAAAATGGTAATATTAATTCATTGTAAATCACAAGATTTCATGAATGTTCATTTGTATAGGAAATAATGCACTTAAACAGTGGAGAGAACAACAGCTTCACACTCCCAAATCAAGATGCTTCAGATTAGCCTATATAAGTGGAAAGTTGGGTTAAAGATAAGATACCACTCTTATCTTTATAAAAGTCACTATTTTGTGTTGTGGTTTGAGAAGTCTCTCTAATAGCAAAATAAAGATATTGCTTGACTAAAGGCTGTCTTAAAAGTATTTATAATAAATAGTTTAATTAAACCTTTATTTACTTGTATTGTTGAAGATTTATTTGTCTAAAGATTTGGGATATTAATAAGAGTTAACAGTCTCAGGTTCTCATTTTCATTTCAATACAGACTTCATGTTCAGTACTACATCATATAAATAGAGTCTCCATTTTTCTCTTGTTTATTTTTTATCTGTTATATATTTGAGATTTCAATTTGGGCACAAAAAAAAGCCATATCTCAATGCTGTCAATTTTCTATTATTACAATAATTGTCAAAACTCAATTTAAATATCATTTACAGTTGTCTTTTGTTCTTAAAAAATGATATAAATTGTTAGTTTAAGTAATATATAAAACCTTTTACATGAGTAAAAATAAGAGTTAAAATAGATTAATAAATGGTTATATGTTAATAAGCATTAATAAATATATTTAATATTACATACAAAATTATAGTGTATATCTGTGTTAAAGAAATGTAATAAGTTCTAATTTAAAAAATCAATATTGAGGTTTATAATATAAAAGACAGCAATGATCTAAGTATGTATGTAAAAAAATGTAAATTAATTACATAATCTACTAAAATTATTCTTTATATATTTTAGAACTGGTAAATATAATTTTGAACACATTACGTGTACTTAATTAAAATGATTGTCTTCTTAGAATTAATAAATTTAACTTATACTAAAAAATAATCCGCTTTATGGCTGCTTTATAACAAATATTTTATAGAGTAAAATGATAAGCTATAAAATTAAAAATATATTAGAAGAATTTAAGGCATCCAATTTTTGCATTGATGTGGTTGATTTTAAATGCTTTAATTGAATTTAAAAAATCTGTTTGTTTGTTAACTTTTTATCTTTTAGAAATTAGAATTAAATTTGAAAATTGAAGTTTAATATATTTAAATTCAATAGAATTGTATAAAAATTGATATATAACTAAATTATAACACCTTAATCCAATTGAAACATTTATCTTTTCAGTATGTCAACTAATTTGATAAATATGGAAGAAAGGGTGGAAAAAATATGAAAAATATTCAATAATTTTATATTTTGAAGTTAATAATTATCCTTAGAATTTTCATTTCATTTAAATAATGGTAGCGAGAAGGCAATTTAAATTGTTGTTCTTTTAATTTAATAACATTTAACATTTTTTAAATATTGTAAACTCTTAACATATATGTATTATTATGTTATATATAGAGCTTGCAAATAAGCTCTTAACAAGCATTGCAGAATATCCCCACCCCCAGACTGGTTTCTGCTACTGGCTTCCACAGTGAGGTGCTAGGATATTCATGCATTATATTAAAAATACCAAAAGTTATTAATATATGGTGTACCTGAACTTGGTTCAGTCCCATATGGCTGTTTAAGTTAGATACTGGATTGGAAGACATATGGATATCTGAAAATTTCAGATTTTCTACTTAATAGTTAGCTATTAGATAAAGTGCTAGGCTTTTCCTGGTATTTTTAATCTAATGCTTAAATATCTAGCACCTCACTGAGGAAATCAGTAGCAAAAACTGATCTAGGGTTGGGGATATTCCGCAAAGCTTGTTAAGAGCTTATTTGCGAGTTCTATATATAACATTTGTAATATAAGCTTGTTAAATTAGGTCATGTGACATATGACTTGATTTCTTTGTAATATATATATATCAACTATAAGTATCCAGTCAATTTACAATATTATATAGTTTTATATTTTCAATAAATGTGCCAATACTAAAACTTAAAAGTAATAGAAATAAAAACATATAAAAATAATTGTTTGTTCAACCACAATTGGAGTTTTCAGATTTAACTTGAAATAAAAGTATGGAAGATTCCATAAATTAATTAAGTCATTTCCTATTTTTTATAACAAGGGTTTGACACCCCATTCTTTTATTTCAAGTTAAATCTAAAAACTCCAATTGTGGTTGAAGAAACAATTATTTTGTTTCTTCTTTAGTGAACAGTCAATAAAAGCATTTAATATATATAAAAAAAAAATCTCTGTTATTTGGAAATAATGCTTCCAATATTTAGGAAATGTAATAATTATTGGATGAAAACAAAAAAATTAAGATAAAAAATAAATGCTAAAAAAATTCAAATAATGTTCAATGGATTTTCACACAATGAAAAAATATGGATTGATAATTATGAATAGAAGATGTTAACAATAACAAATATCTTTATCAGATTTTTAATATGTATGGAAATGTAATGAAGGAAATTAATCTTAGAGTTAAATTTCTATGAATTAATTTTGGTAGAAAAAAAGGAAAGTTTTTTAATACATGTACTTACCAGTTCTTACATATCTATCTCAGACTTGGACTTTTATTAAAAGAGTAGTATAAGGATTTCATACAAACAAAATATATGAATTAAAAAACAAGCAGTTATCATTGATATCATTGAATGAATTAAGGGACTAAAATGTCTGTATTGGACATATTTCTAGAAGAGATGATAATAGATAGAGAATTGAATCCTTAACCAATAACAACCTAGAAAGAGGTGCATGGATAAAATCATGAAGCTTTCTGGAATGTTGTAGAAATAGAAGTTATGCTTAAAAAATGAATTAAAATTGGAGAGATCTTTATCCTATAGTAGATTAATAATGATTAAAAATGGTAATAATTATGAACAATGTATGTGAGTATCCTCAAACACACATATATATATATATATATATATATATATATATATATATATATATATATATACCATCTCTTCATTATTTTAATTCTCATTCCATTAGCTGCAGCTAATCATAATAATCTTCTATATAATGATGTAGGTCATAATAAAAAATAGACATTTTATTACTGCAAAATTATCAAATGTCATGGCTAAAAAGGTCATTTATTTATGGCAACAGTCCTTTCAATAGAGTAATCTCAGTCACTATTATACATATGTCTAAACCAAGCATAACACAAATAAACTTTAGTTGGTAAGTTCCTTACAATTATTGTTTATGATAATATTATTATCATTACTCCCAGTTTTATATTTTAAATACATAAGCTTAGTTAATTATTGAGCTCAATGTAGCCTTTATACTTAGATTTGTTAACAGGCTATTTAGATTTTATATCATGTGTTATATGTGTCACGTTTTTTAATTTTCTGTTTTGCATTAGTATTTAAAAATAATGTCATGATTTATAGTTTAACAACTTGAAAAAAATGCACTGATATATTATGAAAACATTAGTATAATTTATTTACTGTTATACCTTATCATATGATGTATTTCAAATGTTCTTATTGTATCAGTAAATATAATGAGTCATTTATTTATGTATCACTATGTTTTAAACTGTAACAATCATTTAGTGATCTCTAAATGATTATAACATGAAAATTATGCTAAATATTACAATATGGTATTGAGATACTAGATGGTATTTATATTACTGTCCAAAGATGAGTTTGAACCTGGATACTATATCAAAGATATATATGTTATATATATATATATTGATATCTTTGTGCAAATATATATATGTTATATATATATATAGTGATATCTTTGTGCACATATATTGTAAATCTTTCAGATGTGTACATAAATATTGTCTATAACAATAAGTTTGTTAAAATTGAAATTATTTATTAAGCACATAGGAAGTATGTAAATATTTTTAGATAATGGCTTTAACCTTTATCATATGCACCTTGAACATTTATAATAGTCAAACATAGTCAAACAATGCCTTTTTTTATTATAGAAGGACCTTTCAAACATCATCACAAGATAAAAACCCAATTCAAAATGCTTCAGATTGGTCTACATAAGTGGGAATTTAGGTTAAGATAAAACAGTCATTCTTATCTTTATAGAGTTGCTATCTTGTGGCGAGGTTTGAGAGGTCCCTCTATAGTAAATATATATATATTGACTATTATAAATGTTTAAGGCATATATAATAAAGGTTAAAGCCTTTCTCTAAAATAAGTTGATTAATAAAATTCATAATAATACCAACCAATGTGATGATGATGATTAAAATTTATAATCAGAAGTACTCCTAATAGTATTTTATTTGTTTTAAGTCTCAATCAAAAAAGAAACTCATGCCAAACCTCATCAACAGAGAATGTTTACTGAGAATACTAATGAAATAATAATCATCATCATTTCCAATTATTACCATGACACCCCAGCATATTCCCAGTGGGTTACCATTTATTAACAAAGCAAAAACATATGGAACTTGGTTATACCTATATATTAGTGATTACCAAATGGAGATCTAAAATAAAACATGTCACAATAATTAATATATTTTCAGTTTTTAACTCTATACACATGATTCCAAAGGCAAATATAAAATGAAATGTACAATATCAGTTAATATGTTTTTAGTTTTAAATCTATACTAATGATTTCAGCTGCAGGTATAAAATGGAATGTATCACAATGACTAATATATTTTATGTTTTAGGTCTATACTAGCAATTCCAACAACAGATATAAAAAATTATAAATCACAACAATTAATAGATTTTCAGTTTTTAAGTCTAATGTTTTTTTTAATATTATAACATGAATATCTTACCCAATCAAAATATCTATAATCTTAAATCATGGGTATTCAAATGTCTTTTTTTCTGTGTTTATGGGCATCTTCATAAATTTACTTGACAAATAAATTTATTCCTCATACAATGGAGACTTGAATTGTAGTTACCATAGCATGGTCATGTCTAACATATAGAATATTTAGGTCTTTTGCAATTTAGCAGTAAAATACATTGACTTTTCTTTACTGGCATCTTAGAGGCTATAATCAAGTTCCACAGACTTTGATATTCTTTACTGGATTAGACTTTATACTTAGTCTTCTGACTGATTTGCTACTTGTTTCTTAGCCTTGCATGAATAATAATCTACTGCTGTAAGAAAACATTATCATAGATTCTACTATAGGCATTGCAATTTTAATTACCTATAAATTATTTTTCTCACACTGCTAATTTCAGTATATACAGCTTGCAATCTGGAATTAAAATAGCATTCTCCATGTTATAAATGAATAACTGTATAGTGAGTGAATTCCGAATGACCCTTTTTAAAGCTCTCTGTTATCTTTATATCTCTCTCTACATCATTTGCCATCAATCAAACTATAATGTAGATCATTTGCGTATGTTATCATCATCTTTTAACATTCGAACTAGACTCCAGAGTAAAAATATTTCATTGTTCTCTTCTAAAACAAGTGGAATAATTGTTTTATAACAAAGGAATAAAGATATAGATGTTTGTTTTCTTTTCTTTATATGCAGAAAGATATAAAATTCTTTGCTGACTTTTTTGATTTTATTTCTAATTTCTCAAATATTATTAATTTATAATTTTTTAATTCTAGATTGGAATTTACCAATCAATTTACTATAGAAATCAACAAGATTTTATTTAAAAATCGATTCAGAACAGGTGAAAACAAAAAGATCTCAAAAATGCCTTAAAATTTATGAACTACTTATTCTAAACTTGACTAACAAATTGACTCATGATCAAAAGTATCTTTTTTTTTCCTTTTTTTGCAATCTCATTCATTATTACTTTTTCTGCTCTCGTATAGTAAATGGTCGATAACATTATGCATAAATTGCCTTTACAGATATACAATACGATTACAACATACATTAATATTTTTTTTTTCTTTTTTTAATCTTGTAGGCAATTTCTTTACTGTATATACATGCGCTCACACACATTATTGTTCAAATCTTTAGTAAATAACTCATAAGTTTATGCCTAGATTGTCCTTCGCAGTACACAATAAATATTATTGTCAAGTGTATATATTTATTTTCTTTTAGTATTCAAATGGTACATAATAAAGTAGTTTATACATTTTTTTCTTCTCTTTTTACTTTTATGAGCATTTCATCCTGACTAATGTGGGCTGCAGTCGGGTTGATATGATTCTAGTAATAATATAGTGCTTAATACTTCTATCTCACCTGATTAAGCTACGTTTTTTTCTGAAATGCATGTATAATAAAAGAAAGTTTTTTTAAAATTTTGCATTGTGGATAGCTGTGATATATTATATTTAGAAATGATTTATGCATTAATAATATTTTTAAAATTTTTTAAATATCACAATGTAGAAGTAATCATTCATCATTCCATAAGATACCAAAAGTAGATAAATACCTATTTCTAACTAGTGAAAGAGATATTTAATAGAAAAATGTCAAGCTAACAATCTAGGCATGGAAATCTATGTGTTTAATGCTCTTCACTCTCCTGATCAGCAAAAGTTTTTTCACAAAATGAATATATAATGAAAGGCTTGTCATAGTTTTGTGCTGTTGGATAATAATTTTAAAATTTAATTTTTTTTTATTAATACTTATTTTTTAATACTTTTATGTTTCAGAGGATCTATCTAGAAATCTATTTAGAAAATGTGATTGCTAAATAATCAAAATAACTTAATTACTAAGTAGTATAGATGGTTTAATAATGCTACTATAAGGGATTCAAAATCTACTCTGCATTTAAAATATGCTTTAAGTTTTTATGGATTAGAAAAAATATATTGCAGGAAATTCATTAAATTTCATTTTAATATGTATAATCTACAAAAATTTGTTTTAATGTATTTATTTAGCATATAAGCTTTTTTTAGATAGTTAACTAATGACAAAATATTGTAAAGCAATCATATAAAGATTCCAGTCAGGTAATAAATTCTCTTGTGGCTTTATTACATTTTTCAATTAAATCACAGTACCAAGGATTCAAGTCATTAATTAGGTGGTACATGTTTTAATTTATTTACATCTAGATACATTGGTGCTTGTTAAATTTCATTTATGAAGTTTAAGAGCACAAGATCATAGGTTTCCTGAAAAATTGTGAAAAGATTCTGAATGACAAATTGAGTCCATGTAATTTTAATGTTAGATCTGGAAAAATAGATTTATTTGGAATTATATACAAATTCCATTTTTCATTCATAATTCTTTAATTATATATTTTTGGTTGAACAACCAAAAAGAGGATATTGATTTGAGACAAATTTTACATAGTGAAACAATATCTTAAGATTTTGCAATTCCAATATGTTTAGTAGTTTTTTATATACTTTCCATAAAGCAACATCTTTTATAGACCTGGCAGAGAAATATGTGAGAAAACAGAAAATCATGGTATTTAATTGAAGAGTTGAATTTTTTTTCAAACATTGCTACAGTATTCATCTGAAGAATATGCTAATGTAAGAAAACTACCCATAAAGTACTTGTTTCATAACTCAATCCAGTATACACTAATTTGCCAAGAAGATTATTTTAAAAAATTGGTATGATTTAACCTCAGATAAATGAAGAAAATATTTTGAGCTATAATTTAAAGTTACTTATGGAGTAGGATTGAGTATCAGTTTCTTATTTCAAATGACTGTATTCAGATTGTGAAATATTTCTCTGCTGTTTAGATAAAAAATTGAATGTACTGTTTTTTGTTGTTTTTTTTAATTAGAAAAAGATTCTCAATCTTTCCATGTCCTTTTCTATTTCAGGAAAGAATTTTTTTGAGAAATTAAAACAAATGTTAACAGCATAGATGATTTTTTTTACATGTATATTGTAGCACTAGGATTTAGAATAGTTGTAATGGAACAGACATTTTTTTAGAATAAAGCGACATATATAATTTTGGTATTTGAACAGCAGTTAACTTTCTAAACAAAGATTCTTTAATAATATATACTTGCTTTAAAAATCATATTAGAAGATTGTATACATGGAAAGCTCCAGGTAACAAAGAACGTTATCAAATTGATTATATACTGATTCAGAATAGATATAAGAATGCTGTTAAGGGTTCACATGCTTTGCCAGGTGCTGATATAGATTCGGATCATAATTTGGTGATGGCTAAATTGAAGTTAAGTTTAAAAAGAATTAAAAGAGGGAAAAGATACACAAGATGGGACTTGGATAAATTGAGACAAATGGAAAAAGGAAAATTTGGTTTAATATGTGAAAATGAATTTAAAAGAATTGTTCAGGGTGGGAACTATATTAATAGCTCTGATGAGTGTTGGAATAGAATTAAAGAGGGATTCTTGAAAATAGCAAAAAATGAAATAGGTATTATTCGTGCGAGAAAAGCTAAAAGACCTTGGATAACTGAAGGTATGTTGGAAAAGTTGGAAGTGCGGAGATGGTGGAAGAATGTAAATACTGAGGAAGGGCAAAAGGAATATAGGAAATTTAATAATGAATTAAGAAGAGAAACAGATTTAGCAAAAGAAAAGTGGTTGGAGCAAGAATGTAAAGAGATAGAAAGGTTTCAACAGATGAAAAGATATGATCTAGCATTTGATAGAATACAAAGTATTTCTTGGGAGAAAAAGACATGGGTAGCAAGTGAGATTGTGGATAAGAATGGAAGAAGGTTAACCGATAGTAATGATATATTAAAAAGATGGGAAGAATATATTCGGTATCTGTTTAGTAGAGGAAATAATTTAATTAGTTATGAACTTGAAAATGAAGAAGATGTTGCAATGGATGATAGAGGTATGGACATACTGCCAGATGAAGTAAGAAAGGCAATCGCACAAATGAAGAATGGTAAGGCTATTGGATTTGATGCAGTACCTATAGAATTTTTGAGAGAAATGGGAGAATTTACTATGAAGGAAATAGTTGGACTTTGCAATTTGATATATAATAGTGGAGTTTGGCCTGAAGATTTTTTAAGAACTATAGTGATTCCAATTGCTAAAAAGAAGAAAGCTGTTAAATGTGAAGAGTATAGGACAATAAGTGTATTGTCTCATGTTTCTAAGGTGTTATTGAGGATTTTAACTCAAAGGATTTATGGGAAGGTTGACTATTATATTGCTGAAGAACAGTTTGGTTTTCAGAAAGGGAAAAGCACAAGAGATGCTATTGGTATTGTTAGGACAATTGCAGAAAGATATATTGAAAGAGATAAAGGAATTGGTATATGTTTTGTAGATTTAGAAAAGGCATTTGATAGAGTCTTCCGAATAAACTGATGTCTATCTTAAGAGATAAAGGAGTATTCTGGAAAGAAAGACAATTGATATGGAATATGTATAATGGGCAAAGAATAAGAGTTAGATTTGGATGTAATGAGACTGATGAAGTGAATATAGAAAGTGGAGTTAGGCAAGGATGTAGTATGTCACCTGTTTTGTTTAATATTTATTTAGAAGATATGATAAATAATTATTTGGACTGTGGAGGAGCAAATGTTGGAGGGAGAGTAATAAAGTGTATAAGATTTGCAGATGATATGGCTCTTATTGCTGAGGAAGAAAAGGATCTTCAGAATATGTTGAATAAATTGGAAGAAGGATGTATGGCATATGGAATGAAGATTAATATTGAAAAGACTAAGTGTTTATGGATAGGGAGAGATGCAAAAAGATTGCAAATTGGAATCCATGATGACATGGTGCAGCAGGTGAAGGGATTTAGATATTTGGGTTGTTGGTTGAGTGAGGATGGAAGAAGTGAAGATGAAGTTAAAAGAAGAATAGCATTGGCAAAGGTGACATTTGTAAAAAGAAAGAAGATATTCTGTGGACCTATGGAAAGAGAATTAAGGAAAAGATTAATTAAATGTTATGTGTGGAGTGTATTAATGTATGGTTGTGAGACATGGACATTGAGTAATAGAATTAAGAAACGACTGGAAGCTTTTGAGATGTGGACATGGAGAAAAATGGAAAAAATCAGTTGGGTGAATAAAATAACAAATGAAGAAGTTTTGAAAAGAGTTAATGAAGAAAGAAGATTGATTGAAAGTATCAAAGAGAGAAAGAGAAACTGGATTGGACATATACTAAGAAAAGATTATAGTTTAATGAAAGATGTTTTGGAAGGAATGGTGAGTGAAAATAAAAAGAAAGGATGGAAGAGATTGACATTATTGGATGATATATGAGATGGAAGGGGTTATGTGGAATTGAGGAAGTGGGCAAGGAAGAGAATGGAATGGAAGAATGGATGAACTGATATAGTGACTACTCTCTGGACCTGTCTATTGGACAGACTACTATTGATATACTCTATGTAGATTAGTCATTAGTAGAATGCTAGACCTAAAGACTTAAGATTCTGAAATTAAACACTAACCTGTAACTCCTAATGGACAAAAATCACATGATATTCAGAGTAATTAACTTTTCAAGTACTTTGTTTTGTGTAGTTTAAAATATTAGTGAAAGAGTCAAAGATGAATACTTTTTGTATTAAGCTCAACTTGTCACCCTTTATGATTAAATGTCACTATGCTTTTTTTAAGACGTAACCATTCATTAGTTTACTGTTTAAAGATATCCATATATCTGAATATGAATAAAATTAATGATATTTCATTATATTTATGAGCATTAATGAAATTTATAATTATATTCTATTGTAAATATTTAATATTTCAACCATTTTATGTCAAATGCATTTTCAATGCAGTGAACCATAATTATGATTCTTAGTTGATTTCTGGGTTAATTAGAACACGTTAATTATTTTTAGAGACTGTCTTACTAATATTCAGATTTAAATACCCTAGGAAAACTTACTGGCATGCTAGTGTAATTTTTGCTGATGATATTTTCAGTGTTAGCAATATGTGAAGCCTCTTTTACCTTCCTTTTTTGCTATTGAGTTTATAACATTTTTGGATTAAATAAATATCCATGTCCGTGTTGAGTATTTTTAGTTTATTCCACATGTTTCTATATTATCTAACTTTTATAGGAATGTTACCCTAGATTCATTACAATATCTAGTTCTAGATTTTTTACAGTCTTTTGATATCCAGTTTAAAATTTTGACTGCCCATCCATTACTATTTTTTTTTAGAAATATGTGCAGTTCAGCTTCATTTTAGCTTTTAATGCTTTCTATAATTCCAGTAATATTTTGTGTTCTCTCACTCATTCTACATTCTAGGAATAAAGGCAGTTCTGTTTAATTTATTGTTTTAGTTGTTAATAAGTCTATCTAACTTGTAAAGTATCTAAAACCAATATTGAAATCTTGAAAGATTTTTTTTAAATTTTTGGCCCAAATTAAATAATAATTGTTAGTATATAAAATACCATTCAATTTGTGATCAGTAAATGGTATCAACTTACTTTTAGCAAGAAAGTAAAACAATGAATGAAAACCTTCATTATCTATGAGTTGGAAAACTTAATAAATAATGTTACCTTTTTCACTGTTTCTCTGAAATAAAACTTTACTATTTAATATGTTATTTTAAAGATTGCTTTATTTCATAATTTAACACAGAATGTAGTTTTCACAAAAGAAAGACTAACAATTTTATAAATTAACTGTAGCTTAGCACTGCTTTCAACTGGACAGATCACATTCATAGCAGTAGATAAAGTCAGACTTGTGAGGGAGAGTAAGCAAGAACAAACATTTAAAGTAATTCTATCATCTCAGGCATTAAAGCTCAAATTGTTATTTTGATAAAGAAAATATATTTTTCTATGTTATTTTAGTGTTATGATCATTAGAAGATCAAAGCTTTTAGTCTATTACAGTATATTTCATGCCATAAATTTAATACATATACGAAACAGGGTCAATAGAACACAAATTAGTTATTTTCAAAATTGGTATCGTACACATTAAATCTTCAATAGTTTAAACTATATCATAATTTAAGCAATTAAAGATGATCATCATAATAAAAATTGTTTACAGTGATTTTTTTTGTAAAGTAAATTATCAATGTAAGAAAATGGTTATAGATATAATTAAGTTTTGAAAATGTTATATATGTCAAATCTGCTTTTAGTCAAAATACTTTTTTATTTTCTATTTATGTAACACTCCTTTCTACTTTTATTATTAATAACGTTATATATAAAAAGAATACTATTAGTATACATTATTTAATAAATTATTTTGAAAAAAAATAATAATAATGATTCAAGACCAGTATAAGTAAAATACTGTTAATCCAAAATCATTTATTCAGAATTTATTTGGATTTGTGAAATTTTTAGATTTCCAAGAATAAGATTTTTATCTTCTTACTATTAACTGTTGTATTTATATCTTTTGCTGTTAAATATGTTTTCCATCTTATAAATCAATGAGATATAACTAAAGTAATATGAAAACATTTATTGTATCTTTTTCAGTTATGCATGTATTATTTATTTTTGGAATAATCATTTAATGGATTATTCAAAGTTTGACTTTTTCTTCTAATAAAGCCTAACACCTCAATTCATTTTGGCTTAAAAACTTCCAGTTTTGAGCTTTAGTGTGCCTGTGCTCTACCAAATAGTACTTATGGTGTATTACAATTAGAGTAATTTCAGGCCAGAAATTTTTGTTCTGAACATGACATAGTAATCCTTATCTTATTTTCTGTCAAATGTACCTTAGTTTTTGAACCACCTCCCATATCTTATTGTGAATAATCAGATTTACTGACTTAATTATATGATTGGCATATTTATATTAATGTCTACATGTTTATGTTATTGTTGCTTTATTTATCAGTTGAATTGTATATTGAATCTGATTTACAGAGCTCTATAGTTTAGAGAAGTTCATTGGTCTACAACATAAATCCAAACTTTTCTTAAATAAAAGAAGCAGATATCTCACTGCCATTAACCTTATTAATTTGTAGATAGTTACTGAATGATTTTTCTCTTCAATTTTGTTTATAAATATGTGTACAAACTAATTTATTTATTGTAAAAGATTTAGGATCACCTTAAAATTTTTTTAGATAATAGAGACTTTTGAGTAATAATTACTCTAATCAGTAGAATTCTAATTGCAATAATAATATTATGGTGAAATGGGTAATACTGTGATTTGCTATGCTCATGATCAAAGATTTAAATTTGAATAAAATTTAAATTTCTTTAATAGCTTTTAGAAAAGTTTTTTTTAAAAAAATCATTATATAAACAACCCAAAAATCACACAATTATAGATGGATAAATGGACATCTAACTATTCTTAGCTAGATAGAAAAAAGGGAGAAAGCCATAAACTCTCACTAATTACCAGTTGAATGGACTGGGAAATATTGAGATCATTTTGTTTCTCAAAAAATGGTCTCTATAGAGGCAATGCTCTGCAATGAGATATTTAAATGATATTTTATCTTTTAAATATAAACAAACACTACCATAATGTATAAATCAACACTTCAAACTATATATACACATTGAAAATGATCTCTTTTAGATATTGTTTGTAGCAATATACCATTATCTTTGTTAGATAGTTTAAAAAAGATAAAATAATCTTATACATCTGCTATATCAGTTCTTATAAAGATGGATAATCTGACAGCTGATATTCATAAAGGAAAACTTTAAATCAACATCAGATTTAAGAATAGCCTCTTTGAATACAGTATAATATTAAACATTATAAAGAGAAAATAATTTCTGCATATATATATTGTACCCTTACCAAAAGAAAACCTACTGAACAAAAAAATCCATCTAACTGAAATAACAATAATGTATTACAGTTAAGTTACATAAACAATGACTATTAAAATAATACTGTTCTGACTATCTCAAAATACACTATTAAAATACAATATCTACTAAAACAATATTTTTAATAATTAAATGTAAGAAATTTAATATATTAAATATAAGCATTTATTTTTATATGACGCTATGTGTACAATTGTATTATATTCAAAGATCAGCCTTTCAAGCTAATTGTGCATGCATCTTTTGAGAGTGTTAAATAATAAATGAATACTTTCCTCTACAACACAAGATATAGTATTTATGCAGGAATAAAAGGAATCATCTTATTCCTACAACTCAAATTCTTTTACAATTGTACACATAGTGTCATATAAAAATAAATGCTTATTTACTTATAATTAAGTTTCAGTTAGAGTGACGTTCAGTAAATTCTAGACAATTTCACTGACGTCATTCATTCAAACATCGTAAATAGTAATTTAAAGTGAGAATTCTACTCTCACGCTTTCCTCAACAGTACTTCAGATTTGCTTATATAAAAGAATTTGAGTCATAGGAATAAGAGGATTCCTTTTATTCCTGCATAAATACTATATCTTGTGTTGTAGAGGGAAGTATTCATTTATTATTTAACACTCTCAAAAGACGCATGCACAATTAGTTTGAAAGGCTGATCTTTGAATGTAATATATTAAATATAATAAAACTTATATTTGCAATAAATAATTAGGGTTTCAATTATAATATTCAATCTATTCATTTCAATAATAAATTCAATTTATAATTAGTTCAAGATTAAAAACAAATAAGGTTCTATCAAAATAACAAATATAATTACAATTTATCCAAACCGCTTCAAACACTTTTTAGCAAAACTTTTTATTTGTACATATACATACACCTATGTTTCGACTGACCTGCTGTCTTCTTCAGAGTGAAACATAGGTGTATGTATATGCACAAATAAAGAGTTTTGCTAAAAAGTGTTTGAAGCTTGCTCTGAAGAAGACTGCAGGTCAGTCAAAACGTAGGTGTATGTATATATACAAATAAAGAGTTTTGCTAAAAAGTGTTTGAAGCGGTTTGGATAAATTGTATTTATAGGATATTAAGGCAAAAATAAAAAAAGGTGATTTTGGCAACAAATATAATTATGAAACTTTCTACACGAGATGTTTAGTCAGGTACACTGGCTTAAACATTGAGAATACATCCCAAAAGATACACTCCCAATGGCACAAGAATATTACCCCACCAAATTCACATAACAAAACTACTATGTAATATTCTCATGTCTTTATAACACACATCTAATAATCCTAAAATATGATTTATAAATTTATTACAGAAATAACAATAGATTACTTAATATTCCTTTAATAAATATTAACTAATAATTTTTACTTATCTTTTTTTTTCAGTATTTATCTTTTAATAAAAAATTTACAACCCCCTCCCCAAATAATAATAATAATAATATCTGTGGTCCTACTGTGCATCAAGTATAACATGCCAACGAACCTCTGAATAAAAAACTTTAAAAAATTCGGAAAGCTCAAAGGTAATTCTTCATTTTAAACTTTTAACACAAAATATATTAAAAAATTGTATTAGTAATAAAATATTAAGAATTTTAAAAAAAACGTATATACACAGACTGAAAATCGTCAACTATACACCAAACATAGTGTCACAACAACAAAATACAAGAGTAAATAGCACCAAAATTAACTCCAATAGATTGAAACATCAATAATAGTTTACAAACTTATGCTAATGTAACAAAAGCTACTTTTCAAAACAAAGTTATAACAACTCACTCAAACTCGATTGCAGCTAGTAGATTTCGAAGAGAAACTAATGATGATATGAACTAGCTAAATCTAGTATATGAAAACAACTCTGAGCCCCCATCGACAAATTGGTCTCAGGAAAAATTAACAACAATTAACACTGAATTTAATAATACAATACGAACAAGCTTTTTAATACATTTAAAAAATTCTCAAACAGATCGATTGTCCTGGCTGCTACTGATAAAAACCTAACACTTTACAAATTTCCGAGAGAAATGTTATATGAAGCTATAACAGCAAACGGTAGCTGGGAAACAATCTCAAGCATAGGGGAACACCCCAACTCGAGATACTTGGCATTAGAATTCTTTGACGATTATCAAAAAAAAAAAAAAAACAATTTCTAACTCGGATCAAAACATTAGGAAATTATGCTTTAATAATTGTAGATCCAAACCTTAAAAACTTTAATACAGGCACTATTAAAAATATTTATTTTGGTTATAATATAAATGGCTTTCAAAATATGATAAAAGCGGTTGGGAAAATATTGTATTTAAACCTCCAGTGTGCAGCAATAGTTTTACTTTTAAAATAAAGCTTAATGAATTAATAGCACCAGAGAATATCCCCACACAAGTCATAGATCAGGAAACAATTCTAATATATATATATATATATATATATATATATATATATATATATATATATATATATATATATATATATATATATATATATATAAGAGGCTTAGAACCACAATGCTTCATCTGTGGAGAGCATGGTTACTTTGTAGTAAACTGTAACAAAAAGATAAAAAGAACACAGACAAAAGCAAACCCCAATTAACAACAATCAAATGATCCAAATATCTATTCAAAAAAATAGATACACAAGAGAGCATAAAAAACCAACAATTACAGGAACTAAACAACAAAAACATAACTGGAGATAAACACATTTTGGATTTAACTGTTAAAACAATAATAAATGATAAAGCATTAAATTAAGAAAGACACCAAAATTATACAATGGAATCAATAGAAAGCACCAATGAAATAGATAGCAATATCAATGAGAAAACAGCACAAACACACCACATACAAATAAAAATAATTATAAATAAAACTTCTGAAGCTATTATGGACTTAACTACGCCTTGCCTTCCACAAATACAAAAAAATATCACACATCCAAACAGAAAACCATGCCAGTCAGCAAAAAAGAATAGAACAGCCAAGAGAACTAAAACTGAAGTAAACAATAGTGACACAACAATACAAGATAACCAATCAAATAATTCAACAGATGAAGAAACACACCAAAATTATGAAGATACTATAGAACAACTTTTTCTCATTTCAAAATCTGAACATAAACAGAACCACCAAACACCAATTTAATGAAGTTAAAAATCAGTGCATTGAATCATTAGGGGTTTAAGCTCAAATTTGATATTACAATAAAGATTTTTAATGAATATCTGATTCCTCTTAATTAACTTAAATAAATTAACTGCATTGCAATATGATAAAGTCATTTCACATAAATGGTCACTCATTCCAAACATACTATTTATAAAAATTACAAAGTTCTTATATAAATCTCTTGTTTTGTTGCAATATTTTTCTTGATATTTGGTATTCATTTTCCTAATATTTAAATAGTCACTATTGTGTTCCATAGAATTATTGAGATCCTAAATTAAGTTTCAAGTAGATAAACTAACAAAACTTTGGTGTTTAGTGATTCATTATTTAAGTAGTTATTCCAATTATATTTTCAAAAAACACTTTTAAGTAAAATAATAATTTTAAAAAAAATTACTACTGTCACAGTAAAAAAAAAGTTATAAATTTCAAACTAAATTCACATTAAAATTTAAATCAATGTCCTATTCTGAATTTGAATCTGAGAATCTATGAACAATCTGGCTAGACTGACTTTAACCTTTCTTTTTATACTGATCTTAATTCAACAATTTCATTTTGGTCAATACTGTTTGTACAATTCTGCTAATTTACATAGCTATCAATATGATTTTTTAATTAAGTTTTAAAACTATGAGTCATCAATATTAAATATCAAACTATTTAATGCTTTAAATATCAAATATTTTTATCTAAGAAAATTAAATATCCTTATTAAAACAATTTTTAACATTTTAATAATCTAAAATTAACTTAAAATGAGATAATACATTTAAATAAAATAATAATAATTTTATTCATTACTTTTCTAATATTATCTCTAAACTTAATATTTGTTACTTTATTATGTATCAAATTTTTGTTAAGCTAAAATTGAAGTTTTATCCCCTAACTTTCTGAAAGCACACATATTCACACAATCACCTAATTGTATTATACTGCCTGCACACTTTCAACTAATATTAAATTAACTTTTTTAAAAAATAATATTTTAAACAAAAATATTTACTTTAAACCAAAATATTTATTACTATAATTAAGTTATTCTATCTCTGTAGTATTTTTAAACTATAATAAATTAAAATTAATACTATATTTTAGATAATTTATTGTATCATTCTATATTTAATATATGTCCTAAATGAGTTCAAACTATCTAATGTATATTTATAAGCTTCTACATACTAAGTTTGAACCCCAACTATCTATAACATCTAAATTATAAACTATAAAATAACCCAAATTAAATTTTTTTTAATATAACTATTTTTCCAATTCTACCTAACTATCTGTACCCATTGTAAGGGTATGATATATACTTTGATTTATAAATGTCAAATTTTATGCATTCATAACTTTGATAAAATCATTTCAGTAAAATATGTTGATAAATAATACTAAATATTATTAAGCTGTAGACTATCTATAGTACATTATTAAACCTCAGATAAAGATTAATATCTACTTGTAAGTGAAAGTATAATAATTTAATATTGATAAATTCTGCATAAATGATGAAGACACTATGAAAGACTGTAATCTGGGTTAAGTGAAAGGTATTGTTTATTCATGGAATAACTCTTGGGAGCATGTTTATTCATGTGTTTCAATAATGTATTAAAAGTTTATGTGCTAAACTAGCATCAAATTTAGAAACAATAGGGTAAATAGAAGAGAAATAAATAGATATGACTCATTTAAATCAGATTTTAACAGAACATGTACTGGCACATTTTTTCTTAAAAAAATGGCATGTGTAGCAACCACTTTCATCATTAGTATGTAAATCTACTCCCAAAAATTTAATTTTATGATAATCTATTATTCAATATTCAAAAGTAACTTTAAATCTAGATCCCAACTTCCTTTAGTTACATAATGCTATGATTATGATATTACTCAGTATTGAAAGCACTCAGCTTTAAATAAATTTTCTTTATTACAAATTCAAACCTGTTTTGTTATTTAAAATGTTTTAACATTTATTGAACTATTAATATTTAAAAAAAAAATTTAGGGTTAATAATTATGAATAACTTGCTTAATCACATATTGTTACATAAGTTGACTTATTTCCTGTCTCATATATAATGATATACACATAATTATATTTAAATAATTTGAAGGCCTACAGATAATAAAGTCAAGTAGGCTTATCTCATTTAACTAATTTTTCTTTTGCTTCTACATAAACACGAATTCCTGGATCAAACTGTTCTTCTGCAGGGACTTCTTTTTTAAAAAAATATACCTTATCTCTTTTGTTTGGAATCTAATGCAGCATACTTTCTAAAGCTATATAAGGAAGCTGTATATATGGTTCTACATATTTGTGCTTCACCTGTTGCTAATTATATAACTACTAACATGAGTTTGAACCCAGCTCTCATGCAATTAGCACTAGTAACAAGCAAAAGGTGATAGCATATATATATATATATACACGAATCAACATGAATCCACTAAATTTTAAATATTTATGGTAAGTTAATTATAAAAAGGGATATTTGTTTTGTTTTTTTATAAATATCAAGAAAATTTTAATTTTCTTTATGCACATTTAATTCGTGTATGTATATATACATGTAGGATAAATAAATAATCTTATATATATTGTAAATAAAAAAATTTACTAATAATTTATAAAAAATAAAATCGACATTTAAGAGTCATACAATGTAATCATTAGATCTTGTAATTTTGGCGAGTCATTGTATCATTCTAAAAAAAGCGGAAAATGTTATAAATACCAAAGATTCTTTAGTTAAATTTTACTTGGCTAATTGCTTGGCCTTTTCATACCATTTATGGAAATGTAAAAATATAAAAAAGATATATATGGAATGTAGATCAATTTAGTTAAATTTCACGTGGATATTGAACAGTCTTTCCATACCATGTATGGAAATGTAGATCAATTTAGAATCTCAATCAAGTATTCTGAATTTGAAACAATGGCTGGCAAGAATTTGATCAGATTAACATCTGAACAAAAATGTAATGGAAACAAAAGATCATGTCCGGTTTCTAGATATGTGTGAAATGAATAAAATATCTTGCCTTGAGGCAACATTCTTTAAATATTCACATTATGTAAAAATAGCTAAATTTTTGGCTATCAGGGATTCTTGTTCTAGGTTTTATATCAGAGTGCTAACAAACTTCATACTAGTTTAATTTGTGAAATAAATAATGTCAGGTTGAAAAAAGCGACTGCTTACTTTCCCATACCTCTGGGACTCTCATTTCCCAATTCATGATGCCAAGGCCTGAAACGACTGGGAAAAATTTTTATTCAAAGAAGATGCTATACCTGAAAGTAAACTTTAAATGTCTACCGATGCCTGTTTCCAGCCAAACCAGTATATAATCATGATACATCAACCACCTGCATTGTGTCAGCAAGTTGGCCAAGATAAAATGACTACATTGCCATCAACTAGAGAAATCTTATTTAATATAACTTTTATTTAAAACTATATTGTAAGACTTTTCTTTTATTTAATTCTTAAAATCTGTTTTGTTAAATTTTAAATAATGTCTATACAATTTATTCTAATGCCATATTAAATTCTTTTTAAATTTTAGACTGGCAATTTAGTTTGAATTTTATTTTCTCTTAGTTTTTATTTTGATTTATTATTAATATGCCAAGTCAGTATCCAACCCAGAGAATAGGTTTAAACCTCATGCTCATAGTTTCTTCTGTTAAATGATTGGAGATGTAAATTTTCTTTAAGGTTAATTATCATAAACTTGCTTGGTTTTATACTGATTATTTTATATAATGATGTTTACTTTTAAATGGCAGGTAATGCTTCAATGCCTGTACTTGGCTATCCTCATTGGTAAATCCTTATCTAATCATTGAAATGTGTTTTTCCAATTTATTTATTAAATCTCATCAGAAGTGAATTTAATATTTAAAGTATCATTTGCCTATGTGATTCTATGATTTTATTTTGTAATTTAATATATAAGTTAATCGTGCATTGATTGCTTATAGAAGTGCAAGGAGATATTTTAGAAGTGTGAGAGAAAGCAATCTATTCCCTTTAGTCTTTATATTCTGACCCATTTTATATTTCCTTAGGCATTAGTTAATCGCCCATGGATGGTTTGTGTTTAGGCATTCCATTATGTCAGTTAACATATTAGTTTAAACAAATATTAATTTGATTATCATAGCCATTAGTAGTACGAACTATCTACATATTGTAGGAGTTATTGAGTATCGTTACAATCATTTAATTCATCACTTTTCTTGCTTTGACATGCACTGTGAGATCTTCAAAATGCTTGGACCCAATTCTTATTATTCCTTTCAAAGTAGATGCTTTTGCTACTAGGGATCTCTTTTAGGCACTTCTAATGGATATGTGTATAGAAAAATACAGATAAACGGTCTCAACATGCTAGCTTGTGCACTGTTTTCAGAGATATATTCTTGGCCATCATGCAGACATACTCTCACCTTTGTGCAAATATGACAAAGCCACCAGAATATCTCAAACATTCATATATACGATTGTAAATTGTAATGTAATACCGCTTTTATTATTAATAATTTATTTATACACTTGGAATGCTATCTATAAGCTGTAACTGTATGCTTTTCGCCACCCATTTTATTTAATTATTTAGGTCAGATTATATAATTGCAGCTTATTTTAGGCTGAACAATCTTACTCCCGCTCATTTGAGCGATCTTCCAAATTTTGTTGAAATATGATCTCGCTCGCTCTTAAAATCCTACTTATATTTATAATGTTATAATCAAATCCATTAATGTGAATTTGTAATGTTTTGGGTAATGATTAAGATATAATTTATTATGGATTATCTAATCAATTTATTCCATATTCTTGGCATATTAACCGCCCCAACCATATATATATATATTAACCGCACAAACCAATTTTATATACATTAACCGCACAACCAATCTTATTTTGTATATATATATTAACCGCACCAACCAACTTTTATATATTAAACCAAATATTTTATTTACTTATGTAACTTCCCAAATGACATTTTTAAATTAATCCACAGAAGCGCATAATTGCAAATTTAACCATAATCAAATTTGTAATAATAATTGTATAGGCATATATTTTGTTTTATTTATAATCATTAAATTACCGTATTTAATCATTTAATAAATGTACTGCATATTATATCATTTCTCTGTATTATAGTATTTGTCATTCATTGCCTGAATCTTTAGTATTAATTATTTGGTTCCCTAATTGAATGAGATTTTATTTAGTATTATTAATTAAACTCCCTTTTGTTAATGTTGTCTTGAATATTATTACGGCTCTAATTATTAATTAGTATTAAGCAATAGTCTGTACCGTTCTTTAATTGTAATATTCCGTTGAAATTATTAGTTAATCACTTGAATATATTATTGATTTCCAAGTCTCTGTGCTCACTCTGTTCTTATTATTGGGACTGGAGTAAAGGAAAACTTATAATTTCCACAAAAACGTTGTTCATATAGTCATAGACCCTGGAGCACAGGCAAATAGGTTAACGTTTAGTATTGTTCCTGACTTATGTATCTTGCACATGCTAGATGGATGTACTTTTGCTTGGATTCTAGGTCTTGTTAAATGAGACACACAATTTTGACTGGTAGAATATAGATTGATCTCAGTTCTGCTAGGATGTAATTGCCATTCCATGTTAATAGCTCATATGTTTATTATTTATCTTTTATTGCCAATTCACAATTTATATTTTTTAATAAAATCTAACATTATATATATAATATCTCTGTAGTCAAGTTACAAATCTTTAGTGTCTATATAAGTATATTGGAATGTTAATAAAGGTGGGATTCGACCTTTATTGTTAAAAGAAGATTGTCTGACAACAATTTGAAATTGTTGATTGTTATTGATATTGGGATTGTCTAAATGTTGACTGATTTTCAATGATATATATATATATGTGTGTGTGTGCACATTATATCTGTTTAATTAATATTATTTACATAAATAATTAAATATAATTATAAAATAATTAAAAAAAATTTAACTAAAAATAATTTTTTAATGAAAACCAATATGAATTCATAGAAGGAAAAAACATAATTATGTTAGAGAATTTTACCGATAAAATTAATAGTGCATTAAATGATAAAAAATATGTAACTGTAATTTTTTTAGATTTTTTTTCATATGTCATAGCATCAGCCGGGAGGCGAACCCGCAACAACCATCTGCAACCAACTGCTTGCTTGTAAGGCGGCTTCTCGGACCTCTCGGCTAATGACCTTTTGATATTATTGAGCATAAGCAATTGATCACAGTTTACAAAATTGTAGAAATTAAAGGATAATTGCTCAGTTTTTTATTTTTTATTTTAATGATAGATATGTTGTAGCAAAAACATCAAATGTATTGAGTAATATAGCAAAAAAATGCATATAGGATTCCTCAAAGTTCTATACATACTGCATTGTTGTTTCTGATTTTTATAAATGATCTAGGAAATATTAATATTGAAGAATCAATATGCAGATGAAACTGCTATTATGAGTGTAAATAGCAATACTAATACTGCAATTAAAGAATGTCAAAAAAGTCTGAATAAAATTGTGTTTTGGTATTTGAAGAAAGGCATTTATATAAATGGAGAAAAAATGTATGTTAATATGTTCTTCTCACATGAAATATAAAAACATTGATATACATATATATATATATATATCTGCATTCACGTGAATGTTTATATGACAATATTATAATATGTATTGATAAGTGTATAAAAGTAGGACAAGTAAAATTTATTATATATCTTGGAATGGTGATAGATGAAAAAGTGTCTTGAAAACATCATATAAACATACTAATTAATAAATTTAGATATTTTGTAACAATGTTCTACAAAATGAAAAATATTTTTCCTTTAAATATTCTTACTGTTGCATATAAATCTTTATGTGAATCTTTATTGAGATATGGAATAACCACTTTATGGTTTTGCAAGTTTTCTAATATTAATAGATTAGCATTACTAATTGATATAATAGAAAAATATATATCAATAAAGAAAAAAGTGTGTACAAAAATAATCTTTTATTATTCAGCCGATTTCTCGATTATATAATTATAAAGAAAAAAAATGTTTGATAGTACTTTCAAAAAACCTTATATAAAACAATTTGAAATGTGTCTAAAGAAAACAGATATATACATAGTTTCAAAATAGAAAATAGATACATACATAGTTTCAACATATTGTTATAAATATGGAAGTAGAGTAAGAAATCATTATGTTCCTAAATTATTTAATAATTTACCTATTGAATTAAGAAGTTTGCTATATATAGGGAAATAAAAAAACAAATTAAAAAATATATTAAACAGGAGAGAAGGGGAAAAAATAGGATATAGAAAAATATATGAGTATTAATGTAATAACTGAAACACAGGCTTATTATATACCTGTGTCTATGTATGTAATATATAGGGTATATGAGCACAGACTTTCACATGAGCCATCACTCTCCACTCTATCTCATAACACTGATATACCTGAACACATATATACTGAAAAGATAAATAATCACCAATATAGTATTTCACGCTAAACCAGCAATCATCAGTTGGTCCAGATTATCATCTCTACACATATATGCTATAAGTTCTCAGATATATATTAAGATAGCCAATCTTTATACTCTAATGGGCAGGCTTCAATCTACTCCACACTCCAACTTTTCAACCGTCTATCCAATTGAAAATCTGATGATGGAATGCTGGTTTAGCATGAAATACGTATATTGATGATTATTTATCGTTTCAGCATATATGTGTTCACGTGTATCAGTGTTATGAGATAGAGTGGAGAGTGGTGGGTCATGTGAGTATTAATGTTGTATAATCAATATTTTTATTATATAATAGTATATTATTGAAATGTAGTTTATTGTTGTTGTTATTACAGGCATATTTTATTTCATATTACGTTTAAATTTTCATGTAAATATGTAAAATGTTATAAAAATTTTATTCTACATAAAAACGCAACTAGGGCTTAGTAGGAGAAGAATGAAATTTGCATTTGTGTAAATATATTTTGAACTGTATTCAAATGAATTAATATAATGAATATATTTATTTTAATAAACAATATATTAATAAAAAAATACATTCATATTTATATACATTTCTAATCCGAGTGCTTTTATTACTATTTATCGAATAATTAACACGCATTATTATATACGAATATGAAATATACACAGCTTAATTGAATATGCTGAAAATAATATATATGTTTATAGCCACGGCATAGAAAAATTAGTATTCAGTAAATAACTCGCCATTTTAAAAACATATGTGTGTGCGCGTGTATTTTGTGCATATTAATCTTAGTTTTGCAGTATACTTTGTTCTCACTTTATTATTTGTACGAACTTGTTTGCTAATATTAAATGAACTTTATATCAAAAAATTATATACAAGTAGGTGAATACTAAAGAAAACATTACTAGTTTTAACATTTTTACCTTTTTTTTTTTTGCTCTTGAGAAAACAAGTCCTCTTTGCCTGAAAAGAAAATAACCAAGAGATACAAAGTGGAGAAGCCTAGCAGGTTCTCTATTCTCCTTTCTCTCTTGCTGAAAGTCCGGACAGCATCAATCAATATCAGCTTACAATAATAGACATTGCTCTGAATACCATCAAAATTGATAAAGCAGTTACTTGTGAACTAGCCTGCGAATGGAAAAGTAAATACTTGAAGCAGATAATATTTAAAAAAAAAAAAAGAAAAATATCGTAACAAACATACCAAACAGATCATATAAATGTAGATATTTGTAGTATATTTCTTGAAGGTTTTGCCCATAATTAGAGTATGTATGCAACGCATATATAATGAAGCTCATATTAGCTTGATTAGTAAGTAGTGCATATTTATATGGTTAACTTATTAAAAATTGAGAGGAAAAAATTAATATATCTGTTCAGAGATTTTTTTCTCATATCTCTTCAAAACAATAGTGATCAAAAAATTTAAATTTGTTTATTTAAAAGTTAAAATATTTGCTACTATGTGTTTCATTTATTTGTAAGCATGAAAATAGTTTCATCATAAATATTTTAAATCATTATTAATCCACTATAAGATAATCTGCCAAAGTATAATTCAGTTCACTCCAGAAATATTCTTATCTCATATATCTACCTTACACATGTTTTCATTAAGATTAGATATAAACTCTTCATAGCCATGTAATGCCATATATTCTAGAAACATGATCAGCACAGCTTCATTTCTGTCTGTTAATTTTTTCAATAACACCTTTTTTTTCTCTCACCCATAATCTTTCACTTTCAATTCTTACTTATTACTTCCATCATACATTTTATAATTGTTGCATGATCTGAAGCCATTGCATTGTTTTCTGGTTATCAGATATTATATACAAAATTGATAATCAAATTTCTTAAGCCTTCCTTTTTAATTACAGTGCCATGCCTTTTTAAATATATTGAATATTTTCTATCAAAAGCACTCTATCCAAATTCAATTCTATAATTACATATTCATATGTTTTTATCTACATTAATTTTATTCATTACATTTTTATTTATATCACTAATCTGATTACAATATATAATAATTATTAAGCTATTCTAGTTTCTTTTCAAGTTTTATTTTTTCTTATATATAAAACTATTAAATGTTATTTTAAACTTTTTAGTGTTTATCTTTTTTATCTTTTTGCTTTCTTCTGATAACTTTTGTAACAATTTTGGAAATTCTGAAACATTATTTGCAAAAATAATCATATTTTTAATAATATCTAGATAATATAAATAACCTTTAGTTATTTTTATTTCTTTAACATTTTATTTTAATATACAAAAATACAGCCTGTAAAACTGCTGTAAAAAAATTGTACATATAGAATTACAGTATCATAAACCTTTATCGATGTTAATTTTCTTACTATTACTATATAATGTAAACAATGCTTTTCATTTTGATAAATATTCTTCAGAATTTGTATTATCTTCAGTCTATTTCTTGTCAATTCAAAGTTTTAAATATTTCAGAAATGCTTATAGAGTCAAATTCTTTTTCATAATATACAAATCCAAAGTATAATAATATTCCTATTCATTAACCTTTGTTATAACTTCTCTTAATATTTAGATTTACATATAATGTTAAAACTATTTTTAAATCTGGTATGTTATTTTTTTAGATTAGAGGGCAAAATTTTATGCATATGAATTGTAATGATTGTATAAAAATTTTGCATAGAGCTGATAGATCTCTAATAACTTTTTCCCAACTTTCTTAAGTACCTATACTACTACTGCATTCTTCTAATAGCTAGTACATATTTATTAAATAAACATTTGATATATGATATAAAACTTTTTAAACAATTGTTCTAATTTTTTATCTGCTTTTTAAAGAATATTAATAATAATTCCATTATTTTCTTGACATTTTCCAACTATTTTTATTAATATGTTTCATCTCTTTTTTAAAATATTAGTTGGTAGTTTTAAGTTACACATACTGTGGCCACTAGGCAATGCTACAACACCACCAAGAAGTCTGCAAGTGATAAATTTCTATTTAAAAATGGCTGAAATCTATGGAAAATTAAAATTAAAATGCCTAAAGCAAGACATCCAAAAAAGTCACTGAAGTCTATGAAATTAAAACGCCTAACACAAGACATCAAAAGTAAGTAAAAAGTCAAGTGAAATAATACATAAATTTTAAAAAATTACACACACAGAGAAAATTGGTAAAAATATATAAAATACCCCCCCCCCAGCGATAAATTGAAATGGCTCAAACCAAAAACTACCTATTAGCAAATTCAAAAGATATTGCAATTAAAAAAAGTACTTTGTATTTTATTATTATATTTCATTCTGTAGAAGTTTTTTATACACTTTGTGATGTAAAATAGTATATAATAAGATAATTTTTTTAACCATAAGATAATTTTTATTTTACTGCTAATGCTACTTTTCCCCCAATATTTAAATGTCAGATTATTTTTTTTCTATAGCTTTTATTGCCAATTCACACTTATATTTTTTATATCGCTGTTGTTTTTTTATCATTTTACAAAAATTCTAGATATTCAATTATTTTAAATAGATCATTGTAAAATATATTTTTTATATATTTATTCTGTTTTTAATATATTATTTTGTTTCAGCGGAACATTTTCTGATAAATTGATATATATTGTACCACTTATTGGTGTAGTAATTCTTTTCTTAGTAGAATATCAGTTATCTTGTTATTGCTTTTATTTGAATATAAGCCTTCATATAAAACTATTAACATTTCAAAATAATTAGCATGTTTTAGCTTTAATTTATTAAAATACTTTTGAAGTTTACAAAAACCAACTATTAATATATTATATTCTAAACTTCACTAATAATTTATTACTCCACACATATTTTTCTTAGTCAAAATGTAATTTAACTCTCTTATAAATTTATTTGGAAACTTCCATATTTATTTTCATTTAGGAGTTCAGTGGAGCCATTAATCATGCTTTATCTAACTATATAATTTCAATTATATGCTATCCAAAGAAAAATGTAAACAAACAAACAAAGATGTTAAATAAATAAGAAAACTACTAAAGTGTGTACATTTTATAATATTAAACAGCAATTATTCTTTCTCTGAGTGTCATATTGATTAAATATATATATATATATATTCACTTTATCTTGTAGCATATACATTTTATTCTTATTTTAACATTCCTTTTAAATTTAATGACAATATTTTGCATAATAAAATATTTTTTAAATGTAATGCTAAAAGGTTTATAAAATTTTAGAACTTATATAAAAATATCAACAAGACCATTATTATATTTCTGTAAGAGAAAATTTATTGAAAAAAAAATCTTCAAAGTATATTTAGTAATGATATAAATTTAATATTTCATCATTTATTTTATTTTAAAAATAAAAATATGGTACTTAGTTATTTTTATTCTTATTGTTTTAGTGAATGCATGAGGAAATACATACTTAATAAATTATATATATATATATGTCACCTCAATTAATTATTAATAACTATACTATTATTATTTTTAAAAAAATTATACTATAATCTTGAATTATTTATGTATACTATACATATAAAAGGCATCTGTATCATATATATATATATATATATATATATATATATATATATATATATATATATATATATATACACATGCTTATTAAAAAGTACTGTACACTTGTAATTCAATAAACAATATGTATTCTATTCTAATTAATGTTTATGAACAAAGTGCCAGTTATTATATGCTATATACATTTGAATCTAAGAAGTGCTTGGAACAAAATATAGCATAGTGTTTTTCTGAAGGTTTGTGATGATGGTGTTCTAGCTGTATTTTTATATTGGACTATTTCCATCATCTAATATGTGTGTTGAATGTCTTTTAGAAAAGTTTAATTTTTAGTTAAATATTCCAAATGCATTCAACTGTTAGTAATATCACAGCAAACAGGTTAGTATATGCACCAACTGTTAGTAATATCACAGCAAACAAATGTTAATAATATCACAGCAAACAGGTTAGTATATGTACTAACTGTTAGTAATATCACAGCAAACAGGTTAGTATACACACAACATTTCGAGAGGTATTTTTCTCCCCTCTTCTTCAGGTGTTGCTGGCCTGACCAGTGACAGTACTAGCATGGGATTCGAACCTGGGTCCTTAGATTCTTTATTATTGAAATTTAAGGTAATGCTCTAACCAACTGAGCCATCCTGCCAAAGGCAACAGTATGTAGTAATTTCATATACTTATCTATGAGGTTCCTCCTGATTTCTCCACTTTTTCCTCAGAGCAAAGTTGATTAGTGATTTCCATACATTATGTATAGTCACACTAGGTTGGCTTATGGGATTTTTTGCCATTGTCATGTGAGCAGCTTCTTTAAATTTTCTTCTTTGTACCTTTTCTTCTTTATCCAATATTTTTGTATTTTCCCAATTGAACATATGTTCATTGGTCCATACATGTTCTGCTACCTTAGACACATCTGTTTTCTCTCTTCTAATCATCAGTTTATGTTCTTGCAAGAGCTTTTGCATGGAACGGCTGGTCTCACCAATATATGTTCTTCCACATTCACATGGTATTTCATAAATGCAGTTTTTTCTTTGCAGCATTTCAAGTTTAGGCTTTGTAGATGTTAGAATTCCTCATAGTGTGGTATGGCTCTGAAAAGCTGTTCTGATGTTATACTGATTGCAGATTTTCCTTAATTTGTCTGCTATTTTTGGAATGTATGGATACACTACAGTACCAATAATTGTCTTTTCTCTTGATGGTTCTTTTTGTTGTCTGTTTAATGTTTTCTTAATAACAGCTGATGGATAACCATTTTTCTTAAGAGTTTGTTCTATATAGATCTTTTCTTTTTCAAAATCACCAGTTTCTGAACAAACTTCTTTTGCTCTGTTCCACAGTGATAGTATAACTCCATGTTTTGTGTTTCTGGTGTGATTAGATGTATAGGCTAGGTATTTTCTTGTATGTGTAGGTTTTTGGTAAACTGTAGTTTTGATTTTGCCATGAGGGAGTCTTGTCACTAGAACATCTAAGAATGCCAATTTTTGTTCTTGTTCTGGTTCTATTGTAAATTTAATTGAAGGGGATATGTTGTTGATGTGTGTCCAGAAAGTTTGTAGCAATGCTTTACCATGTGGCCATACAACAAATGTATCATCCACATAACGAAGCCAAACTTTAGGTGGATAAGGAGTAGTTTTTATGGCTGTGGTTTCAAGTTCTTCCATGTAAATATTGCTAATCAGGGGAGACAATGGTGAGCCCATAGCCATTCCTTGATTTTGTTGGAAGAACTCTGTGTTATATTGAAAGTAGGTTGTTTTTATACAGAAAGTTAATAGTTCCATTATGCTATCAATAGGAAGAGCTGTTCTGGTTTGTAAACTATTATCATCATTTAACCTTTTTCTTACAATAGACAATGCTTCTTCACATGGTACATTTGTGAATAAACTTTCCACATCAAAGCTTACCAGTAAGTCAGTTCTTTCAATTTTCATGTTCTTGATTAATTCTACAAAGTGTCTAGAATCCCTGACAAATGATTGGGTTTTGCATGCCAAAGGACTTAGAACTTTGAGAAGAAATCTTGCCAAATTCTGGCAAGGTGAATCTCTAGAACTAACAATAGGTCGTAATGGAACATGATCCTTATGGATTTTAGGTAGACCATAAAGATGAGGAATTTTGCTGAAATATGATGTTATTTTACTCTTTTCTGAATCAGCGAAGTACTTGCGATGCTTTCTGAGTAATGCTTGTAACTTTGTTTCCGTACTTGGTATCAGATCTTTTGCCACTTTTCTATATTGGCCAGCTGTGAGGAGTTCTTGTATTTTGTTGTCATAATCAGTTGTATCCATTACAACTGTTGCATTGCCTTTGTCAGCAGGGAGAATATTTATAGATTTATTTGCTTTGAGAGATTTAATTGCTTTCCTCTCCCCATAGGATATGGTTGACTGCAATTTTTGTTGCTTGTCAAGTGTTCTTTTTATTCTCCAGTGCAATTCTGCTGCTTCTTCTAAAGGCAATTTTTGAGTGACTTCCTCAGTGGCTGCCATTATATCTAATAAGGGGATATTAGATGGTGTTACAGCAAAGTTTAATCCTCTTTCAAGAACAGAAATTTCAGTATCCATTAGATGTTTAGAACTTAGATTTTTAACAGATGAAGCTGTTACATTGCTTGGTACATTATGATTTTTGATATGCCATAGTTTTGTAACTTTACTGCATTGAAAAAAATATTTTTTCACAATACACATTTTATCTTAATATATTAATTGGCACTGTCCCTTTGCACATTAAAAGGTTCCTTGGTTTTATAAGCAATTTTTTTAATTACTTTTTGTTTCAAAATAATTTAATTAAACAGAAACATTCAAACTGATTAGTAAAAATATTTTAAATTTTACTGCTTTAAAACACATTAATCATTTAAAAATACATTAAATTATATTATTTATAATAAATTTTATTCTTTGATTATAAAGATCAATATAAATTACCAAAAATTAGCAAAAACAATTTATGTATAAATTATTTTTATAATAATAGATACTGCATTATTGTTATTAAAAATAGATTTGATCATTATGAAAAAGAAAATAATATTTTGGATTTTTATTCATGAATATCTTAAATTTTATTAAAGAATATAAAAATGTTGTTAGAATTTATCTCTTCATTTGAATGGAGATTTAGATGGTGCAGATATGTTTGAAAAAATCAAAATGTTTCAGTCAGTAATTCCAAAAATTATTTTGAGCTTCATGCATTAAAATATGTAATGAAAAAAAGTGTTTTTGAACTTTATCCACTGGATGAAATACATTTTTGTAAATTAAAATCATTTAAAAACTATCTACAATCAAGAACAAGAGAGAATAAAATTGTTAACATTTTTGTAATACAATGTGCCAATTCTTAATCTAATTCTTCTCTCATTTCTGACTTTATATCTATTTTATCTTTCAATTGTTTTCCAATTCTTAATTCAAATCTTCCATGATGATTTAAAAATATTGCTTGGTCTAATTCAAAGCATTCTGCACTTCTAAATAATAATCTTCTATTCCTCTACTAGAATGAGAATTTGTTGAGGCATAAACTTGAATTATCCATTTTAATATCTTTCATCAATATGAATAACTACTCTAAATACTTTATCCGATATACCATCAATTTTCACAATATTATTCTTTCATGATAAATCCCCCTCCACTTAAGTTCAATAATACATATTCCTTTTTGTTCTTTTAAATCATAATCGCATTTACCCAATCGAGTCATTCTCATATTAATCTGGTTTTAGTATCACAAGTGATCAGTATCACTACTTTTTAAAGTTTTTAGTAAATTTGAAAAGGTATTAGCAGTTCCAATTATTATATATAATACTTTTCTTTCTACAACTATCATTCTACATGAAAAAATTGACGACTCTGGAATTACGCATTTAAAAAATAACTTTCATTGTTGGCTGCCTTGAAGCACTGCCAACAATCATGCAAATATAACTGTTACTGACAAAAGAAGTTATTTCTGAAATGCATGTATATAGCAGAGTGATATATCAATTTCTCATAAAGTATGGTGGCTATAAATAAAGCCACTTGTTTTTACAGTAATAGAATGGTAATACAGATTTTAAACTTCTCCCTCAATAATTTAATATACAAATTAAAAAAGCGTATGCAACACTTGAAAGAGAAGCTATACCGATTCCCAAAAGTGTTATGCACTCAAGGTCTCAAAAGCGCTTAGCGCATAACAATTTTTGGAATCGGTATAGCTTCTCTTTAAAGTGTTACATACGCTTTTTTAATTTGTATAGTAATAGAATGGCAAACCCTAAAGATTAAGGTTCACAGATTGCATCCAGTTCTGTCACTTTCTGTGCCGAAATTTCTTATAACCTTCTAAACAATAAGCTATTCAAAAAATTGAAGCTGATATTTCTTTAAATTTATTTGCTTTTAAATTAAAGTATGTTCAACCATTCATTAATGTTTTTAATGTAGCTCTAAATATTAATTATAACTATCTCTGATCTAGTTATATCCATATACTTTCACTCAACAAATTTAAAATTTCCTAGAAAATTAAATGAATTTTGATCATTGAATAGCAAATGATCATAACAGATATGTTTAATAGGTCAGATTAAAATGGTTATATTTTTTCTTTTTAGTTAAAAATCAATTTAAAGACTTCAGTAGCCACCACTGAACAAATTGCCTAGGTAAATCAACAAGTAATGCTGATGAACCATTTTAGTTGAATTAATAATCATAATTTCAAGAAGCTTGATGTATTTTAGGATAAATTTAGACAAATAAAAAAATGAAAGTAAAATATTTATATTTAAAAAAAATCTTAGTAAACGGTTCTATCCTTTCAGTCATTACTCCAGAATGACAATCATATGAGAACTTAAGAAGTTTGAATTATAACCTATCATATTGTGAGAACGTATTAAATTAATGATATATATATATATATATTGTATGATCAATCAAAGAATGATAAAATCACTCCTATCACTATATCTCTCTTAACATGAATCAGACAACCAACCAGTAAAACTATTAAAAATTGTATAATACATAAACACAATAATATTTGAGCAACAAAATGGATAGCTTGTTTCTCATCTTAGTAGCAGCAAATGTAGTGTTCATGATGCACTCAACAAATTTTAAAACCAAATATCAAATTTTTATAATTGTCTAAATATAATTTTGAGTCTCTACTGATTACTTTGCTATAAAGACTCCATTTCTAGTTTGTATAAATTTCATTGCTATGTGTAATCCTATTTTTTGGTAATATTGCTTATACTTCAATGCATCACTTAAATATGAATGTACATAATATCACTTAGATCATATCAATGTAAATAAAAATAAGATATCTGGATAGGAATAAAAACTAATGAGCTAGTACACATGAAATTGTAAGCATGCATACATTGTACCTTATCATATTATATGTGTGTATGCCATAACATAGAATGTAATATCAACAGTAATATTATAACTTGTGATTATATCACACATTCAGTTCTCTATAAAGATGCAAAGATAAGATATGCATGTAAATTACTTTGGTATAAATAATAACATCTAAAATATAATCAGCTAAATATAATTTGGATTCTTATTATCAGTAGATCACAAAAGAGACATATATGCATAAATATATATTTTCCATTAAAATATTATATAAATGTAGACTAATATAGAACAAATTAATCATTCTTCACCAGTATTTCCATTGTAACACAGAATATTAAAATATAAATAAACAATAACAAGTATATAATTACTCTTGATGTAAAAGCAGGACTGCACATCTGTGAGCATGCATATCATTATATCATTTTAAATAAGCAGGCATATCACATCTGCATTTATATAATTGAGTTAGAACAATAAGCACACAATAGAATTCTTATTTCAGACTTTAATAATTTTAATATCATCTTACATAAATAAATAATACTTCTGTATATAATATAAAAATAATATAAATAACAATTCGTGTCAATTGTTAATACAGAGTTTAATATAAATAAATAAAAACAAATATTATTTCCAAGCGCTTTCAACTCTTACGAGTCCTTATCAAGGCAGTGTAAACAATTCTATTTTCTCCTAGGTGATGAATCTGACATTTCATTGTATTGGCCAGGAACAACTAATCAAAAAGCTGGTTAATTTTGAATTCATAGCACAAGATGAATTTTGTATAATATATGATTCTTTAATCTTGCATTTTTTATCATGTGTTTCATTCATTAATATTGTAAAATCCTTTGGACTACATATATGGCCTGTATTATTTTGGTGAACATAAAAAGCTGAATAAACTGTATCATCTTCTCTTGCTCTATTATAAGTATTGTAATGATATATAAATATGTCGTTACATTAATTTAAAATAAAAACTTAAAAGTTCGCAAATAAAAGCAAAAAACTAAACGCTAAAATTAAAATGTTTGTTAAACATATATATATTCACACAGATGCTAAACTTTAAAAATATTTTTTTCATAAACAAAAAAAAAAGTATTTGAACGTATTTTTTTTAATAAAAAAATACAAGATTGAAATATAAAAATATTTTAATAAAAAAATAACGTAAGTTAAAATAAAAACAGGTATTAATTAATTCCTGTAATCTGTAAATGGAAATGATTGTTTATTAATTATCTAAAAGCTGTTTAATTAAAAAGTCAGATGAAAAGTTAGATAAGAGAAGAAAGAGATTTTAGCTTGACCAATGGAAGCAAATAAAGGCCCGGACCATAACGAAAAAACAGAACAGTGACGTTTTTGTTCATGGAATCCATAGGAGGACTATAAAAAGAAAAAATATTGAGTTCCAGTTTTTTTTCGGACTTGATTTGATGAGAACGGTAAGACGCACTTGCCGTTCTCTCTCATTTTTTTGTTTGTTAAAAAAAAAATATATAAAATGAAAAGACTGTGATACAAGAATGGAACCAGCTAATGCTACCTCCAGAACATTATCTTCAAATGGAGACATCGCGGGAATTAAAAAAGCAGAAACCTGGACTCTTCTACCGTAAGCTATATTGACATGAACTCTAAATTTAAAAATATTTAAGAACTTTTGTTCAAGCTTATGAACTTCCATCTGATTTTTTTTTTTTAAGTTAAAATCAAATTAATAATGTTTAATTTTATATGTTTTCCGATTGATAAAAATCATTTCTATTATTTATTTTTTTTCTTATTGTAAAGATTATTTAAATGTATGAAATTTAAGTTGTTTATAGACGCTTGCATGGATTCGTTTGCGGTTAATTATATTTTGGTTTTCATATTTGATCAAAATATATAGACATTCGATAAATAATGATACCTTATGGTGAGAATCTAAAATGTATTTATTCGGATGTCTTTTAAGTTATTGGTGACAACGCAAGTATCTTATGGTGAATACTATTGGGTTACTTATAAGTTTCCCTCTGCGATTGTCGGTATCAATAATTTTGTATTTTGATCATTTATGTTTATTTTGAAATGTTTTTGACCATGGAATCTATGTAATCAATCTATACCCAACATTTTTAATCAAATCTGTGCGAACGTATTTAAATGTTAAAATTAAGTCGGGCGTGAATGGCTATATAGTTTTGTAAAGTGGTATTAAGGGAGGGTAATCTTAGGTTATTCATTTCGTAGTTGAATTGGTTCAATGGATTGGATATATTTGTGTAATTAGTAGATGTAGTATGAGGTCCGCCATGGGCAGGATTATAGATATACACCACACACCCTCTGTTTGCCTATGGATGGGTTTGTAAGTCGGCAGAAGACCGCAGTCAATTCCTATGGAGTTTTTTGTTTATTGTTCTACTTGCCAACAGATGTCACATTCCTGTTGGTGGAGAGTCAATGTCTTCTCTATTTCTACTTATTGTTCAGATGTACATTCCTGACAATATAGTATTTTGTGTTGTCGTATCATGCTACATTGAATACATGAATGTATCAGATGGATTGGCGCCAATTTGGTTGTGAAATTTGTTGCCTAAGGTTAAATCAGGGAAGAATATTTTCTTTTCAAATGCAGATCTATGTAGTCTATTCATACTTGACTATCTAAATAATAATTAAACTCATTGAAACTTAGTTAAATGTAAAATTAAAAGTTAATATAAAAATCTAAAATGTTAAACTTATTCCTCAAAATTTAAATATTATTTTATATGTGCGTAAATAAATATTTTTATATGTTAATTTCTGGCAGTGGCTTTTACTCTTTGATATTTAAGATATAAATTAAGATATAGATTTTTATCTCTGCATCTCCGCTGAGCTAGTGACTTGGGCTAATGATCAGAATATTTAAATAAAGTGGAATCTTAACAGCGCGTATCTGCCTACTTTATAAATTTTTCTAGGCTCCAATGCCTAGATGGCGCCCTGGTAGTTGCAGATATTGTTTTTGCGGTTAGATTCGATCTTCACTTACACTTCGATCGTTATAATTTATCAGTAAACTTCCTCAAAAAACAAAAACATTAAAAAAAAAAAAGAATTTACTTAGTGTTAGTAATTACGTTACACAAATTGATTATATATGATCACAAAGACACAACTTTTTTTTTTTACAAGACAAAACAGTAATTACACACAAATATAATGATTAAAAAAAATGTTGACTGTTGATTCCCTATTACCAGCTAAATTTCTGCCCCCTCCCTTCCAAGTTTCATTTCTCCTACCTTTAACTATTACTTAGGCAAGTTGAACGATTAGATTTTAATTTAACAAGACTTTTTTTTTAAAAAAAAAATGATTTAGATTTATTATTACGTTTTATTTATTAGTTTTTATTCCTCGAATTTATCTTTACATATGCGCAATTTTTCTTACTGGCAGTACCTTTAAGACCAAAAATTCAAACTGTAACTCCCCGTCAATACAACAAATATATTTATACTAATTTCAAAAAATATTACGAGCATGATTCACTTTTTCAAAAGTATTAGTGGTTTATTAAACATCTGGTTATAACTTTACGTTAGTACAAAAATGTACTTATTTCAGAAAAAACAACAAATGTTATTTGCATGATTCACTTTTAAAATTCTCAGGGCACTCGTGATTTATTAAAGATAGAAAATTTCATCATCAATTCCCCTTCTCATGGTCAATCTCTGAGGTATGGTCCCAAGTTGGGCGCCAATTATAACGATCGAAGAGTAAGTGAAGATCGAATCTAACCGCAAAAACAATATCTGCAACTACCAGGGTGCCATCTAGGCATTTGAGCCTAGAAAAATTTATAAAGTAGGCAGATACGTGCTGTTAAGATTCCACTTTATTTAAATATTCCGATCGTTATTCCAAGTCACTAGCTCAGCGGAGACGCAGAGATAAAAATCTATATCTTAATTTATATCTTAAATATCAAAGAGTAAAAGCCACTGCCAGAAATTAACATATAAAAATATTTATTTATGCACATATAAAATAATATTTAAATTTTGAGGAATAAGTTTAACATTTTAGATTTTTATATTAACTTTTAATTTTACATTTAACTAAGTTTCAATGAGTTTAATTATTATTTAGATAGTCAAGTATGAATAGACTACATAGATCTGCATTTGAAAAGAAAATATTCTTCCCTGATTTAACCTTAGGCAACAAATTTCACAACCAAATTGGTGCCAATCCATCTGATACATTCATGTATTCAATGTAGCATGATACGACAACACAAAATACTATATTGTCAGGAATGTACATCTGAACAATAAGTAGAAATAGAGAAGACATTGACTCTCCACCAACAGGAATGTGACATCTGTTGGCAAGTAGAACAATAAACAAAAAACTCCATAGGAATGGACTGTGGTCTTCTGCCAACTTACAAACCCATCCATAGGCAAACAGAGGGTGTGTGGCGTATATCTATAATCCTGCCTGTAGCGGACCTCATACTACATCTACTAATTACACAAATATATCCAATCCATTGAACCAATTCAACTACGAAATGAATAACCTAAGATTACCCTCCCTTAATACCACTTTACAAAACTATATAGCCATTCACGCCCGACTTAATTTTAACATTTAAATACGTTCGCACAGATTTGATTAAAAATGTTGGGTATAGATCGATTACATAGATTCCACGGTCAAAAACATTTCAAAATAAACATAAACGATCAAAATACAAAATTATTGATACCGACAATCGCAGAGGGAAACTTATAAGTAACCCAATAGTATTCACCATAAGATACTTGCGTTGTCACCAATAACTTAAAAGACATCCGAATAAATACATTTTAGATACTCACCATAAGGTATCATTATTTATCGAATGTCTATATATTTTGATCAAATATGAAAACCAAAATATAATTAACCGCAAACGAATCCATGCAAGCGTCTATAAACAACTTAAATTTCATTCATTTAAATAATCTTTACAATAAGAAAAAAAATAAATAATAGAAATGATTTTTATCAATCGGAAAACATATAAAATTAAACATTATTAATTTGATTTTAACTTAAAAAAAAAAAATCAGATGGAAGTTCATAAGCTTGAATGAAAGTTCTTAAATATTTTTAAATTTAGAGTTCATGTCAATATAGCTTACGGTAGAAGAGTCCAGGTTTCTGCTTTTTTAATTCCCGCGACGTCTCCATTTGAAGATAATGTTCTGGAGGTAGCATTAGCTGGTTCCATTCTTGTATCACAGTCTTTTCATTTTATATATATTTTTTTTTAACAAACAAAAAAATGAGAGAGAACAGCAAGTGCGTCTTACCGTTCTCATCAAATCAAGTCCGAAAAAAAACTGGAACTCAATATTTTTTCCTTTTATAGTCCTCCTATGGATTCCATGAACAAAAACATCACTGTTCTGTTTTTTCGTTATGGTCCGGGCCTTTATTTGCTTCCATTGGTCAAGCTAAAATCTCTTTCTTCTCTTATCTAACTTTTCATCTGACTTTTTAATTAAACAGCTTTTAGATAATTAATAAACAATCATTTCCATTTACAGATTACAGGAATTAATTAATACCTGTTTTTATTTTAACTTACGTTATTTTTTTATTAAAATATTTTTATATTTCAATCTTGTATTTTTTTATTAAAAAAAATACGTTCAAATACTTTTTTTTTTGTTTATGAAAAAAATATTTTTAAAGTTTAGCATCTGTGTGAATATATATATGTTTAACAAACATTTTAATTTTAGCGTTTAGTTTTTTGCTTTTATTTGCGAACTTTTAAGTTTTTATTTTAAATTAATGTAATGACATATTTATATATCGTTACAGTATATTTATGTTTTTGAAGGCAATATTTAATATTTGTTTTGGTTTCTCCAACATATATTGCACTACAATTTATTTGTGGATATCTAATAGAGTATACAACACTGCTTTTATCCTCCTTATTTATTATTTCCTTAGAATTATTTATTAACCTATTAAGATTAGGTGGAGTTCTCCATGCTAATCGAAAATCTTGACTTAAAACTTTTATTATATTTTTATTAATATTGGGAATAAAATCTAATGACATCCATGGTTTATTATTTAAGAGTTGAAAGCACTTGGAAATAATATTTGTTTTTATTTATTTATATTAAACTCTGTATTAACAATTGACATGAATTGTTATTTATAATATCATCTTACCTGTTATTAATATGAATTATTGTATAAAAATATATTAGATCCAAATCTCATGAATTTAAAATAATTAAGTTGCATTATAATTTTATGTTAAGATTCTATAAAGTTATATCAGACATTGAACACTTACTGAATCAACACATATAAAGTGATGTTCAAGATTTATATAAATTCTGATGCATTTGCACTGTCAAATGATCTCAATTGTTTATTCAATCTCAAACAATAATCATTTATTTTATTGCAAATTTATAATACTAAAAGTAAAAGAGTTTGTATATTTTAACTCATGTATCATTTATTCAAATGGTAAATAATTTATTTTTTTAATTGTGGCAACAGTAAATAAACCTACAAGAACCTTTTAATATTGTCAAAACAAAAGTAACTAGTTATTCAAACCTTAAATATTTAAAATTATTCAAACACTTTAAAATGAATAAAACAACATGTAATATATCTATTACGTTTCTATAACAAAGTTATTCCTTAAAATTTAAACAGTTTGAACACTTCATAATAAAGTTTATATATAAAATGTATTGCAACCATACACACAAATACAGATGTCAATTTAGCATCTAATTTTCATTTAAATTTAGATAAGCTTATTGTCATATATATTAATTATTTTTTAACTTCTTATTTCAGAGCTCTGGTATTTATATTCTTTTTGTTGACTGCAAATTCTTTATTCATTTATTGAATTATTTGAATTATATTATAACACAAAACTGCTGATCCTTTTCATACATAATTCTTTAGTCTATTTGTCAAGTTGCTGTAGAGGATTAGATTGCATGATATTTTGTTCCTAATGCATTCTGGAGACTCTCTATATTTAAGAAAAATCTCATATATTTCATTCTGCCATATCTGTAAAATCTATGTCAAATATTTCTTTTTATTGTCATTTTAAAAACTGCATCTAATTTATCAATTTTTAGAATGTGTGGATGATAATTTCTGGTGTGCAGTTGTTCTAAATTATTTGTTTTTAAAATAATGTCAATTATAACACTTGACCATTACAAAACTTAGCCAATGTGTATATAAATTAACACTCTTTTATTAAATTCTATTTAAGTTTCAGACTATTAATAATATATTACTTTTTTAATAATTAAATATATAATTATTTTAAACATAATTAAAAATTACCAGAGATAATATTTTAAAGAATTTTTATTATATATTTTATTATTAATATATAAATAACCTATTCCATTCAGTATATTAAATGTTTACTATAGTAAATACAGGGATTTGAACTTAGAATTTTTAGTCTATATCTCAAACAACCAATACACATGATTGCACAGATGTGAAAACGATAAATGATCCACAACATATGTATTTCATGCTGAACCAGCAAATTATAAGTTAGAAGGATGAGAAGATTGAAGTCTGTCCATTTAAGTTTAAGAAATTTTAATATAAGCTGAGCATTGATTGTATATACGAGTGGGAGACTATGACCTGGCTCATTTGATGAATGCTGGTTCTGCATGAAAGATGTATATTAAGGATCATTTATCTTTTTCACATGTGTGTGGTCATGTATATCGGTTGTGGATGAATACAGACTGAAAACCCTAAGTTCAAATCCCTCAATTTAAACAGAAGTTAAATATTTAACAAACTTTGTGAACATAGTCCAGTTTTACAACAATTTCAAAGTTTGGTGATTGTTTTTTTTTTGCTTGCTTAAACATAATTTAATTTGATATTTTTATTCATCAAGATTTATGAAATAAAAATAATCAAAAGGTAGACATACACATAATATTTATTGAGTAAAAAAAGCAAAAAACATTTATTGAAGCTTTTAAAATAAAAACATTAAGTTAAACTAAAATATATTCCAGCATGGAAAAAATTAATCAACTATGAAATTGTAGCTTGACACTGAAAAACTAAAATCAATAAAAAATAATATGACCATCTTTTGCTTTGTTTTGTTTAATACACATTTTTTGCTTTTTCTAGGAGGTAAATAATATATACATTACAGGTGCATCACATAAATTTTATAAAGAACATAAACAAAATTATATTTATAATGTTATATGCTCATATTTGAAAGACGGACAATTTTTTTTTTTATTATTAAAAAACATACAAAATTATATTTGAGAAATATTATGTTTCACTTTACTGTATTGTTTTTGTAAATCACAATTAAATTATTTATAAAAAATGTTAAAGTTAACTTCTGAATGAATGCTAATTTCAGAGAAAAAGAAAGGATTTTTTTTTTCTTTTAAGTTAATTGCTATTTTTTCCATAAGAGAAAAAATGTAATATTTTTGCACTGAATATATAATAAAACCGTTATATTAGAACTTGACTTGTTCCAATATTCTTTTTTCCTTTCTGAAGGCATCTAAACTGATGTAAAAGGATTTATAAAAAAAATATAGATTGAATTAGATTGTCAGTAAACGCCAGTTAATTTACAAAAAGAATGTTAAGCCAGTATGTAACTTGCTTATGCTGAATGTTTTATATATGTAAGTAGTGAGATTTGAACTTAGGATTTTTCAATCTATTCAGTCTCCACTCCATCTAAAGCAACCAATGTACATGCCCACACACGTGAAAAAATACATTATCCCAACATACATATTTTACACATAACCAGGTCTCATCAGTTTGGCCAGATCATAATCTCTCATTCATATATATAATCAATGCTTGATTTATTTTAAGATAGAAATTCCCCAAACTTTAATGGACAGGCTTCAATATTCTCACCCTTCCAACTATTCAAGCATCTATTTTATTATAAACAAATGGTGAAATACTCAAAGCCCTTATTGGATTTAATATTATAATCATACCCATATAGAATTACACATTACTTGAAAATAAAATATATCTTAATATAATTTTAACCTATTCACCTTTTATTAATATATAAACATAGATATGTAATGGTCCAGATTGCCATAATATCTACATGAGTATAACTACAATATTAAATCCAATAGGAGCTTTGAGCATTTCATCATTGGATTTTCTATGATAGACTGTTGAATTGTTGGAAAAATGAGAAAATTGAAGCCTATCCATTAAAGTTTGAGGAATTTTTATCTTAATATAAAGAGAGCACTGATTTTACATATGTGGAAAATTATGATTTGGCTCATTAGATAAGTTCTGGTTCTGCATAAAATACTTAATCATATATTTTCCAAATGCATGTGGTCATGTGTATTGGTTGATTGAGATGGAGTGGAGGATCCTGAGTTCAAGTCCCTTTATTTACATAAAAGAATTTTTAATTCTTTCCACCATGGATATAAACTTAATTGTATGACATAAATTTAATGAAGTAATTTGTCCAAAACTGAACAGCATTAATTTTTTTTTCACAAAATTTTTCCACATTAAAATTGTATATGACAGACATCAAAATGCTTATTTTTAATACTATAGGAACTAACAAAAATAATGTTGATAGGTAAGAGTTATTTTTCTTATTTATTTTACTATTAAATACTGATTTTATTTTATCATGGCTTATTAAATTAATATGCAGTTAAAAGATATGTGTCATGTCAAATTCTCTTTGATATAATTAGAATTGGTAAGAAAATAATAATAATAAAATATGTATTTAAATATAATAGTGTTACAAGAAATGGTGATAATAATACTTGCCATGTAAATTTGAAGGAATAAACACATATTCAATGATCAATGCACTAAGCATTCAGACATTGTTAACACACTATATGTATTAATTATTTTTATTCATGAGATGTACTGTGTGAAATTAATTTAGATAGTTAGATAACATTAATCATCTTTATTCTAACCTTGTCAACACATGTGATTCATTATATTATTAATAAATATATTGTTTTGTCTTACTTCCACAGTTTAATCAGTCCACAAAGAAAGTGAATTTTTATTTTTAAAATATACATTATCAAGTAATACAGACAAATTGTATGGTCTGTGCGGTATATTTAGTAGTAAAGTAGCAGGTTTGGAGCTCAAAATCATGGATTATAACTCCTCTCTATGATTTTCATTACGTGAACTTTTACATACTCTCAAACAATAAACTATATCATTATTTATATTTATGGATTTGTTTTTATTTTTATAATATTTTATAACAGTCATTTATATTTTAAATCTATAATAAAAATTGAAAAACATAAGTTACTGAAAGATGTAATAGATATTTCATCCATTTATTGATTTCAATGGTGTTGTTTATTTGAAGCTTCCTTTTTATTGAATGATTCATAGTCTTTATGAGTAATAGGCCTAAGTACATCCAATACTCTTTGTTACTTATTTCATGATAATTGGAAGTGATTGAATGATTTGTAAAATCAAGTGGATCCTATAGCTGTAATTGAAAGAAATCATTTTAAATATTTTATATATAAAATTATGATTCATTTAAAGTAGATGAGAAGGTTTTCACGCTACAATAATTAAACAGTCAAATTTTCCAATGTAATGCAATATATCTTGAAGAAGAGGATGAATATGTGAATGTGTATTCATCAATTATGCCTGCATGTATTCTAACTACACTCATAATCATATAAAAACATAATATGCATATCTTGATTAAATGTTCCATTTTCTGATGATTTTATTATACATGATAAATAACAATAATAAAAATATTTAAAAGCTTAAATACAGTTATAAGCATTTGATATTTAGAATTATTATCTCTTTCCTATACAATTGTAATGGTAACTACATAAAATTTCTCATTTATTTTGTATTTTACTAATTAAAAATTCTTGAAAAAATCAATTTCTTTTAAGCTTTGTTTATTAATTTGAAAATGTTGAATTTCAATTAATACTTTACCTATCATCTGTAAACATGTGGGCCCATTTGATTAAGAAATTGTATAAACAAGTGGCTGGTTTAATAAATAACATTTTTAAACCAAAAGAATTAAAAATAATTACTGGCTTATTTAATTATGGAATTTTGTAAACAGAGATAATTAATATAATTACTGGCTGGGCTTGTTTAATTAATAAATTTAGTAAATGAATGGACTTCTTAATTGAAGAAAAAAATGTTTTGCAAAGCTAGAAGATATAAAAAGACCAGCTCAAAAAATAATTATTCTGATTTTTCTGTTTTTTTTTTGGTCATTGTTTTTGCCTGCTTCACATAAAGTACACTGAACCTCTGCCAGCAGCCGAAAGAATCCACATGCATTGGTGATTGCAACAAATAGAATTTCATTTATCTAGCATATAGTCTATAGTCATTAGATGTCCAGCTTTGCATGCTGAATTTAATCCAATAATGTTCTAACTATCTTTATGTATGCAACTAAATAGACATCCTGCTCAACAGTAAATTAAAAAATTCATACTAACTTTACATAGCTGATTGTGACTAAGATTGGAAATTGGTAATAGGAAATATTTCATACATAAACTACTAAAGAGCTCTATTTCAACAATGTATATATATATAATCCATTTGAGAGAAAATATCTACTCAGCCATATTTTCCTTTGAACTTAAAGGTAACAATTTACTTATTTTATGAAATATTTTATGAACTTTTAAACTTACATTACTAACAAGTCAGTGATATTTATAATTCAATTTTGATGATTTATGGACTACTGCATTTTTTTATATGAACTAATTTTAATATATGTATTTATGTGTTTATTGGTCATAGTAACTTTTAATATTTGTATTTTATAAAACTGATCTAAATCAGTATATTTGATATAGTGTGGTGGACTTTGAATATTTAACTATTTTATTTTGCAGGCACTACAATAGTATTTTTTTAATTTTAAATAGTAGAAAAATAAATGAAATGAGTTTGTTTCTTAAATATTTTTTCTCTTAAAGAGTGTTTTTTTTAAAGGAAAACTTTTATTAAAACCACTTCGTGATTATTAATAATCAGAATTTAGTAACATTTAGTTTTAGATCAATGTTGCTTTAAAAAAATTAAAAATATATATAAATTTTGTTATTTTTTTATATATTTCAAATTTAATATCATTAAAAGTTAGTGTCTCTCTGAAGATATTCAAAATTATTAAGATAAAGTATGTGCATGTCTATGATGATGTACTTGTAGCTATATAAATTATTAGGTAAGCTGATTTTATTTGTTGGTAGATTTCCTATTTAATTTGATTGCTTTTCATGCTTGTTATTAAAAGAATTGGAGTATATGTGTGTGCATTTATATAGCAATTCTCTAGATATTTATCCACCACACTTAAATTTGTACAAGTTTCCCCCCCATGATCTACATTATTTTATAGTAGGCTATGAACATATGTACAGTGTATAAAGCTAATTTCATAATGGCCTGGGTAGTGTGAAAATTTGTAGTGATTTTAATCTCTTTTATTATTTATTGTTTTTATATAAAATTAAAATACATATATGTATGCATATCTTATCTTAGAACACATCTAAAAGAATTATATAAATATCAGAGTATTTAGTAGTCTTCAGAGATGATACAGTATTATAATATTAAGTTTCATGAAAACTTTATGAATATTACTAATATTCAAAGCTACCAGATATCTTTTAAATGCTCTATATGCTAGTATAAAAAAGTAGATATTACCACTTAAATGCATTTGAATTTAAAATCAATTGAATTTAAATTGTATTATATTACACTGTAAATAAGTTTTGTTCTGTTATTAGATCTGTTTTAGCATTTGTTTACTATTGTCAGTTCTGCCAATTGATATTTCCAATAAATCTCTGTTTTCCATAATTGACAGGAAATTTTATGTTTAAGTGATGGTACAGTTGTGTATGCATTTATGCTTGGCATCTTCACCACTAAAATCCCGTATTCTGAGTTATAGGACTAGTTTCACCCTCTGATGTTGAATATTAATTAATGTGCCTGTTAAATTAAATATTTACATGGATTGGTATTATAATAAATAACAGAAATGATGGTATTATATCCATATAAACAGAGATAACTTTGCTTTTAATAATGCTGAGAAACTATCATCATGTTTTTACTTACAGTACTTAAGATTTGCCCATATATAAGCATTTGGGTTGGATAGAATAATTGGATTCATTTTATTCTTTCATAAATACTATATCTTGTGTTGGGAGTGAAAGTGCTCATTTATTATTTAACACTCATAAAAAGTGCACAATAGCTTGAATGGCTGATTAAATGTATTACAATTACTTTGAATTAACAATCCCTGAAGCTAAAGTGTTTTCTCATTAATCTATAAATAGTTCTTTTGTTGGAGTTTTTTGCTGAAGTAAAATGTATATCTGAATTATATTTTATAAGATGACTATAATCATAAATCTATTTAATTACAAAATTGTCATAATAAAGTGTTAGAACAGTATGACCCCAGAGTAATATAAAGTTTTCTAAAAAGAGACTGTGAACAATTATTATAGTTTCATTATAATCACAATGTAATCTATCATAAATTATGTTTTTTTATAAAAATGTCACTTCCATACAATTACTTTATTTTGATATAATTTCTGTTGTATTCAGAAATGATCTTAGGGAAGTCATTTTGACAATAACTATTGTTTACTATATTTTGAAAATGCTTTGAAAATATCTCTACAATACATTAATTGTAGCCATAATTTAAGCTTACTATAAAAAATATGTTAAATATATACTGCATGTTATAGGATATCAGCACAAAAGCTATGTTTAGATTCAGTTTGTTTTATCTTTTAATATTTAATCTATAGTGGAACCATTTTACTCTGATAATTGTCTTGCCACATCTCAAAACTATTTCTTAAAGCTAATAGAATCTCTGACATGCCTTCAAATGATATGTGACAGATGGATAATAAAATAAATGCAGAACATTGTGGTACAAGTATCTATATTTAAAACCAGTATTTTTTCCTCTCCAAAATAAATAACCACCATTTTAATAAAAAATATAATTTTTAATAAAGATTATTAAATGCATTCATATATGGATTGCTAAAACAAGATAATATAACTTTGGAAACTAATCCTAATGTGTGTATTTTATTACTCAAAAATAACAAATTTTGTTAAATTTATATAGTTAAAATGTACAAAAAATGTGTGTATGGCTGCTTCATCAAAATCCGGTTATCTGAAATTTAAAAAATGCTTTTATGTTTTAGATAATAAAAATGATTAGCTGGAAAAATAATAATATAAAAATGAAATGTATAAAGTAGAATAATGTCTTCATATTTATTAAATCTACTATGTGTTATATATATGTATTTTAAGTTCCTATTCTGTGAATTTAAGAATTTATAATTAAATGTAATTAATTTGGTGTAATTAGATTAGAATTATCTTGTTGTTTTTTTGGGGGGATGAAAGATTTGTAATCTATAGACATTAAATGCAAAACATTAAGTTTTAAATTTCAATTAGATGATAAGCTTGATTTTAACAAAAAAAAAGAGGGATGTTCATTATATTTTTTTGACATGCTTAAATCGTGGGTTGGATAGATATAAAAGCTTTATTTTTTACCCTCCAGTTATATTCTTCAGGAGATCTACCATATTAATGGCAAGTTGGTTTGAAACTACTATTGATGACCATTGAACCTTGGAAAAAACATTTTTAATTTTTTCAATGAAGAAGCAGTTATATTACAATACAAACGTATGGAAAATATTTATGGTGGCATGGTAACTCTAATGATGAAGGAATAGAACTTTTTAAGTGCCAGCTCTGATCCAGTATTGCCTAGAAATGTTAGCATACCATATAATCCACCAAGAACATTCATGTGCTAAATCTGCTTTAAATGAGACCTGCTTAAAAAGAACCCTTTAGAGAAAAAAAAATTCAGTTTTTGAGATGTTTTTCTGATTCATTCATTGATGTTAACCAGATCTAAAAGTAAATGCCCATTTTGTAATATTTTGTTTGGAATCAAATTATATAATGAAAAGAAAAGAAAATTTAGCAAGAGAAATATAAAATTAAAACAAACACAACCGGATTTAGTAAAATTCAAGAAGATGCAGATAGCATACACAAGAATAGTTTAAGACACTTCTACAAGAGAAAAGAAGACCCAATCATGGAAATCATGAACTTGGCTACAACTTATTTCTCTACAACCAGATCTTATGTGTACACACAGAACTGATATTTATATATATAACTGTATATACATTTTGGTAATTGGGCTCAAGAGGTAATTAGATGAAATCTCTTTTTTATTTCCATTATGGTGTCTGTATATCTAAGTATAATTTTTTAAAAATATAAACCAATATTTTGAGCAGGTCACACTAGTCATCAACTAGATAAAAAATATAAATTAATTGTAGAAACGCTGTAAAACTGGTGTATAACAATAATGAATATTCTGTTGATAGAAAATAAAAATAATAATTGCAAGAAATTATTTAATTTAATGAGTTTTTTAAAAAAAATTGCAAATAGAAGCTAATTTGCATGTATCATCACGTTTGTTAATACATTCTGGCCTTTTAAAGATATCAATAGCTTCTCTTATCTGACAGTGCTGGAGAGTGTATCATCTGGATAGTATTCTCATATTAGAAAAATTAATACTATAACCTGTATCTATAGCATGGAGAGATAGTGTTTATGGTGGTGAGTTAACTGCATTAATGTGTTCATCTCTTCTAGCATTGGTGCAATGATTACTCATACCTATATAGGAAGCTTTACAAATGTTACATGGAATTTCATAAACACTATGTGCTTGAAGAGGGATTGAGTCCTTAGTTTTGGTTATAATGTTATTATTTTTTATTAATAGATCCAACAACAGCTGATACAACATGATTCTAAATTAATAATATATTTAAAAAGCAAAACTTCCAAAATGTAATATATCAAGAAAAAAAATCTCAAGCTCTAACAAACCTAAAAACAGATTCAATTATTATTCTTCAGCAGATAAAAGCAATGCTACAATTATTATGGACTACAATATTTATAATAATAAAATCCTAGCTCTACTTAGTGAATAATAGCATTATAACCAAATCTAAAGATTAAGTCTTTCTTAAAGCACATGGAGTTTATGAAATTTCCTGCGACATTTGTAAAGCTTTCTATATAGGTATCAGTCATCATTGTATCAATGCTAGAAGAGATGAACATATTAATGCAGTTAAGAAATATTCATTATCAGCAGCACTACTCTCCATGTTATAGTTACAAGTCATAGTATTGATTTTTTTTCTAATATGAAAATACTATCCAGATGTGACACTTCAATAATGTCAGATAAAAGAAGCCATTGAGATCTTTAAAAGGACAATCAGATCAACAAATGTGTGATAATGCAAATTACTTTTTATTTGGAAAAATTTTAAAAAAACTCATTAATCTAAATAATTTTGTGTAATTATTATTTTTATTTTCTATTAACAGAATGTTCATTATTATTATACATCAGTGGTTACAGTGCCTCTACAATTAATTTATAATATTTGTTACCCAGGTGATAACCAGTATGACCTGGTTAATATGTTGGTTTATGTTTTCAAAAAATTATATATGGATGTACCCAGATAATACTTTAGCTCATGAACATCTTTGATTTAATGTGCATGCATATATATATATATATATATATATATATATATGCATATATATATATATATGTGTATGTATATATATATATATATATATATACATACACATATATATTATTTGCAGGATATTTTGTTTAGTGAAATAGCTAAATGCTGACATTTCAGTACAATATCAAGTACCTTCCTCAGAGTGTCCTCTTTCTCAAATCATAAGAATGTGTGTGAGATTTAAAATTGCTTTTATCATTTTCTTTCTCATATTTAAATTCTACTGGTTGAGAAGTTTTATAATTTATTTTCTCTTCCAATAGCTTCTTCCAAATGTTGTTAATCTTCTTTAACTTCTCAACCAATAGAATTTAAATATGAAAAGAAAGAAAATGATTAAAACAATTTTAAATCTCACATGCATTCTTATCATTTGAGAAAAAAATGCTCTGAGGAAGGTACTTGATATTGAACTGAAACATCAGCATTTATCCCGCAAATAATAATAATATGACATCTTTTATCCGTGAAAATATTAGAACTAATATATATAAGCACACACACCAGTAAATGGAATTTTATTAATAATGAAGTAGTTTGTAATTATTTGTCAATCATCTTGCAAAAAAGAAAATGCTTACCTATATATTTGAGATTATAATTTCATCTATACTAATTATTTTTATATATTTTTTTATTTATTTTATGAAAATATTCTTTTTTATTGAAATTTAATGTCTTTGAATGTCTTTCTTTATTATTTTACCTGGTATTCAAAATATATCTAGTTATACTGTAGAATAAATCATAAATTTAACATGATTTCTAACCATTAATTGGAGATATGTAAATTAACAGCCAGTGATATATAATAGTTAGTATTTTAGGTAATAAGAGATATCAAAGGAGTTGTATTTTTTACATGATTATTGTTGAGCTATAATTTCTATTATAGCTGGTACTTAGCAATAAATAAAGGAATCATTATCATATCACTCATATACCAAACACTAAAGAGATGTTGTTGAAGATTACATTTGTTATTCTATTCACAGTCTATTAATGTTTCTGTTAGAAAATTTGAGTAAACAGTAGAATGATAAATTTTCCAAATATTGTTAATGTCAAAATGCCAACATCTTTGTCAGATTTTTCAATAAACATATATCTGCTTTCGTAAGTCTTATAGAGGTAGCAAATCTGACAAGTGATATAAGTGTTTAAAAATATTGAAGAAGCTTGTCTTACATTTGGGAATGATGTGAAACTGATATGATTTATCAGATGTGCTATTTTTATAAGAGCTAGAAGAAAACTAAGTTAATGTCATTTCACAATTGGTACAAAATATAACAAAGAGATTAGCATACTGATATTATCAACAGTTTGAAAGGTTTTCCATTCCCCTGATTTATATCACAGTACTTATTATATATATATAATAGGAGTCTGACTCATATAACCACATGTATTTTTATGCATGGGTATAAATAAAAGATATAGATGTCTTTTGCCCTAAATTTATATAAGCATATTCTGTGATAACATAGGATTATTACTACCTTATAGAAGGCATGTCTAACTACACTTAGATGACATCAAGCTATTACACAGCTTAAATATCATCTAATGGATTATGAGTTTGTTCCCTAAATGTGTGCTTCTAATAAAAATTTCATATGATTTTTATACTTGCAAAAAATATCTAAATATCAATATTGATAAAACAGTATAAATTTATAGTATCCACTTTTCTTCAGCTGAACTATCTTTTTATCACACTTTATCCAATATTTTATCATATCTGTCTTAAGTCTTGACCCACACAATCTCTCATATTAATTCTCTAAATTAATTACTCAAGAACTAAGACTCAAATTGTTTGACTTGTGGACAAAATAAAATATTATGAGACTTTATTCTACCATAATGTATTTAATTAGCTCTTATAATTTAAATAGGTTGATAGTAATTAATATCAAATATGTTCTCTGTAATATTAATTTACATCTTTTGGACTATCCATTAAAAAACAGACTAGACTATTTTAATTAAAAAATTAAATGTATTAATAAAACGAATAAACAACACAATTGTCAAATAATATAAATTATTGTAAATGTATAAAATGTAATAACCAGAGTAGAAAATTTTTTAAAAATATTAAACATTAATTTTATTTTGCCATGCACTTTCGGTACCATGTACCAGATTCATGGCAATATATTGGAACTGAACAGTTAATATTCCAGTGAATGCTCAGTGGAACACAAGTGTTACACTGATTGATAACATTATTTGACTTAGCAATAAACCAAGCCTCTTTCAACTTTCTCTTTCTATTGTTCAATTCATTACAAACAGTATACTGATGTTTTGAAGATAAAACCCATTTCCACAAATTGTTTATGATTTTAAAAAAGAGAACTATCGTGAAAATCAATTTTAGATTTTTTATATTGATAAACATGCTGTTGCAATCACATTAATACATTAGCCTTCATTTTATCTAGTAATAAATAGCATTACAATCAATTTCTCTGCAAGCAATTGAATAAATCACTTCATACTTATTCATTTCTTCCACACATATATATATATATATATATATATATATATATATATATATATATATATATATATATATAATAACAAGTCAGATGTCACATGACTTATATATACTTGCCTTACAAATATGTAAAATTAAGAGCGTCTAATAACTCTAAACAAGCTTTTTTTTATTTATGATAAATGCTACTACAAGAGAAGCTTCAAATCATTTTTATCTTGGATTGTCCCCATCCCAGACCTTTGACTATGGGTCTCTTCAATGAGGAGTTGGGACATTAGATCTAAAAAACCAACTCAAGCAAAGCATTTATCTAAAAGATAATTGTTAGAAGAAGATCTGAAACTTTTAGACATCTACATGTCTTTAAAGTCAGCTCTCCAACTGAAAAAATCATATGGGCCTGAACTTAATTCAGATACTCCATATATTAGTAGGCTTACTCTTAATTTAGCTAAACCACAACAGCAAAATAATAATAGTAATAATAACAAGTCAGATGTCACATGACTTATATATAGCTTGCACTTACAACTCCTCACTGAAGAGACCCATAAGTCGAAACCGGTCTGGGGATGGGGACAATTCAAGATAAAAATGATTTGAATGCCTTCTCTTGTAGTAGCATTTATCATAAATAAAAAAAAAAAAAAGCTTGTTTAGAGTTATTAGCATGCTCTTAATTTTACATATTTGTAAGTGCAAGCTATATATAAGTCATGTGACATCTGACTTGTTATTATTACTATTATTATTTTGCTGTTGTGGCTTTAGCTAAATTAAAGAGCTAAGCCTACTAATATATGGAGTATCTGAATTAAGTTCAGGCCCATATGATTTTTTCAGTTGGAGAGCTGACTTTAAAGACATGTAGATGTCTAAAAGTTTCAGATCTTCTTCTAACAATTATCTTTTAGATAAATGCTTTGCTTGAGTTGGTTTTTTAGATCTAATGTCCCAACTCCTCACTGAAGAGACCCATAGGTCGAAACCGGTCTGGGGATGGGGACAATCCAAGATAAAAATGATTTGAATGCCTTCTCTTGTAGTAGCATTTATCATAAATAAATTAAAAAAAAAGCTTGTTTAGAGTTATTAGCACGCTCTTAATTTTATATATATATATATATATATATATATATATAGTCTATTTAAGCACAAAGGTGATCAGACCTATATTATAATCTTTATCAATTATACTTTTTAACTTCATGCTTTTAGATGGACATAATCCAAAGAAATCCCCTTTTTGTCTATATTATTTTGTACATCCACTTTATGTTTAAACTTCACTTTATTATAAAATAACCTCAATTGCCTGTGTAATATAGTTATATTGTATCACACACTTATTATGTTATGAGTATATCTCTAAATATTCCTTTTTCTACTGCTCGATGATGGGTGTATAAAACCCCATACATTTAATGATTTAACAATCATTTTATACCCAAAGACATTACAGAATCTATATATATTCATATCTAAATATTTTAAAACTCCATCATAATCAAATTGCATAGTCTATTACAAACCAGAATTCACATTTAACTTATCAAACATATTCTCTCTCATATCTTTTGATCCATACACAAAAATGTCATCAATATATCTTTTATACATTAAATCATAATTACTCCTTATAAATGGTTCTATAATATATTTATCCATTTAACATACAAGCATCACACGATACCACTTACTTCCAACACCATAGTCAATTATTTTTCATTTGATAATAATCTTCCCCATGTCTTGCAATAATATCATTGTTAATCCATTTTAATACTTCCATAATAAATCTGGCTTTTACAAACATCTACATTATAATCTAACAAATGTTTTTTAATTATATTTATCGATTTATTACAGTCCACTGAACCATGTAACTCACATACATCCAATGAAGTTATATAAAAATCGCTAACCACTTTGGCAGACTTCAATATCTGAACAAAGTCAACTGTAGATTTAATTGTGAATTCACCAAACCCTATCAACTCTTGTAACCACTTTGCAACCAATTGTGACACTTTCTGATAATAACAACCCCCAAAATCCATCATTAATCTTAATGGAGCATTCTCTTTATGAACTTTAACATTTGCAAATAAACATGGAACAATTGCAGCTGATGAATAAATTCTCAGATATTCATCTTTCCTAAATATTTTACCAACATACTGACACAAAACATTACAAACAAATTTGTCCTTACACACTTTTAACTTATAATTTTCCACTTTTTCAAATTTCAAATTAACAATTTGCTGAAAATTTTTTTCTTTATATATATGTCTATCCATTAACACAAATCCATTACCTTTATATTTCTTTATACAATTATTCTCTTTTAACAGCCAATCTGAACTTATTAATCATTTCATACAAATTCCTACTCTTTGCAAAATAATAACTAATCTTTAATAATGGAGCAATTTCCTTAATCATATCTTCCTTCTCCTCAGAAAACTCACATGCTGTCTCAATATCTGCAATAATCTCCATATTCAGATCTTTCCAATCACCACCAACAAATCTAGACCATATTCCAATAAAGATTTCAATTCCATTGACAAATTTATATTTGATAAATTCACAAAATTATCTTGCACTTTATTATAAATTATTACACTTTGTTTCTCCACTAAAAACGTAAATTTATTATCAAATTTACACTGTAAAAACATATATAATCATTAACATCTATTAACTATATCATTCAATATTCTTTTCCTTGAAATATTTAAGTATAATTGTTTTTTACATTAATAACGTAATCCTCATTAAACCCATGGCTTCTTTTCTTCTATGAATAGGTGGATTAATGACCACATTATAACAATTCAGAAAAATTTGAAACTTCAACCACTTTTTTAAGAATCTTAACCATTCTCCAGTTTAACAATCTCTTTACATAATTTCAAGGTCTCCACATACCTCCAATCATATTGATAATCCATACTTATACCATTAAATAGCGATTGGCAAAATAATATTAGTGTTTAATATTTTTTGAATTTTTTCTACTCTGGTTGTTACATTTTATACATGTACAATAATTTAATAAAACAAAATAAAAAATATGTATAATCAAATATTATCTGTTAATTAATAATATACTACCGTTTTTTTTAATATTCAACTTTATTACGGCTAACATGCTTTCAATATATTCAGTATATTATATTCAATATACTAAATATATTGAAAGCATTCTAGGCAATAATAAAGCTGAATATATAAAAAAAAAAATACGTTTTCTATGAATATATTCAATAATTACCAGATATTACATTGGCTTATAAAAGAATAAAATTAGTAATAGTTGAAATATAATGAATAGTGAACTTCACAAATAAAATATACAATTATAATTTGAGGTTTTATACCCCTAAATATACTATTGTTTTACCCTATTCATATTAATACGATTTTAATACGACTAAGATTAAACTACTGCTCTTTTCTACATGATGATACTTTATAATAGAAATTATAATTATTAAATACCTCGGTATTATCTTTTATGTGTTCAGGTGCAATAGTATATGCTCGATGGTGAAGTGTATAAAAATGGAATGTATATATATGTAGCCAATTATTTGAAGCAAAAAATCATTACAATGTTGATTAAACAAGTATAGTTATTTGCACATAGAGCCTTTTATATTTATAATGATGCACACATCTTGGAAAATTAAATGTTTTACAAAATAAAAAATCTATATTTATAATATTAAAAATTATTTGTATAATTTTCTATTTCATGTAAAGTTGTGAACATATAAATCAAACACACTCTATCTCCAGAAATATATGTATTTTTGCTTCCATCCAATGTATTAATTGATATTTTAGAATTTATTTTATTAAAATGTTTTTATTTATTTATTTAAATAATTTTTTTCATGATAAAAAGTAAATAAATGTTACCAATTTCAATCCATGTATATTTTTAGAATTACACATTCTTGTATTCCACTGTAAATATTTTATTAATAAATATTGCAATTATTTACTTCTGTCTATTAATCTTTGATTATTTAAAACCAAGGATATTTAATATAAAACTATTTATTATGTAACTCACCATAATCCATTTTTGGCATCTCGATAACATCAACAAAATTAGAATATTATTTTTTTAGAAAAATGTTGGGAAGCAATAAAATTCTTACCAACTATTTAAAACATTTTACTAAATTAAGACCGATATACCTTCTCTAAATTTTTAATATAAAAATATTATATACAAGCGCTTTAAAACGCTAGTTGAAAAAGCTGTTAATAGCAAACAGTCAAAATGAGTTAATCCAGGCTAAGCGCTTTCGAGGTGTTATCCATCATAAACAAAATATAAAATATTATAATAAATACTATATAATTTTTTTCTACAGTACAGGCTTTTTTCATACTTGCACTTATATATGTGTAACCTCTCTATATATTACATATATAAGTGCAGCTATGAAAAAGCCTATACTGTAGAAAAAATGCAATTTCAAAATAAAAAAAGTGCTTTAAGGTCTGCCCATTCCTTGTATATGTATGTAAATGGATTAAGTCCTGTACATGAAAGATTAGAGGGACTTGTGGTCAACATGGGTATGATGAGAAAGTTGGCACTGAGGTGGGCTTTGAGCATTCCATCATCAAATTTTCAATGAAATGGATGGCTGAAGTGTTGCTGGGTGGAGTGGTTTAAAGCATGTCCAATAAAGTATAAAGATTGGCTATCTTAATATAAGCTGAGCTTTGGTTGTATATATGTGCGGAGATAATAATATGGACCAACCGATGATGGCTGGTTTAGCACGAAATACGTATATTGATGATTATTTATCTTTTTGACATGTGTATGATCAAATGTATCAGTGGTATGAGATAGCATGGATGGTTGAGGGTCGTGTGAAAGTCTAAATAAATACTATAATAAATTATATAAAAGTTTATATTAAAAATTGAGAGAAATTTAATAATTAGTATTCTTATTTTATATGGGAATAACAGTACATATAGAAAGTTCTGATTTGTTTGTAATTTTATGAGCCAGCATAAATGAAGTCTAAGAAATAAAACTTTTATTTAAAAAACCATTTCTTTTCAAAAATAAAATCATATTTTGAAAATTATTTATCATATGGCATCTTTAATAAAAATCATTAAAAATGTGCATGACATGGCATGAAAAATGGTATTTCTATTGTATTTTTTTATCAATTATTTTATTAATACCCATGAGCTAATTTGAGACTAATTTTACTCATGCATACATTTAGAAGTTGGCAATAAAAATAAAAAGTAGAACTTTAGTCAAGAAATATCCATATAAATTTTAGTACTCCATTGTATTTAAATTATTTTACCTTTTGAGAAGTTCTTTAAAATAAATCACTTAGTTTTTCTTTTTTTCTATGGAATACTAGATTTAAATAATGAGTTTAGTATAAAATATTTTTTTTTAATTTTAAAACAATAATCACAAGTTATAATTATTAATAAAATAAAATCTTGCAGTTAAAATGTTTAATCAGTTTTTTTTCTTTAAAAAAATCATCGATTTTCCCATTAAATATATATTTAATTAATGTACTTTATCGTTTAAATAAAATTTAATTTATTATATTTTAAATATAATTTGACTACAAACTGTTGCAATTTCATGTTGTTCTATGCATACACATGCATACATCTATATCTCAAACAATCCTCCATCTTTTCATATAAGGAAATAAGTTTAAGGTTTATTCATTCTCTCCACATAATTGAAATATATGCATAAATTTAATTTATGCAAGTATTATTTATGTAGATACTTTAAATGCTTCATTAATTTTTTTATTAATTTTGATAAAGATATTTTTATTATGTTAGTAAATTATTGACTTGTATGCACTAATCCTATGGATGATCTTAGTTCAAACTAAAGTTTGCGTTATCATATATATATATATATATATATATACATTAGAGAGAGATTACCACTAGCTCCAATCAAGATTTAATTTATATGTGCCAAAAGAGAAAGAATTCAAAATCTCTATCGGAATGTCCTTATCCCCAGACCAACTGTTTTCGAGCTTATGGTTCACCTCAGTGGGGAGCTAGGACTCCAGATACTAAATCTAAAATACCAACACAAAAGCCAGCATTTATCTAATATGTTACTATAAATTTGAAAATCTGAATTTTTCAAATATGTAAATGTCTTCAAATCCAGCCTCCAAAAACCAGATAGCTATATGGCTTTGAATTCAGTTCAGTTTTACCATATATTAATAGCCTCAGCAATATAACATTACAAAAGCCTTCAAGGGCACACTTATAATAATTAATAAAACAAGACACAAATTGTGTAACTTGCTTTTAAGATTGTATTAAAATGTTCACTAGAGGAAGCTTACTACTACTTCAATCAAGTTTTAATTTATAAGTGACAAAAGAGAAAAAATTCAAAATCTCTATCGGAATGTCCTTATTCCCAGACCAATTGGTTTTGAACTTATGGCTCACCTCAGTGGGGAGCTAGAACTCCAAGCACTAGATCTAAAATACCAATTCAAAAGGAGCACTTACCTAATATGTTACTATCAATTTGAAAACCTAAATATTTCAGACATGTAAATGTCTTCAAATCCAGCCCTACAAACCATATATATATATAAAAATTAATGGTAAATGCAATATTATAGTGTAAATTCTTTTGTAGCACTTTCAATTATGTGATATTCCTCATCAGCTTTAATTGAATTTCAAATTTTTAAAACTTAATGTTGCATATATTTCCATAAGCTGTGTATGGTCATATTCGCAACTTGCCTATTAATAATATCATTCTTATATTTATCAATTAATATATATATATATCAATTAATATATATATATATATGTGTGTGTGTGTATGTATGTATGTATTGCTGAGACTATTAATATATGGTGAAACTGAACTAGCTATCTGGTTTGTAGGAGTAGATTTAAAGACATTTACATGTCTAAAAAAGTCAGGTTTTCAAATTGATAGTAACATATTAGATATGTGCTGATTTTTGAGTTAGTGTTTTAGATCTAGGGTCTAAAATCCTAGCTCCCACTGAGGTGAGCCATAAGCTCAAAACCAATTGGCCTGGGGTAAGGACATTCTGATAGTGATTTTGAATTCTTTCTCTTTCAGCACTTATAAATTAAAGCTGATGTGATATGATGTAATATGATGTACCGTGACTTCTCCTTAAATGGAGTCAGGAATCTCTCAGCAATTATGCCCAAAGAAACCTGTTAGCCACTTTAACTTCCCCTTCCATTCCCCATCTTAAGCTTCCCCATAATCTGCTCCATCCCATTTCCACAACATAATCTTTGTCAACTCTATGGCCTTTATATCTAAACCCCCTTTATCTTTTCCCAAACCCAGCATAAAAACCAATAACCCACTTTCTGTACAATCACTTTGTTCATAGTTGTAAGCTCCCTCTAGTGAACATTTTAATACAAGCTTAAAAGCAAGTTACACAATTTGTGTCTTGTTTTATTAATTATATATATATATATATTATTTGGTATATAACATCATTGCTAATGCAGTTCATATTCACTGTTAATCAACATAATTAATTAGTCATTGAATTATAGGATAATTTTAACTCAAAGGAAGTGTTATTGAGTAAATGGTATGTCACCAAAAAAAAAATCGAACTTTCATCTGATCAAAGATAAGTGACTATTTTGTATGGAATAGGGTTTAGAAGTAAAAACTAACCCAGTGGGAAAAAAATATGAATTGGAATCATCAAATAATAATTAAACAGAAGTCAACATATTAGAAGAGAAAATTATTTTTTTATGCTAGTGTCTTATTGAGAATACCCAATATTAACAAACCTGAGAGAAAAGAGATAATGGAAATGATGTGGTTACTTGGCAATCACAATCAATCAACAACTAACTATACCATTGGTCCTGCAACAGGGAAAGTTAACTCATTAGATGTTTGAACAATTTTTCATAATTATTCTGAAAAAACATGAAACTTTTCTAATAAATGATTTATCTGATTTTTGAAAATAATCCAGGAATTGTCTAAGTAAATGCTCTCTGAAGAATTTGTATTGAGTTACATTCTGTAAACAGAAGGTACAATTATGCCTGAAGTCATCTATGGATCTCTTCTTAACTCTTCAATTCAAATTGATTCGACAATAAAGTCACAGGATTCAAATGATAAGCAAGATATCAGATACATGAAATGTATCTACTGACTTTCATCGATCATGCACTCCTAAATTAAAAATATGATTTTCTACAATGGTAAAATGTCAAAGTCTAGACTTAAGTTTCATAAATGATGGTCTAGTCCTGCCATTTCTGATATTCAAGCTTCTTACAAACTCCCAAGGAAAAAAGACACTCATTTATTTTACTCAAATAAATGATAAATCAAGCAGATAGGTCAAATATATCTGCTACCTTTCATCAACACTCCACTTCTTCAATATCAAAATAAAAGTATTCCTATAAATTGTTAGTGAAGTGTCTATTAATAAAAGTCAACACACTAGTAAAACTAACCCTTATCCTATTCACAATAAAAGATATAGTCTGAGTAGCAGATAACTTAAGAAGAGTAGAGGTTAAATGATAATCAATACAAGCTGAGTAAATTGAACTTATCAGTATGAATGATTATGAGGAATATAGGTCATTTCAATCACACTGTGCATACAAGACTGCATAACAATTATCTATAAAAATTTCCAAGGAGAAATTATAAGTAATTAAGGACAAAGACCCTGTGAATTATAAGTATATGAAGTTAATTGGATATCTGAAGCAGATTAGAAGCATCCATTAATTATTGAGCACCTACAAAAAACTGTTTAATGATTTATAGTACTTTCACTGATCAATTCAAAGCACTTTTTATAGAAACAATAGTATTTTGTCATCAATCTTTTCAAAGTAGATGATAATCACTGAACTATGTGAAAATCACATGATCATCATTTCTTATGCTTACACAAGCTGTTTACACAAAAGCTAAACTCTCCATACGGTAGCATAACCAGTGCAAGCCAAAGTAATCAACAGATGCAAGAAGGTTTGTGTATAAAATCCCTATCTAATACCTACTCATCCAATATCCCCAGACTAGTTTCAAGGCTTTTCACTGATGAATGCCACAAGCTAGAAACTAGTCTGGGGATATTGAATGAATATGCAACAGCTAGGGATTTCTATGCACAACCTTCTTGCATCCATTGATTACTCTGGCTTACACTGGTGGCACTACTATGAGGAGAGTTTGGTCTTTATCTGAAAATCTTGTAAGCTCTATAGCCAAAGGATGTACACTGTATAACACTATCTCTGGAATAGAGTAAGATACAGAATTTTTTTTTTTTTTGCTATGTAGCAAAAAATAAATTTAATATAATAGATTTCACTAAACTAAATTAATTTATATCCTATAAAAATTAATTACATTTAGAGATAATACTGGGCTATTATAACACAAATAAAATGAGTATATCAATACAGACTATACACACTACAAATGTTACTCAATCACACAATAGTCTGCATGTTTACATCAATAGCTTTGGAGCTTACCATCATTAAGATACCTTTTTAGCTTCTTTCAGAAAGCATACACTGGCAAAGTGTTTTCTTCTTCACATTAAGTCAACTCAAATGCTCTAATTTGGATTTTCTTGGTTTTTTTATTACATTCTAGTATTGTAATTGATATATTGGAATATAGACAATTTATTTCTTTAGTCATTAGTGAGTTGCGGAAGTAACAATAATTTGTCTTTTCAATGCTAACATTTAACCAGGTTTTTGTTTAACCACTATTTTCATAAAGCACATGCTTATTTCATAACTAGTTATAATTAAAATACAGCTGATTTGGTTGGATAGACATAGCAGATTTTTACTGGAAGTGCAGAAAAAGATAAGAAACAGTACATAATATAAAAATAGGATGCAATTATATGACTAGCACGAAATAATGGTTGAAGAAATATAATTAAATTATCGATGACATTACTGAAATTAGATTCTGCAACAAGTGGAAATCACAAATATCTAAAGAGACATTGGCTGTAATAAATCTATGATTAAGTAACACTGTCACCTGATTTTTAGCATCAGAATTGATCTGTAAACATTTGGACCCTTAATTCTAGAATTCATCACTCTATCTATAATTGCACTGAACCGTGAAGGATCTCAATAAATAATAGCGTAATAAAATAAAAAAGTATTTATTTAAATTTATAAAAGTAAAAAGATTTTACATTATTCTATAGACGTTTTAATTCATACATACAATATGGAAAAATTGTTATTTCATAAATCTCAAAGACTATAAATATTTTAACAAAAGTTAAAGTAAGAGTTAATATCCGATTACATTAAAAAACAACATTCATTTCATTCTTTAACAATAACTTAGAAATAAAGAAAAAAGTTGAAAGACAAAAATAGCTTTCAATATTTGAAATCTCATTTCCTTAATTAAAGGAAAAAGAAAAGAGGAACCCAAAAAAAAATGAAACCAACATTAAAGAATGTATATTTTACTTCCTTTACGTTTAATTTTATATTTCAGCAATATTTATTTTTGTTTTTACATTGTATAAAATTTGTTTATTTACTCTTAGAATTATTATTCGAATTGCAAATATTGTACATTATATATGAAACGAAAACAAACATTAGAAAGCTTAGAGTTATATCAAAGACCGCGAATCCTCAAGGTTTAGCAAAAGCAAAAGAAAAAAGATTTTAAAATGTAATATGTTTCTATCACATATTTTCTGGTTTTGAAAAATTAAAAATTTATTTGTTTTAAATTATAAATTTGATTAGTTAAAGAAATGATTAATCTTTTAAAATATACCAATTAATAAGTACACTTAACGCACACACACAAAAAAAAAAAAATCGGGGAAAGACAATAGAATAATATTTAAAAGTATTATAATAAACATTGTTGATTTATTTTTCTCTATTTATATTCTGTTCAAATAATATAATTAAACAGAATAGTAAATTTGTTCAGAAATCAGTCTTATTAATGTTAATTTTAAAAACAGTATAATAATTTGTAAAATATAATCACTGTACTATCAAAATTACAATACAAAAATAATTCAGAAAATTTCAAGAAATATAAGAAGAATCATTAAGAGTGCTGATCTAATTATGCAAATCAATCTAAAAGATTACTCAAATGGCCTACAGATTGGAGAAAATCAATTTTTATTCCAAAACAATAATAATAATAAAAAAAGAGTCCTAATAATTCGAGAAAATTAAGTTCATATCTTATATCACATGCTAGCACAAGATTTTGGAAATCATGTAATGCATATTAGACTCCTGCAAGGAAAGAGAATTGTCCGATTTGCAAACTGGTTTCAGAGAAGAATGAAAAACTAAAGATATCATTGTTGTTGTATTTTGATTAATAGAAATAGTCTATGAATAACAAAGTTTATGTGATTTATTAATTAGCATTAGGCTTTTGATATGTCACAATGTAATTATGGAAGGTTCTTAGTAAAATGAACATTTTTAGTTTTAAATAAATCATCCTTCATAGCGACCAATCAACTGATCAGCAGTAATTGCTCTAGCTTATAATAGATGTCACTAGAATAGATAGATGTTGGAGATAGTCAAATTATAATGGAGTGGAACAGTAACATGTATGAATGTCTATTTAAGGATATACAAAGTTTTAAAGAAAAGGGGAAGAGAATAATGGTTATAGGGGATATGAATGGACATATTAAAAAAATTGATGATGTAGATAATAAAAATGGACAGCTTTTGAAGAAATTTTGTCAGAAAGTGAATTTGAGTATTGGAAATTTATTAAATATTTATGAGGGACAATACACATGGTCTAGAAATAATATATTTCACACAATAGATTAGGTATTGGCAGAGAAAGAAGGAATGAATAAAATATGGAAAATTAAAGTGTTTGATAATGAAGAAAAAGTATATACTAGGATGGAGAGGGAATGATAAGAATAAGTTGGAAGAGTATAAAATAGGAGTTAAAGAAATCATGGAAGAGTTGGTTGGGGATGAGTATAAGGGCTTGTGTAAAGAAGTAGCAAAAGTGGCAAATGAGGTTTTAGGTGAGAATATTCAGAAGAGTAAAAGTAATAAAAAATGAGAATTGGTAAAAGTGTAAAAGAGAGGAAAGAAGCATGTAGAGAATATAGGTATGCTATTAAAAACAAAGAAAGTGAAAAAGATATTAATGCTAAATGGGAAAAGTACTTAGAAAAGAAGATGTTGGCTAAAATAGATCATTATAGAGAGAGAATGAAATTGAATAGTAAATTGTTGGGGATATTAATAAAAGTGGAAGAGATGGGAGTAAAAAATTTTGGAATTACATTAAAAGGAGAAATGTAGGGGAGAGAGAGATAGTATTACTAGATGATGAGGGAGTAGAGTGTAGCTCTAGAGAAGATTTAGAGAGAATCTTAAATAGATATGTAATGAATATAGAAAGATGTTAGATGTGAATTATAGAGTGATAGAAAACATGAAAGCATATAGTAATGGAAATATTAGATTTATAAAAAATGAACTGAATGAGGTAGAGAAGAAATTGAAAAGTGGAAAGGCAAGAGGTTTAGATGAATGGGAAGCAGAGATGGTAATGAATTTAGGACATAGGGCAAAAGTAAAGTTATTACCCTGTTTTAATAAGATGGCACAGAATAGAGTTTTTCTGAGTAGTTGGAGTAATACAAGAATAAGATTATTATTTAAAGGAAAGGGTAAGGATCATAGAAAGTTAAATAATTATAGACTGATAGTGGTAACATCAGTTTTATATAAAGTTTTCTCATATATGATGGCTAGAAGAGTTGTAAAATGGATGGAAGGGAATAATGTAGTGGAGGAAATGCAAGGAGGTTTTAGATTTGATAGGTGTATAGGAGATAGTTTATTTGTAGTTACACAACTTATGGATATGAGTAGGAATTCAGATAAACATGAGTTTTATAGATATAGAGAAGGCATATGATAGAGTAAATAGAAATAGATTATGGATAAGTTTAGAAAATTTGGGAATAGATGAAACCTTAGTGGATATTATTAAGAAATTGTATGAAAATAATTATTATATATATTAATTAGGAAATATAGAATCAGTTAAAGTTAAAAATGGGGTGGGACTAAGGCAAGAATGCCCTATGTCACCTATTTTGTTTGTCTTGTATTTGAGTGAAATGGAGAGAGCAATAGAAGGATTAGGAAGAGGGCTAGAGATACCATTAATAGATACTAAGGGAGTATATATTTTGTCAGGTCTTTTTTGTGGATGATATATTTTTGTGTGCAGAAAGAAGAGAAGATATGGAAGTTATGCTAACGACATGTGCAAGGGTGGGTAAAGAGATGGGGATTAAATTTAGTGAAGAAAAATCAAATATAATGTTGGTTAATACTGGGGAAAGAGAAGATGTAGAATTTTTATTGGGAGATATTAAGTTAAGTGTGGTGAATAGATATAGTTATTTGGGAATAATTTTAAGTAATCAGAAAAATTATTTGGATGAATGAGAGAAAAAATTGATAACTGAAGCAAAGAAAAGAAAGGGATTGATAAAGAAATTAACAGTGTTTTCATATAATAAATATGATGTAGCCAGAATTATATGAAAGGGAGTTGCAGTAGCAGGGTTAAAATATGTTAATGGTGCATGATGTGTTAGTACAGGGGTATTAAATTACTTAGAAAAAGTTCAAAGGGAAGTGGTAAGACATGCATTGGATGTAGATGTATGGACAGCAAGGGAGGCAATTCAAGGAGAAATGGAATGGTCAAGTTTTCGTATGAGAGATGCAAAAACTAAAATGAAAATGTTTGGTAGACTGCAGTTTATGGATAATAAAAGAATAGCCAAAATAGTATTAAATTGGGTTATGAGTAAAGGGCAGGTAACAAGATGGGTGAGACAGGTAATGTGGTATGCAAAAGATTTGGATAAAGAATTTATATCAGTATATTTGTACAAAAGATGAGATGATTGTCTTGCATTGGTGGTCGAGAGTTCAGCACGACTGCCTTGCACTAGCAGACAGTTGCCCGGGTTGTAGGTTCGCATCCCGGCTGATGCTATGACACTTAAATAAAAAAAAGATGAGATGATTGTGTTAGGAAGATTGTTGAGTGTTATAATGGTAAGGAATTAAATAAAAGAATAGATTTATTAATAAAGAATAGGGAGTTAGAGAGATGGAGAACTAGTATGGAGAGTAAAAAAGTTTAAATATATATAAAAATAAACAGAATATTAGGTGTGAATTCATCATCATCATCATCATTATCAACCATTATCAATCCACTGCAGGATGAAGGTCTCTCCAAGTTTAATCCATCTTCTCCGATCTTCAGCTTCTCTTCTCCACATCACCCCTGCACACTTTCTTATTTCACCCATCCATCTCACATGTGGTCTCTTTCTGGGTCTTTTACAATCTCTTGGAATCCAGTTTAAAATTTCAATTGTCCATCTAGTATCATCTCTTCTAGCAATATAACCAGCCCAACTCCACTTCAATCTTTTAATTTTTTCAATGAGGTCAGTAACACCTGTTTGTTCTCTTACCCATACATTGCATTTTCGATCTCTTCATGTTACTCCCAACATACATCTCTCCATACTTCTTTGAGTGGTCTGAACTCTCTGTATTGCTCTTCTATTAAGTGTCCAAGTCTCAGAGATGTGAATTAACATATGATAATAGTAAGGAATGTAGTTTATTGTTTAAGGCTCAAATGGGATCTTTAGCAACAAGAGAATATACATGTAAGTGGAAAAATATGGGTGATTTAGTCTGTAAATTATATAGGAAAGGAATAGAAAATATTAGACATCTGTTAATTGAATGTAAATGCTTGAAAACAGAAAGGGCACATATAATGAAGTTATGGAAGAATAAATATGAAGAAAGTGATTATACAGAAAGTGGATTATTGGTTTTTATGCTGGGTTTGGGAAAAGATAAGGGGGATTTAGATATAAAGGCCATAGAGTTGACAAAGATTATGTTGTGGAAATAGGATGGAGCAGAATATGGGAAAACATAGACTGGGGAATGGAAAATAAAGTGGCTAGGGCATAATTGTTGAGAGATTCTTGACCCCATTTAAGGAGAAGCTACAGTACATCACATCACATCACATGTTGACATTTAATTTATTTAATATCCTGAATAAATCGAGAAATATTGTTAGAAAAAAACATTAATATTTCATATATAATAATGAAACCACGTGAATTTAAAAACAGTTTAGAACAAATGTTAAGTGACAGAAAAAATGGGATGATTGCTATATAAGAAAAAAAATATGATGGCAGGATCAGAAGCCAACTTACTTTGGGAATGCAAACATTAGACACTCTTAAAATGATTATAAAAAAATTATGTTGCTCTTGAACTGTGGGTATTGGTAACAACTCAGCATTTTATAATAAGAAGAAAACAAATAAGTATATGCTTGATTATATTAGACCTGAACTTTTATTTTAAAACACAAATGACCAAAATGCAATTGCTCTATTTTGATCATTTCATGAGATTGATCTAATTTATTTAAATATATAAAATGTTAATAGAAAAAGAATAAAAATATCTACCAATATGTTTTGAATAGAACCTATTTTAAATACAATTAGAATCTTAACTTTGGAAAGATTTAATATTTAACTATCTAATAATCTCATCTAAAGTTCTCAAGTTGAATTAACTTTTTATATATGTATTTTGATTTTGGCTATAATATAATCCATAAAATATTATTGATTCCCTTACAATGATTTTTATTTAGACAATATGTTGTAAGAGACAATTTATTTTACTACAAAAACTTAATGATAATATGCTATTTATTGGTTATATATCCAGTACCATTATTTCCAATAATTGTAGATCATACTTTACTGATCCTTCCAATATATATATATATATATATTGTAACGGAATAGCGTTACATGGGATTTGAACCCAGGCATATGGGGTTATATTAAACTATAATCAATTGACGAAATGAATGACAGGAACAAAACTTTTAAAAAAGCGGTCTTGCTTTAATAATAAACGAGAAACAGCCGTTTCTAAAGCAGATCGCAGCTATATAAGAGTACCTGTCAGATTTATTGAAAAAAAAAGTAAAGAGTTTTTTTTATTATTTTGTGTTTGTTTGTTAAGAATGAATCTATAATCATTAGTTGTAGTTTTTTTTTGCATTTTTAATTAAGTAAAGAGGAATGATTGGACGCAAGTTTAACTTTTATTAAATCATTTGAACCAAAGGGAAAAATGAATAAATTAATTGGCAATATGTTCTGAAATTCCAAGCGATCTAAAATTATTTTTAAATAAGAGTAATTAGTAAATGTAAAATTAGAGAAATTGAAACAATAGACAGGATATGTGCTGGTACGCCGAGATAAAACAAGCCAAATTTAGAAACAGAGGTGAGAAAAAGTGTACACGGCTATTGTACAACTCAGACTTCTGTCTCCAGTGAAACAATACCTAAAAAAAATGGTTAAATTCCCAAGTGATGTAAACAATCCCAGAAATCATGGAATTGAGTTGACACTCGATGGACTTATAAAATGAAGGGACTCACAGGTGCATGGGAGTGATTGGGTGAGAAAAATTCAAGGTGTGAGGGTGGGAAGGAAGAGATCAAAAAGGCCGGACAGCATTTTCGATGATGATTAGATTATTATTGCTAGACTTGATTTTTATTAGACGATTGAAATCTAACAGAAATGCGTTGCTGAACATAAAATTCGCGGCTTGACCGCTGGACCTCCGTGTCCAGCCCAGCTGATTGCCAACAGGATGCTCGTAACACCGGAGAACTTCACATAAGGACCACACACGCTTTGAGACCTTGCAAATTACCGGAATGCTTCGTTAAAGAAGAAACCGTCGCTCAGGATCCCATTACAGTCTTTCTACGTTCCACAGGTAGCTATCATTAAATTGTCGTATTCACATATGCACCTAAATAAAATAACTTTAATAACCAGAACTATTAGAAAAACATTAAGCTAAAATGATAAAGTTAATCTTAACCATTAATGAACAATTCGAGAATCTAACCTAATATGTTTGCCTACTGATCAACATTCTTAAAAAGATGTGCGAAGTCACCTTGAAGTCTATATTTAATTATCTTGGCTTACCGATCATATACCTGCATTAATTATTAGTAAACAGATTAAATAAAACATTTATTTAACTAATATTTTTTTTGTTATTAATTGCTTGGAATTTCAACATAAATTTATATAATTGGAATGAGTGCTAGAGCGATCAAATTTGTTTGTAGATGAATGAATGCATTTGATATTTTGGTGTTGGGATTTGATTTTATTTATGCTTATGTTTGTTATGCTCTTTTAGATTAAAATTAAATTTGATTAATTTGTTCTGTGGGATATAGGGCGGGCCCTCCTATGATAAGCCTAATTGATGGTGAGTGAAAGATCACAGAAATGATGTAGTTTGAGGGGTAATTGTGGCTGTGTTCGTTTCTTACCTCCGACTGGAGTGATGCACGGGCATGTTTTGTGATGTAGTTGAGTGAGCTTATGCACCTATGTGGCGGACTCTTATAAAAGTTCTCCTGGCGCCTATTACTTGGATTCAATCCGAATTTATGTATAAAATAAATAAAGCGTACGTGTATATGTGTTTGAAATTATCTTCACAGAACATTATGTTATCTCCCGGACGCAAGAACACAGCAGATTCGGAATAGTGACAATATTGAGTGAGCGGTAGCGTGCTCCCATGCTTCCACACGCACACCGGGTGGATACAATATATATATTAAAGCCTCCGCAAGAAATCTGACTTTTAATGTTATTGATACTATAATATTATTTAATAAGAGCTTCTATCTTTGAACTGTTTGAATTTAACAAAGAAGTCTTAACACTTGTAAGAAGAGTATTTGTAGCATTATACAATATTTTTTTAATATCATTTCTTTTTATCCATACAGTTACTAATACCAAAAATAGAAGAAACTACCAAATTAGCTCTCTCACTATAAACTAAAAGCATGGAGTATTCTTTTACTCAATGATCTATGCTTTCAATACACTCATTTCCATGTATATGTTCAATTTAACTTTTTTCTCTGCAAAATGAGTTTTACTATGGTTATATGAATAATAAATTTTTGTATTTAGCAAAGTTTATAAATTCACATTTAAAAAACTGAAATGTTTAAATGTATTATTATTGTTGCATTTCTTTCATTTACTGTTAAATGAAATATTTTTCTGCTGAGATATTCTAGCTAAATTTTAGAAGAGGCCACTTTTAGACTGCTTTGTATAATCTTGCCACAATTTGTAGACAGCAAGGAATCTCTAAATAGAACTTGTCCAATTCATTTCAAAAGTGATTAATTATTATTCTACACTTTCCTTCTTCTAAAAACTTCTCTCATTACTGTCCTTTTTTAAGCTAAAGGTATTTTATATTTATATTCTTATATATAATTTTATAAAAAAAAAAGAGAGAGAGAGAGAGAAAGATTAGAATATGAATTAGGGATGAAAAATGATTTCACAAATATCCTATTCTTTTGTCACAGATGTTTCAGAATGTTGGCCAATAATATAAGTGGCTCTACACTAATCTAGATATCTATAGATAATAAGATAAAAAAAATTTAAAAAATATGAGAAATACAGATCAAAAATAGAAAATAGATTATTTGAATCAAAAACAATGATAAGTATTTACTGACTTCTACAGTGTAGCATAAAAACTAATAAACAAATCCCTTGACTTCCTGCTAAGTGCAATGCAATTATATATATATATAAAAACATTAATAGCTAAAGCTAAACTTGTCGATAGAATAATCAAAATTACCCCCAAGTTCACAACTCATCCAGACTAGCTAAAGAAAATAAACTCTAAAACGCAATCAATGGTTTCATTGCTACAAAGGAGACTTAGTATAAATATGTTGTTATATTATAGTTCCTTACACTTGAGAAATCTGCTTGTAGCAGTGAAACCATTGGTTGTATTTTAGAATTTATTTTCTTTGGCTAGTCTGGGTGAGTTGTGATTTAGAGTAATTTTGTTTATATATATCGAATATGACAGCATTTATAGATATGTAGCACTTGAAGAGATAAACCATCAAATTGCCCATTAAATAGATGCAACTTTCCTATCAATAATTGTTAAATGCAGATATATAGAGAGATTTTTTTTTTTCAATTTATTAAATAAAAAGTTCTTTTAATGGATAAAAAAATAATTATATACAAAAGCTTTAAAATAAAATGAATAAAATTTTTTTGTCTTTTCTTTAATTTTTTTTTGTTTAATGAAATGTAATCTTAGCCTTGAATTGTCAGAATGAGTTGAATTTCTGATAATAACTGCTATTAGTAATTGTGCTTATTTCAAACTTTAGAACATGCATATTCTTATCTTGACTTTGATAGCATTGTTTGTATTAAATTCCACAAATAAATAAGAATATTATCAAAGTGATTTTTAAATTAGCCAAGATGATTTTGTAGCTTCATTTTAATTGATTTAGATTTAAATTTACAGGGAAGAGTTAATTTCTTAAATACAAACTGATTCAAATGAAGCATATTTAAAATTCACCTTTGTTGTTATTATTGTTTAATCTACACATATTTATATGTTCTTAAATGGAAAAATGAAGGTCAGGTCATTTTTTATCTGACCATAGTATATTTTATTCTTGGGGATATTGCACTTATTTAATTGACTCTTTATATGTTTATCTCTCTAAAAATTATATATATGCACCTAATAAATTGATTAATTCACTTCATAAATAATTGTAATCGATCTAATCTTTCGAATTTTTATTGAATAACTCTAAAGTTGCAACAAAACTTAAACTATCATTCAATATAAAATATTCCAGACAATCTTTCTCACTGCACATTGTTTCAATAACAACTTTAGTTCATCAAATGAGCTATACAGAAATAATATTAAGATTTTTATATATCTTAATTACAATTAATTTGATTTTAAGAAAAATGAATATTGAAGAATTATTGGGTTATTAAGACACATATATATAGGAAAAGTTTGACTAACATTTAAGTGTGAATGTTTGTGATGTCTGATGCTCAACTTAACAATTTGGATTATTTACGAATTATACAAATTATGAGAAGACACAGGTCTTCAATATTTTATACTGATTGATAGTTTACTTAAGATTTGTTATAAACTCAGATAAGAACAATATAAACATGGAAAATTTGATTGGTTATGAACACATGCATAATAAGTTTATGCATTATTATAAATCTTTTAACTTTATCTTTAACTTTTATTATATTTAATTATCTGAGAATTTAATTGGTGTCAAAAAATTAGTTAACACATTATTAATAACACATATATATATAAGTTGATTTAAAGTTCTCCATGGATTATATTACAATAAAGAATGGAAATGAGAAGATAATAGTCATGGTAAATAGAAATAACATTTAACCTTGCCAAGAAATTATCAATTACTACTATTGACAATTCACGAGTCCAAACCAGATTTTTTTTATTAATTTTATAATAGTTCCTTTGTTTGAGATTTTTGTTGAAGTAAAAGGAATCCTCTTTTACTTCAAATTCAAGATCTTATATGGATTAACACACAGAAATCTATTTTATAGGTGTGAAAATGTGGAAGAATAACATCTTTCTTGACATTCTACAAATAATATTTTAAACTTCTCTGGAGAGTAATATATGTTGAATTAAATATTTTCATGGATTGTATTATAATAAAAAATAGAAATTGGCCATAAACTTTGCTGATGATATTATTGATTAAATAACTTGAAAATTTAAAAGCTAGGATGCATCATATACAATTAATTGTAAATGTCTTTATAAAAACTCAAACTTTTCAAATATATTCAAAACTGTTAGTAATTTAATACAGGTTACTATAAGATATATTTCAAATGATATTTTTTTTCTTCCAATATTGTTGGCTATCCACTCACAGTACTATCATGGAAAATGAAGGTATGAATTTTACATATTTGACTATTAAATGTAAAGTTATACTCTCACTAATTAAGCTATTCTGCCCAATGGTATCACAAATTTTTGGACAAACATTATTCTAAATTGCTGTGCCAATAATGTAATTATATATATGTCTGAAGGTTTGTAATGATGGCATATTATAAGATGTGATATGTTGGACCATTTCCATCATTTATGAGTGAATTTTGAATGAATAGAAAATTTTAAACTTTATTTAAACTTTCCAAATACAAACAACTTGTTAGTAATAACTCACAAATACTAACCTGTATTGTCTATTTGTGTGTTATTACTAACAAGTTGTTTATATTTGGAAAGTTTAAATAAAGTTTACAATTTTTTATACATTCAACATTCACTCATAAAGGATGGAAATAGTCCAACATATTACATCTTATGTAATTATATAATCAACTATTCTATCAAAATAATAAAAGCAAACACTATTTTTAATTTGAAGTGCCTAAAAAGAGATAGATAATAAATAATGTAACAAAAAGCATTTAGGCAATTACACCTATAGTCTCAATTAATTAACTTCTACTCTGTAAACTCTCAAATTGCAATGATTTAATTTTTTTTAAAATTTTCAATGTTTTTCAACCATATTTCTTCTAATCAAAGTTATTAATTTAAGGATAATGATATTTTCACATAATATCTTACTGCTTGGAGATCTTTTTTTTTGTAGGGAAGTTTTATGGAATGTAAAAGTTTCTGGTTCAATTTACAAAAAATAAAACAAATATCAATTTGCTTATTCAAAATGAAATTTCTATGTTGCAACACTTATGAGATTTATCTCAGCCATGTCTACATTTAAAGAATTATGGGTACAATTGATATAAATACAGCTCTGATTTCAATAGTATATAGTGTCTCCAAAAATGGACAAATTTTGGAGTGGTAATTATCAATTCAAGAAAAAAAAAATTTTCAATTATAGTTATTAAATGAGAATTACCAATATTAATAACATTAGAAAAGTTCTATTATAAACAAATAAATATAGATTATTTTCTAAAAATTATCCACTAGAATTTGGAAGAGATAGGGTTTATATATATATATATATTTCTCAACTTTACTGATACAATATGGATAATGCATAATTATAGCATATTTAAAGTTATATTTTACAATATTAATTTTTTTTAAAGTTACAAAGTAATTTTTTAAATATTTGAAAGAAAAAAAGTGAAACAATAAATGACAGAATATTTAAAAAATTAAAAATTCATTAAGTACATGGTATTAAATTATTAATAAAGCCTGTCTCAACTTATATATATATATACTGTTTATATTAATGTGATCATGTGTACTAATTTTATCAATAGAGTACTGGGTTTTTGGCCATTGGTACTGATTATTTGTGAAATGTAACCAGTATAGTTTAGAAAATAAGTATTTTTGTATTTTTTTTTATTAAAATCATTTTGTTCTACTGCTACCCTTAATTCTTTTGCTGTATTCCTTCACTTAATGTGAAAAAAAGATAAGCATACTCATATTTTTTCAACTTATATTCTACTACAACTGTGTTCCATGCTGGCTGAGCTACTTCAAATGACCTTCTTTTAAACTTGAAAAAAGGGGTAAACTTAATTTATATTAAGCAAGTGCACTCATTCCAAATTAAATTACTAGCCGAAATTAAATTTAAAATTTACTGCTAATTGTTTCCCTGCTCAGGTAGACTTCTCAAGTGCATAATAAGACAAAACAACTCAAACACACTATTTTATTTTCTGACAATTTCTATTATACTTTTATTACTTTTATTTAATGGCTTCTGAGTCATAAATCTTTATTAAAAGAGATTATTTACCCCCTCCCTTTTGTTAATCCCTTTTCAAAGATGTCAACATTAGCCTGATTTAATATAATATGACTTGTATTTCTCTCAAGAATGTAAGATAATATTTGAATAGGCCAAGATTATCTTTTTTTGAGAAGGATGAAAAGAAATCTTAGAATACTAATTTTAAAGCAATGCTCTAACTGAATATGCTAGTTGGTTAATTATTAGAATAATCTACATCATTAAAACATCACTTTAAATTAAGTATCCATGAATTTAAAAGTCACCAGATTCAATGCACATGCTAAACTAAAATTGGTCAAGCCAGCTATACTTAAAAAAGAAAGGATAAAAGCACCATTAGAAATACTGTGTTCAAAGTGTTTTTTAAAAGAATATGGCAAGTTTAAAATTTTCTAAAATCATTTAATAATACAATTAAAAGACACAATAATAGTCCTACATTTAACTATAAATAATAATTCATTACAAAATAATTATTTCAGTACTACAACCACATTTTTCTTCTATGTAGGTTAGTAATGTGTTAGCTTCATATTTACATAATTATTTTTAACTTTTAAATTTGGAATTAAAATGACTATATAAAATTCCATCTGTGATGAAAGGCCCTCAATTATAAACTCATGTGTAAACATTATATATATACAAGTATTCTAAAAGTTTTAGCGCAGGTGAAGATTTTAATAGCTTTACAACTATAAATTTACAAACTTATAAAAACAGTATTTGAAAGTTTAATTATTTAAAGACTTTTACATTTGTTTAACTTTGTAAATTTGAACTAGCAAATCATTAATTTTTTGTTACAGTTTCCCTAATTGAAAATGGTAATCCTTGAAGAAAAAGTTAAATGCATTCACTACTTAACAGAAATATCCAGTCTGCAACATCAGTAAGATGAAAATTGCCTTCCAATTATAAGAAGAAAGCTCCCCACAGACATTTAATTAACAACTAGATTTTAAAAAGAGATCCTGGAAACTGGTTCAATTCATGACAAATTCAGATCAAAAGAGTTAAAGGCAGCGATGTATAGATCAAATTCGTTAAATATGTTGAACACTAAAAAAAAAAAAACTTGTTTTAATATTGTAAAATTTTAAATAACTAAACTTTCAAAGAAAGTTGTTAAAAATTTGTTGCATTTGAACTTTAGAAGCTATTATTTAAAGTTTAAAACTGTAATAAATATTTTAGAATAATGCATTTTTATTCCATAAATTTAAGGTTTTTATCTACAAATAAAGTATTAAAAATTATCTTTCTTTTTTTTTTTTTGCAAAATAATAAATTGTGAAAGATGACAAAATTATAAAGTGAATTAACGAAAAACTAAAATAAAAGAAAAAAAATTATGAAAAGTAGATGAATAATCTAAAAGAAATAAGTAGTTATGAATATCTAAAGAGTAGAGCAATACAAAAAACAAAAAGACTAGAAAAAAATATGTGACTAATGTTCAGAACTTGCTATCTTTTGGAGATATATCTAAGAAACAATATTCTTTATGGCTCATTATAGTTATCATTGATATCTTCATATTTTTAACTATAATAATGTTGTTTACTGTATCTATTTTATATTGTGTTTTTTTTTTATTTATTTAATTATTAAAATGCAATTATTTCACATTCTTGAAAAATTATATAATTTGATAGGCCACTCTTTATATATTTTTAATAACAGTTCAATATCAAATAATCAGAATAAAAATATATACATTTCACTTTTGTCAGCTCAGAAATCCAGACAAAAATAATTATTCACTAGCAAACTACTCTGAAACAATTATTTCAGACTCGAGCCAATTTTCTTTGGTATTTAAGGCAAGTTTTAAAAAATGTGTATTTTATTTAAATAGTCTACTGAACAAAATAATAATAATTTTATATATATATTCAAGATAGTGTCTCGTTTTAGTGCCAATTTCAATTTGATGCTCTACCACCCTGGGGGGGGGGGGCAGATATCTTACTATCTTATTTGTGGTATCAGTCCTGCAATTACTTGAACAAATTCAAGCTTAGGGTGACCAAAAGAAACAAACACTTTTTATAGTCATATTTATTTATTAACATTTACAAAACAGATCATAATAATATCCGAAATTTATTTTGTTTTTATTATTTAAAAGAAAGTATGAGGCTTCAACAAAATGTAGTATTGTAAATTATCTCAATATGATAATGACAAATTACGAGTATTTGAAAGTCATGATATGCAGAAGTCCCAATAATATGTTAGAGACATTGCATTAAAGCAAAAACAGGGACAAATCCGAAACATCAAGATGTTTGGTGTCTATAAGATAAGTGCATAGCATAAGTTCTTATATATTTGAATTATTGTTCGTAATTCAATATGAGTGATACTTAAGACAATACATCTAAAAACATGTTGATTGTTGTCAAGATTTAGCAATTTTATATCAACAAATATCTCAATTAATACATAAATACAATAATGAAAAAAAAACCCGAAAAACTGTAAATAGTTTTTTTTTAAAAAAGCCAAGGCTTGCAAATAACTTTAGAATGTGATTTTTGAAGACATTTTTAATGTATTCAATCATTTAATTCGTGCCTTTATTCTACTAGTTAAATATATATATAATTCATCTTTTTAAAGACTGTTTACAAATAAACTCCCCGTCAAAAGGATATATATTTTTTTTATTAACTAGTTCTCAGAACAAATTTGTTACATAAAAAATAGCGACTTGAAATGATTAGTTTTACTTTACGTACATTTTCTCTACACTTTTATATAAAAAGTTTAGATTTGTGATATTAAAATATATGTAATTAATTGATAAAGCTTGTCAAGATATAAATGGTATATCGGTCTGCTTTTATATAAATGCACATGAATGCTTGTATTTTATATGAAATAGAATTACACAATATCTGGATAAATATTTAAGCTATTGTTCATAGAGAAGTCTCAAAACTTATTAAAGACGATAGAGATAGAGTCTTATTGTTTAAAAAATGGTCCACAAAACAACAATATTTTATTTCAATATTCCAAAATCTATCATCAAATTTAATTTCAATGACCATTACAACTCACATAATATTTTTTTCCAAATTTTGTTTATCCTCATTACTTCTCAAATATGTAACCTTTTTTAAAAAATTTCTTACGTTTTCAGCCTATTTTGCTAGCTTTATTCAAAGCGGCTTATTTAAAAAGTATTTAAAATTAATATAAAAAATAAGAAGAAATGAATTCCTAACCAAAAGTGCACTTAGCCAAATAAATATTGGATGAAAGATGAAGAAATCACTTAACCGGGTATACTAACATATGTATGCAAATTATTAAATATAATACTACAAATCGATGTCCGTATTTCTTCAAAATAATATAGTAAACTTATAAATAAATATTAGAAAATACAGTAATTAAAATTTGTTAAAAAGAACAAAAAATATAAACATCACTTAGGAGTGCTTTCAGCTATCTGTGTAGTCTTTGTCAATTAATACTTTGAAAGGTCAACTTTCCCATAATTCCATGATCTTGACGTTTGCTACCTGCCTATTGATTAGTTTTGCAAGTATTTATATATTAACATAGCTTCCTTGATTTTTCTTTTATTATTATTTCTTTCAGTTTGCAATATTTTTACATTATCATTGAAATCAAAACTATATATACATGATTTATTATGGTCATAAAAAAACAGAAGCTGATAAATTATCATTATCTTTAGAATTTTGTTTCATATTTTGGACTCTTTTTAATAACAAGTGCTCTTTTGTTCTTTTCTCCAATGTGCATCTTGACTCACCTATATATACACTACCACACCTACACATCCATTTATAAATGATACAATTTTCATTTGTAAATAAGGTTTTCTCTTTACAATTATTTATTAATTTATGTAATGTAGGTGATGCATAAAATGCAATGCCACATATACCTTTATACATTTTCCTTATGAAACTTGCCTGTTGATTCGAAATATATGGTATTGATATCCAAATTTTATTATCAGAAGAATTAACATCATTATTAATCTTATTTTTATTTTTGTATTTAACATCATTATTAATCTTATTTTTATTTTTTTATTTATATCATAAAGGTCAGCTTTAAGCCACAGGATGATGTTTTAAATGTTGTGATTAAGTTTGTCAATTTTATATCTATTCAAGCTCTAAATAAACAAAAAAAAATAAATTTATTGAGTGAGGTGAAATCAGCATACAATGGTTTACTTTTGTACAACAGTATCTGATGGTTAAGTCAAGAAATCATTCTTCAAAGATTCATTGAGTGTTTAGATGAAATTAGACTGTTTTTACATAATGAGAAAATCATTGAGAATTATAATGAATTAATGGATGTTGAATGGCTTTTGAAATTAATGTTTTTTTACTGATATGTGTTCACATCTAAATGAATTAAATGTGAAACTGCAAGGTTATAATAAGACAATCATTGTCATGTTTGATTTGATCAAAGTATTTGAAGTTAAATTACAAATTTTCAACCATGATGTTATTTCATACACAAAATATTTTCCAATTATAAAAAAAGTTATTAACTGATTTAGAATCTCATGAGAAGCTAGATCACTCAGCACAAATCAATATCAGAACTACAACACTCAAATTTGATAGTAAATACACATACTGGCAGACATATGAGTTGATCAATCCAGCCACAAGCTACCAGATTTTTAACCCAATGTTGGGAATAAACAACAAGCAACTCCTTAAAAACTTCAGAAAATGGTCAATGGAACACAAGTTCTTTGACTTCTTGATCAAGCTAAATCTATTTGCACTACCAACATCCTATTTCTTATGATACATCATCTTTATAGATCAATAGACCATTCTGTAACATATGGCATGCTGCTGAAGAAACACAACACATATTTTACAATTGTACAGCAGTAAATACTACATGAAACAATATGCTAAATCAATATAGACAAGACAAACTATACAACAGCTAACAGATTTTACACATAAGCAGACAACCTATACAGCATGAGCAGAAATCTTTGGACTTTATGCATTTTGGTGCACATGATATTCAGCCTGGGAAATAATACCAGATGGCATCCAGCATCATTTTACAAGCTGCAACAAATAAGGAACAGAGGTGCAAAGATTGTACATCCATATATCTATACAGTCACCTGATCACTATTAAAATTACAAGCTAATTTATAAGACCATGCAAAACTAGTTATTATATAAGCCCAGCTTATTCAAACAAAACCGGCAATGAACAAGAAACTAAAAGAACAATATAAAATATGGATTCTCACACAGCTAAACAAATGAATAAAACTTTTGACCAATGAACAAAGGCAATAACAAAATATTAATGAGAAATGGAGAGAGGGGCACTAACTAACAACAAAATCAGAAATGAATAGTAAAGTTAAACAATGATAGCAATAACAAAAATATCATAATGTGAAAAAGTCTACAATGGGAAACCCACAGTTTCTAAAATATTGTAATTGAATCGGTTAACTGATGTAGACCCCTATTCAATACATCTATCCCTATGTAATTAGCAATGAAAATCTCAATCAAACCAAATCTGTAAAAATCTTCATGCCACTGTAACTAAGGCATAAATATATAAATATTGTGTAACATTTGTTGACCATAAAATATATTACTGAAACATAATAATAATAATAATAATAATAATAATAATAATAATAATAATAATAGTAATATCAGTAGTAGTAATAGTAGTAGTAGTCATCATCATCATCAACAACAACAACCATTATCAATCCACTGCAGGATGAAAGTCTCTCCAAGTTCAATCCATCTTCTCCAATCTTTAACTTCTCTTCTCCACATCACTCCCACAAACTTTCTTATTTCATCCATCCATCTCACATGTGGTCTCTTTATTGGTCTTTTACAATCTCTTTTAATACAGTTTAAGATTTTAATTTTCCATCTGTTATCATCTCTTCTAGAAATATTACCAGCCCACCTCCACTTTAGTCTTTTAATTTTTTCAATAGGGTCAGTAACACCTATTTGTTCTCTTACCCATATATTTTGTTTTTGATCTCTTTTTTACTCCTAACATGCATCTCTCCATACTTTTTTGAGTGGTCTGAAGTCTATATTGCTCTTCTGTTAAGTGTTGAAGTCTCAGATTTATAATTAAAGACTGATAAAACATATTTATTAAAAACCTTTCTTTTCAAACACAGAGGCATATTTCCTTTTAGTATCAAGTTATCTCTACCAAAAGCACTCCAACCAAGTTTAATTCTATAATTAATTTCATCCATTATGTTTCCTTCTGTATTAGTAACCTAACCAGGTGGTGGTGGTAGTAATAATAATAAAACAAAATTCCTAAATAAACTAAATATCAATGAACGATATTATTTAGAAGAGCACAAGTTGAATAAAATATAATAGTATAAAATTAATAGTAATTTAAACATATAAAATCAACATAAATAGATATTATTTAATGAAATTTTTGCTATTGTACATTGGATGTCAAATGTTTTATATCTGGTTCATATTTTGTCACAGTTAATAATGTATATGCTGAACTAGATTCATCTGTCATTCTATTTCTCAAACTGATTTTAATTAAATTCATTTATGAAGCAATGATTCACATGCATATGTAGAGGAGGAAATTGATAATATAGCATTCACTGCTTTTTTAAACAATTAAATGTTTCAGAAATAGCATTTCAGGTATTCACTAGTTCCTCTTCAGTATTATTTTTACATATGCCCAATAATTGATCATTTTACATTGTTTCTAACTCATTCCTCAAATCAATAAATTTCTGTTTCCATATGGATTAAAAATTGACTGATTGCATTTCCATAACTTCCAAATTAAGCCACTCAAAAATTTCTAACTTGAGACTATCCATTGATATTCTGTTTGTGTATATTGTCTGAACTGTGTAAATATTAAATAAAATTTATCAGTTATCAATTGGATAACAGCACAAAACTCTTGCAACAATTTTACGTGATCTGACTTTTTATGAGATTCTAAATCAGTCAAGAACTTTTTTATAATTGGAAAATATTTGAAGTTGTAAGAAATAACATCATGCTTGAAAATTTGTAATTTAACTTCAAATACTTTGATCAAATCAATCATGACAATGATTGTCTTATTATAACCTTGCAGTTTCACATTTAATTCATTTAGATGTGAACACATATCAGTAAAAAAACATTAATTTCAAAAGCCACTCAACAACCATTAATTCATTATATTTTTCAATGATTTTCTCATTATGTAAAAACAGTTTAATTTCATTTAAACACTCAATGAATCTTTGAAGAACTTTTTCTCAACTTAAACATCAGATATTGTTGTACATAAGTAAACCATTGTATACTGAATTCACCTTACTCAATAATATTTTTTTTGTTTATTTAGAGTTTGAATAGATATAAAATTGACTAACTTAGTCACAACATTCAAAACATAATCCTGTGGCTTAAAGCTGACCTTCATGCATAAAACTTGTGGATGTATAATGCAATGAAAATCCAAAATTGAATGTCCAATATGGTTGATAAATAAACTGTGAAAACCATTTTTTTTCCAGTCACACTTCAGCCACCATCTGTACTTACTGATACAATTTTGACAACATCTATTTCTTTTTCAGTGGATACATTTGAAACTTCATTGCAAATATCTATTCCTTTTGTAGTTCTTATTAATGAGATTAAACTGGTCAATTCTTTTTTTAAATTATTTCCAAAACAATAGCAAATAAAAATAGCCAAACAAGCTGATCCATTTATGCTGTACTTTCATCAAGGCAGAGAGAAATTAAACTAAAAGATTTTATATCTCTTTTTTGTTGGTAAGTTATGTTGTTAGCCATTAGCAGGATTTTTTCTTTAACTGTATTTCTAGCCAATAGTAAATCTTTCTTTCTCAATTTTTGCTTTGTTTTCAAAATCTTTAAAAAGAAGTAATGTGTATTTCATCCAAACTTCTTTCATATATTGTCCACCATTAAAATGTTTCCCATGTTTGGGAATTACATTTGAAATAAAAAAAACTAGCAGCAGTTATATTTGAATGATTTTCGATAAATTTCTTTATAGATGTTGACTGGATATTTATTTTTTAAAATGCTTTGTCAATATATTCTCTTTGTTCATCTTTACGTTTTTCACTGAGTGATTTATGATTGATCTGATAATGCCATTTTACCGATTATGTTCTCAATACAACTGTTCCAGAATATAAAAAACATACTGCCTTGGTGTCTTTGTTAATTATTCCATATTCAGCAGTCCACCAACTTTGAAATTCTCTACTGCTTAACAATTTTTGTTTTTATTTTCACTAGTCATATTAATATAATGATAACAAATTTATTTAAAAGTAAATGTTAATGAGCTTTAATAATTTTATATAAATTAAACATTTATTATATGTTAAAATATATTATTATTCTTCCATTTCACTTTTACAGCAAAGCTTCAAGCTAAAAAAAAAAAGAGTCCTACACATTTCGTTCCTTTGTTCTCGTGATAAAATGAATGGAGTCAGCATGTTCAGATCAAAAAAGATTAGGACAAAAAATCATTTTATTACTTTTACTTTAGATTTGAAAAAAAATACTTCAAAGAGTTATAAAATATTTTACTGTGTTTATTTTCTAGTTTTATTGGAATCATTTGACAGGTTCATAAAATATGATACCACAGTATACTGGTATCACTTTATTTGACTTAAAATATTCCCACCTACATATTGTGCCCTTTTGTATGGGTCACCATTTAATTTTTGTGCTAATCTATTAAAAATTTTAAATTTAAGATATATTTGAATATGTGATGTTAATTTTGCTTATGGTAATATTTCAAGGGGTTTAATTAAGGCAATCTATGAGTATTTGATATGTGAAATTGTGCTGATATAAAGAGAGACATTTTAAATGATGATGATTATAATATATAGTTGGGAAAAATGGCCATAATCAATACTGCATTAATATATTTAATAAATAGGTATTTAAAGCTAAACGTTGTTAAAAGACAAGTAAGAATAAATGCATATATTTATTGTTGATAAAATAATATTATAAGAGAATATAAATATTATTAATTATTATAAGTACTTAAATAGAAGATTAATATTTGATTTTAATAATATTGGATAATTATTTTAAAATCTATTAGAATATCTTATTTATTTAAAAAATATTTATTTTAAAAAGTGCAATTGTTAGTTTATTTTTAGACGATGACAAGCGTTTCTTGTGTTGTAGAGAACAGATGTTAGTTAAATAAACACACACATGCTTGGAAGTTGTTTAATAAAGTTGCATAACTATTTTAAAAGAAAGTGTTATAAAATTTATAAATAATACGTGAGCTATCACGAGATAAAATAAAGATAAATAAATGTAGAATATTAAATCTGATTTTAGAATATTGCTTTGAAAATATAACGTATAAAAAGACTTAGTGTATTTTAAATAATTTTATAAAAGTTAAAATTAAAATCAAGTAAGAGTATATTTTAAAAGTGTTTAATAAATTTAAGTAAACGATAAAGATTATTTTAGAAATTTAATAATGTAATAAATATTAAATAAGTCATTATTTATTTTTAATTTTGTGTTGTTGGTAAATATGTAAATAAGCCAGCAAATTGATTATTTAAATGTACCAATCAAATGGGAAGTTTCTTCCGGTATAAAAGCTCAGGTCAATTGTTAGGAGGGGACTCTGTGATTGATTTTTCAAGTTAATTGTGTTATTTAAAATAGCTACGTAAATTTTGTAGACGCTTTTAAAATCATTTTCAAAATTATAAGAGTGTCTTGTAAATAAGTTATAAAAGTTTTAAATGATAGACATGCAGTGTTAATTTAATTTTCCCTATCGATCGTCTCTATATCAAGCTCAATTTACAAGCAAATAGTCATGGGAACATCATATATAGTGAAAATATATCGGAAACTTTATACTAAAAGTATGACAAACGCTGGATTAGTTCGGATAATTACGAGATGGAGAAAAGTAATATTTTGGATAGTATATAATTTTAAAAGTTAATTGTTATTGACTATTAGAAAATTAAATACTTTAAAGAATAAAATACTTCTTTATAAAGAAAGTATTTTGTAAGATATAAATTTATATATATCTTAAGGAAAGATATTAGAAATGAAAGTAGCTTTGAATACTTGCCTTGTTAAGTCTTTATGATTAAAAGACTGAATGTGGACAATTTTAAAAAGGCAAATAGATTAAAAATATATTTAGCTAGAAATCTTAATATAATAAAGATTATTATATTGAAATAATTTAAACGCTGGTTGTTTAGATGAAAAAGCTTATTCTTACCTGGATATTTTGTTAAGAGATGCGCAAGTGGACGTCCCAGTTAATTTAAAATAATTAAATGATAATTTTTCATAAAACTAAAGACTAAGCTAAGATAATAACTTTTGAATAATATTTTAAAAATAACTAAATCAGGATCCTATAAACTATTTTAATTTTATTTTATTTCTTATGGAAGAATTAACTTTTATTTTATTTTAAAAGAACGTTTTCATTTTTCATAAACTTTTAAAAAAACACGTGATGGACCGGAAACAGGAAATGGTGTTCTAGTAAATGTGTACCTAGGATTTTAAGAACTATTATGGTTAAAAGAAAACATCGCTGGAATTACGTAATATGAATTCTGTTTATTTATCTAATATAAAATTTAAATATTATTAATCTATTAAAAATAAGATAGGTATATTTCTTAAAATAGTAACTAAAAATAATATAATAATTAATTGCATAAGTTTATTTTATAATTAATATAACACGGAATATGTTAAAGAATGATCGTGAGTGTAAATGTGAATTATTTTTATGAAGCTGTAATTCCGAAGAATATTGGAAGATGGACTGTACATTAAATCATTATTGATGGTAAAAATTATATAATAATAATAATTTTGATGTATTTAATATGATTTCTTTAGATCAACTAAATGATATATTATTGTTGAATGGATGTATGAATATTTTAAAAATACACACATATTATATTGGCAGTAACAGTTTTATTTAAATATGCATAATTTGAATTTATGATATAAATACGATGTAACATTACATAAGAAGCTTAGAAATAATTATATGATTCTTTCGTAAATAAATTTTGATTTTTATTTTTATTATTATTATGTTGGAGTATTAGAATTATATTTATTGTTCATACAAGTAATTATTTTATTTCAAGTTAGGAAGAGATCTCAAAGTCTATATTTTATTTTATTTTATTGGATAAATTAAGTTAAGTTTTATGTAGAAGTTTATATTTGAGTTGGAGATTTACTGAATATAGATGATGAAGTATCAATAGTATGGATAATTAGTATTTATTTAAATTGATGATTGTTTTCCCGGAAAGTTTGAATAAGTTTAAAAGGATGTTTTGTAGATAGAAAGTTATTAAGAAGGAGTAGAATAACACATAAAGTGGAGTAATAATTTCACATAGAAAAGAATCATAGAATTTATCTAATATAATGCTTTATGAATTCGAAATTGATGAATAATTTAATTATTATTATTTTAACAGTACATATATGTAATGCATATTTGATAAAACATGTAGCATGAATTGCATTAAATGAAATATAAAATTATAATCAGTTATTTGTTATTACATTATAAAGATACATTAGTTTTATATTATACTATTAGAGTAATGCTGATATTAAAGTGAACACATACTAGTACATGATGAAATGAATAACAGTAATACTTAAGTGATGTAGCAATTTAATTAGCAAAGTTTAATTGTTTACATATGCTACATAAATATTGTTTACATAAATTTTTCTATGTAATAATTGAGGTTTACTGATGCTTGTTTAAAGTCTAAGTTTTGGAAACATACTTCAATGTTATTAGTACAGCATTTTAAAAGAATGTATCAATTATTTATTAAGAGTATAAGTTAATAACAGTGTAAACATCTTGTATTAATATTTTTGTATATGTTATTTTCCTTTGTTTTTCTAATTTTGAACTGTAAATATTGTAAATAGATTCTTAATCAAAGTTAATGTAAATAAATTTGTTTAATTTGTTTTAAAAGTGTGTCGAGTTCATTATTTTACACCACAGCATTTGACAGCAGATAATTTGAAGAAACATAATATTTGCACAATATGAATTATTATTATTATTTAGAAATAAATACAATATTTTCCTGATTATCATTTATGAGAATTGATTGACATTATTACATTATATTACAATGGTCATAGAGTAATTATAATGCATAATATAAGAGTACAATATTATTTATTGCCACAGATTATTAAGTTGTAAGATTTTGATCTATTCTAAAATTAAGATACTATATGAAAATAAAAGATATACATGTTATTATTATTTAATGATTGATGATATAATAGGAATAGATAAGGTTAAGTTATACCCTAAGAGTATTATTATTATTATTATTATTAAAATAAGTTAGGTGTATTTAGGTTTGATATAAAATCCCATATCATACTTATTTACATGAGTTATCATTACTTTAAGATAATTAGAAGAACCTGAGATTATTTAATTATATTTTTAAAAATTAAAAGTTAAGATTTATTTATTTTATTATTATTAAAAATAGTTTATTTTATTTAAAAGCCATAAGAATGCTGTAGAGGTAGTAGTAAGTTAATAAGGAGGTGACAGTATTCTTATGCCATTGAGACAGTGTCTTGGAAGATATTGACTCAATGTAAATCTACTTATTACTTTGTAACTTTACTTCACAGTCTCATGATTTTGATAAATATTTATTTAATTAGTACATACTATAGAACTATATTGATTTTGATAATTGATAATAAATTTAATTAGAATATGATAATATAAAAGTAATTAAAAATAGATATGCAAATTTTAATTAAGCATTATAATTTTAATTGAGCTAGTCGTATTTCAAATTATATTATACATCGAGAAGTAAGGGTACAATATGTATACTTTTTTTTTCAAATTTTGTAATTTAGTGCTTCTAATCAGAGTTTAATTGTAAATTGAATTCTAATATTAGATTTATTTATTTTACCTTTAGTTTACAGTAAATTTTTATCAGTACAGATTTTAGCAACAAAAAAAAAATATTAAATAATTTAAAGCATAGAAAATTATGATATGTAAATAGTTTGCATGCCAATAAAAAATTTGAATGTGCCATTTCTGGAACACATGCCATAGGTTTCCCATTACTGGCCAACGGTATTGTACCTAATACTTTCAGCACATTTGGCTATGTCACTTAAATCAATTCTATTGTATATATGTTAATATTTATATATAATTTATTGATAAAGGTTTTAATTACAATAAGACATCTGACAAAGAAAGTTATTCTTGATAAGCATGGATATTGTAAAGTCATTTATCTTTTTTTTTCTTATAATATGATAGTAATACTTTATTATGCATGATAATTGAAGCTATCATCTTTTCAAATTTACCTAAATAAGATTAATTTAATCATTTGAGTGAATGACAATAAAAACTAGTTTAAACATCTAAGAATTGGCATACAAATGTTTAGCTTTTGAATCTATCCTAACTCCCATAATGTAATGTAAAATCTAATGAGTGGAAAATGACTTAGATTACTTATTTCACAAATTTAAAATTTTATGAATGATTTTTTTTTACATTGAAAATGGTTACTATACCACGTCAAATGCTTGTTATCACTTTATATTTTTTCATAACTATTTGTCAAAAGTAATCATTATTTATTATTATATAGACAAATTATAGTGAAGCTTTTCATGATTAGAAAAAATTAAAAAATGTTTTGGCACATACCATGTATCAGTTCTCTGTAATGATAAATTTCTATATTGAGCAAACAAACAATCCTGTTTAAAGTTTGTAAAAAGGTTCCAATATGTAGATAAAGAAATTATCTCTGCAAAAGTAGGCTACCAACAAATGGAATCTCATTCATTATTGTGAAAAGAATGGTGCCTTGGAGAATTATTCTCAAATAATATAAGAACTGTGTGTGAATTGTCTTTTTGTTACATATTTTTACCAGATGGTTGCCCAATCATAACTGAAGAAAGGTTAACAAAAGTTTTTACATAATTATCATATGCTTTTTTTAGTGAATTATAAAATAGTCTGTTGAAATTCTTAAGATAGCTGACAGTTTAAACAAGTGCTTATGAAAGATTTTTGTCTTTTTCTTCACCCTATATTAATATTTTTATAAAATCAGTTAACCCTAATGCAAAAAAAAATAAAGAATGCAGAAACTTTTGTTATCTTTTCTCTTACTAAGATTGGATATCATTCAAAATATGAAACATTAAAAAACTTGTATACATAATCTAATTATTTGGTTTACAAGTTTTTGTAATAGTATAGCCAAGGTAAACATGAATAAAATTTTAACAAAATGTTAATCTACTTCTGTGGAGATGAATTCTAAATATTTATGGATGAAAAATTAAGAAGGATTCTTTGATTGCTGATCATAAGAATTTTTCCAGCCTTATATATATATATAAAATGTTTGATTTTCTTATAGCTTTACATCATTGACTACATTTGATTTTCTTAAAATGTTATGATTTATTCATGAAAATCTTGCTTAAACCATCTTAAAATGCTTCTGGTCAATATCCAGCAATAAGCTTATAAGCTTTAGAATAGCCATTGGCAGGTGAACAGACTTTGTATTTCATATGAATAGTGCCAAAGCAGAAACATTTATCATTTAAGAAATTAATCTTTATTTCAAAAGTTGTGGTTTGTATATGAACACTATTTGAAACTTTCAAGCATTTCTTTTTATTATGAAAATTTTATGTGTATATATATAATAACAATGAAAATAAAAAATATAATGGTAACTAACTATTATATACAGTCTTTCAATCCGCAGAAGTACTTTCGGTTAATATATATATACGCCCTAGAAAGAACATATAGAAGCACACAATCTATTAAATCTATCAGAAAAAAAAAAAAAAATTTCAGAATTACTTTGCATTTGCAAACAAGTGTCCTTTCCAACTCCAAAAAAAAAAAAAAGCTAAATAAATGAAAAAATAAAAGACAAAAAAAATAATTATTATTATGCATTGGAGATGAGTTTTGTGATAATTATTCAAACCAATATGTAAACTACAAACATGCTTACAAATAGAATTCGTTGACGTATTACTGTGTTTATTTGATGTTTTTTAACTGCTTCTTTATGCAAACTTTTCTTTCTAAAATGCTTCAATACTTAGTCTGATTTTGCATTCCATTTTCATTCATATCTTTCTATTGAAAACAATTAATATTACATTTCTTTAAAGTATTTCTGAGATGATTTTTATAATATGAGCAGAAAACTGTCACTTAAAAATCATGTTCAAATTCGATATCAAATATTTTTAAAGAAAATCTGTTAATGTTTATTTGCTCAACATGTACTATAAATGAAATGTGACTTTATAATAGTGTATTCTATTGTATCGTCTAAGAAGCTGACGAACATATTGAATGGACTTTTAGACATCATATATTTAACATATTGTGGAGAATATTTAAATATAATTTTTAATATTTTTATCCACATCTTTTAAAGGCATATTGAGTTTATAAGTTTTATTATATATTAAATAAAATTTATGTCTTATTTGCTTATAAAATTCTTCAATCGCTCATCGCTTGAAATATATGTTACGAAATTATATTTCCTGGAAATAATTTTATTATCAACAATAACCTTTGATCTACTACAAAATGATAAATAATTACTATTTATTAAATTAAAAAGTATTAAATTTCACTTAACCTTAGATATAGATTTTATTAATACTATCTATTCTTTAAATTGAAAGATCAAAAGTGAAAAAGTATCAGCTTCTTTTAGTATGCATTATAATTTTGTATTTTTGCAGCATCTGACTATAAACCATTATTGTTTTTTTCAGCGCCTTCTGTTGTGTGTTTGAAATATAATTAGTTATAAATAAAATCCACAAATTAATTCATGTGTTTATAATGGCATGTTTTTTTGCTAATTTACTAACATCATTACATTTTGAGCTAAGTCATTATTGCTAGATGACAGTTTTAAACATTTTTTAAAATAAAACAAGTAAAATCTAATTAATAAGATTCAAATCCATTTTGATTTCTGAAGGATGTTGGGACTTGGCATAATTGACAAGTGTTTCTATGAAACTAGTCATGCAAAGCTTATATTGTCATAATTCACTATTCAGAATGTGTCTATTGTATAACATCTAATATTGTAATAATATAACAAGCTATATAGGGTAGTTAAAGGATTTTATTTCTCATATAATTTATTATAAAGCATTACATTCCAGAACATTTTTGTTTCTAACATAACAGGCTTTTGAATTTGCAATAAGTTACTTTTTAAAAGTTGTAATAGAAACATTTTTTTCAAAAATAATTAAATACACCTGTAGTTTGCATTCTGTCTTGCATCAGCATGTCATCTATTAATGAATAATTCTAATTATGTTTTCATAAAAATAAGAGAACAATTTTTTGTTGTTGAATCATAATAAATAAATCTGACCAAAATGAAATATAAAAATCTGAATATTTGCTGCTCAGAAAGATTGAATTTTCTTTTTATTGAAACTGGGAATAAAGAACCTAATTTTAGTATGTTAATGAATTGATTAGATTCCAATGTCTAGTTGGAATATTATGCATGGTGAATTGGATGATGATGCAATAGCTACAGAAATAAGAGTAGTAGGAAAATTAAAGAGAGAGAGAGAGAAAAAGAAAGAGAGAAAAAAAGAAAAAGAGAGAGAAAAAGAAAGAGAGAGAGAAAAAGAAAGAGAAAGAAAAAGAGAAAGACAATAAGAAAGAAAGAAAAATTAAAAAATTCAAAACTAGTGAAATAAAAACATAGTATTAAAAAAATTTAAGCTTTAATAAAATACAAACTGTTTCTCAAGAGAGATTTTTTCTTTGCAGCAATTTTTCTTAACTCTCTTTTGAAGTATTATAATAATAAGACAAATGGATATCATTTTTACCAATTCATTTCAAATTTTGTTTTTACTAGATAATAAAATCAATAATTAAATCAATAAATAATTCAATTATTTTTTTAAAAAATTGCATTGTTAATTCTAATATATAAAAGTTCATCAGCCACATCCTCATTTTTGTGCACTTGTGTTTATTCTATGAATCAATTTTCTTTGCACTCATATATATTATCCTATAATTTCATCTATATTTAAACTAAATTCTATGCTTATTTTTAAAATCTATTTTCAGTTATTTTTACAAATATGCAGAGATTTATAAATTAGATGAAGATTTATAAAATTATAAATATATAATAACAAATCTCTCACTATTTATAAATCCATATACATTTATGTTTGCAAAAAATATTCTTCATAATGAATTAAAGCAATAACATTAATCATAATATGAAAAAAATCTCTTATAAATTTATATTTTGAAAAATCAAAATATTTTTTTAAAGATGCAATCCACTTATTCTATCTAATAAACTTTTTGTCTATTTCTTATACACGTATATTAGTCTTATAAATAATCTATAAAATATTTTTAAATGCTTTTATTTAAGTTAGAATGTATGTCTGTTAGTTGGTGTGTTTGTTTGTAACCTTTTGTAATCACTTTTATTATTTAAGTTAAAATACAATTTTAAAATTGAGGTTTAGTAAATTTAAATTCAATATAATTTATTAAAAATGTATATATATTTTTAAAATCTCTACCAATGTGATAAGGCATAATAATATTTTAAATAAGTGTTCTAGTTTTTTTTAGATATGAGGAGGATTGAATATTTTGATATCAAATTTAAACACTATTCTTGCAAGTTCTATTTGCTTTAAGTAATGCATGCTATACAAATTAGTTTACAATATAGTTTTATTGTGCTTTTTTTAAAAAAAATTCAAATAAAAAAGAAAAAATGTCAAACAATTTTCAACAGGAAAGTAAATTACTTAATGCTTTATTATACATATATATATTGTTATGTACACATTCTAAATATGATATATACGTAAGGTACTCAAACCTGAAAGATGGCTCACTTGGTTAGAGCATTACCTTAAAATTCAATAATCAAAAATCTAAGGTTCCAGGTTTGAAATCCATGCTAGTACTGTCACTAGTCAGGCCAGAAACACCTGAAGAAGAGGGGAGAATCATACCTCTCAAAATGTTGTGCATATACTAAACTGTTTGATGTGCTATTACTAACAGTTAAATGTATTTGGAATATTTAAATAAAGTTAAAATTTTTTAAAGACATTCAATACACATATTAGATGATGGAAATATTCCAATATAAAAATACAACTGGAGTAGGGTTGTCTATGCAACCCTTTTGCTAATATAATTTTTTTCTCTTGCATGTAATTCTACTGATCACGTTTGTTATAGAACACTATTTATTTTAAAAATTGAGATTATTTACAAAAACTAATTGCAAGTGAAATGAAATGCAGATTGAAATAATGCATTCAGTTTAAACTGAGAAGTTTGTTTATAATGTTTTTCTCTCAGGAAGTCATGTGACATTCAAGCACTAAGAGTGCCAGATTGATATAAAGTCCAAAGACTTATATCTCTCAAGAATTCCACTCATACAACTGCACACTGCACAAAATATTGTTATTAGAATATTCTAAACATACAGAAAAATATAGATGCATTTTGCTACTATTTTAAATAAGAAAAGCAACCTTTCAGAAACAAAAGAATAATTAAAATAAATAATTATAATATGTTTATGAAATTATTTTTATGATAAAGATAATAAAAATTCATCTATAGATTATAAAGTAAAGAGCATCATGGGATCGTATCTGTGAAGAAATACCTGTCCTTCTAGTAGTGAAACATATATCATAGTACAATAATGTATATTTATATTCTTCTATCCAGCCTTAATTAATTATTTTTTAATAAAAATAATATGATGTTCATATAAACAGATCACTATTGTATGATTAACCAGGTTTATTATTAGTCCATCTACTTAAAGGCAAAATCTTAAGCTTTTCTATGTTTAAATTTTTTTTAACCATTCACTCCGCAATACCTTAGAAAAAAAGATATAAATAAGATTTTTAAATAGACTATCACACATTGAATTAGATGTAAATAAAATTGAAAAGACGTCAGCTCCAACCATTGAAAAGTCCTTTTTTTTTTACTACAGCTTTCATATTACATTGATAAATCACTATGCACTATACATAAATTTTATAAACAATTTTCTCTTACAACTTCCTTGTGGCACTGATAAAAATCCATACAAACATAGAAGCTGATCAACTTATATTAAGACTAATGATGATGGTCAATGAAATGCTAAAGTGCAAATATTTAGTGCATCAATTTCTTATTATAAATTAGCTCATTCTAATACAGCTACATATTAATCAAAGAAGAATCAGAGATTCATATCATTGGAAAATTTAATTGAGAAGTTCATTATCAAAATATGTAATAAATAGGTTAACACATTTTGAATTAGATGCAAATAAATTTGATGAGAAGTCATGTTCAAAAAATTATCAACTTTTTCATATAACATGAAGGCTGCAATAAAAAGTATATTGCATAAGCATCTCTTATGTCTAATTCAAAGTTTAATAATATATATATAATATGTTTTGATGTCTAAATTTCTTAATTAAGGTTTTTAAAAATGTGAAACTCTGATTATGCCTTGATTAGCATAAAGCAGTTTTGGAATAGACTAATTTACAGTGTTTACAATGCTAAATATTTATACATTAATACTAAATTGGTCACAATTGCAGTATTAATATAAGTTCAACATCACTTTAAGGCAGCTATAGTTTTCAGATTTGAGTCAGTCTTCATCAGAGTTGAAAAACTTATCATATTGCCTATAGCAGTGATGGCAAACCGTTTTACATGTGCTTGTCAAAAATTTCCAAAAAATATTTATTGAATGATTGGCATTCCATACAATTATTAAATCAAAATATAAACAACTTAATTATTGCGTTTTTTTTTAATTTATAAAACAAAATAATAATAGTAATAGTAATAATAGTAGTAGTAGTAATAATAATATATAGTGCACATGCATGTGTCATGAAAGGACCAAACTATTCCAAGCTCTACCAAAACTCAGAAAAAGAATAACAAAAGTGTTAAAATCCAGAATTGAAGATAAATGAAATCAAGAAAATGACAGCCTTAAAAAATAAACATTTTCTAAGCCAAAAAAGTAAATATAAAATATTTTTATACTCAATTTTCACACACACCAAAGTTACAAAATGGCATCAGAAAAAAAAAGTGTCAAATGACACTGAAATAAAAAATATTGGTTCAGACAAAGACACCAAAAACATATGCAAATATCACCAAACTACCATATCAACCACATGGAGTGAAAGAAAAATTGTTCCAGGTCAGACTGGGATATTTAGAAAAGCAACACAGAATGACATTAATGATCTAAACTTACAAAAAAATACTAAAGTTGAACCTCCCACTGATACTATCGATATATGGACTCAAGAGTAATTACAAAAAATTAATATACAATTTAATAGCACAATCCCCAAAAAGCTTTTTAACACATTCAGAAAGTTGGTTTTCAACAAAGTCTTTTGTGCTGTCGGTTATGAACTCTCACTGTATAAATTTCCAAGGGAGCTGCTCTATAAAAGCCTGACATCAATTGCACTCTGGGACACAATTGCAACCATTGGACACCATCCCAATTCCCTGTATATTGCTGTTGAGTTTTTCAAAACATAAGTGAGAAAGATTTGGAACTCAGATTAAAACCCTGGGAAATTACACCTTAGTCCTCATTGACAAATACCTACAGAATTAATACTTTGGCTACAATATTTTAAGATTTTAATAAATTAATACAGCCATTTGGAGAAGCAATATACATTAAGCTGATCTACTTAAATGACACCCTTATACCAATAGCTAGCAACACTTTCAATTTTAAAATAAAAATAAGAGAAACCATTAATCCAGAAGATATACTAATGCAGAAGTTGACTAGGACACAATATTGACCATTTATATTAAAGGTTTAAAATCAAAATGCTTTGTATGTGAAGAGCATGGCCACCTGGTGACTAACTGTAATCTAAACATTAAAGAACAATGCTAACTACAAAGCGATATCAACAAAGAAGAAAAATTAGCAAATAAGCCTGTGCACTTAACAATCAAGAAGACAACTCAGGTTCAAACCAAAAATCAAAATCAAAAGACTGTTGAAGAAACACACAAAATATTCTATCACATACAGCTTTCAAAAATAATGAAGACCAATTAACCACAACCCAATGCCAAAAAAGGAAAACTATAACAAAATTGACAATAACAACTGAAATATAAGAAAGCATAAATCAAAAGAGCAAAACCCAACATCAATCACAAAGCAAAATAAACACAGATGAAATCCCAACAAATAGATTAATAAAATCATCAGTAAACCTAGCAATCAGGTCTGAACCCCAGATAAAAATTAAAAAAATGATAAAACACACCTAAACACATTAGATTTGTTAAACCAAACATTGAAATGGATCAAATGCCAACAAATAAATTAATAAAATCATCAATAATTATAGTAATTGGATTCAAACCCAAGATAAAAACAAAAAACAACTGGTAAAGCACATCTAGACACACTAGATTTTTCAAAAAACATTCAACAAAATAATGAGACAAATGGTATGAAACAAGAATCAAGACCACACCTCTTAGTTGATCACTATGAAGAAAGGAATAATTTTGAACTATCTCAAGCAACTAGAACCAAAACAACACCACAGAGGAAATTATCAAAATATTATCCCAACCTGTCACAAATAATGCAAAAAAACAGAGCAAAGACAAAGATCAGGAAGAGCCCAAAAAAGACTAGAAAAATCAAAAAAGTAAAAACAGAAGGGTTTACTGATGAAGACTCTGATCAAAAATACAAAACAGTCAAAACCACCAACAAAGAATATGAACTTCAATATGAAGATGCTCAAGAGTTAACACCAATACCAAATCAAGGGATCAAGGCCAATACCAAAATATATACTCTTTTTAATGAAAGTTAAAAATTGCTGCAATTAATGTCAGCGGTCTAAACTTGACCTCAAAAATGTACAAAATATAACAATGTTTTAAAGACACACAAACACATATAACTGGACTTCTTGAGACAAAAATTTATACAGTATCACAATTGATCCAACAAGATATTTGAACAAAGAGGGATTCACTCTATGCTCTAGGGACTCTTCTTCTCCAGCAGCAGGCATTGGATTTTTTATATCTAATAACTGCCCCTTTACAATGTTTAAAATTGGCTGCATAGATTCAAGTCTGTCTACTGATTGCCACCTTTCATCACAAGATCATAACAATTAATGGTTTTTTATATATATGCTCATCCAAAGTTACAAAATAAAAATAATTATTACAAATATTAATGCCATACTAGGTGCTACATCAGATTCAATCATCATCATGGTTAATTGTAATTTAACATAACACAAATTTACAAACTGATGGCTCCATAGAGTATCTGTATGACTGGCTAAATGGGAGAGGTTTTTTACTGGAAGCAGCAATATCATTTTGCAATAGAGACTTCTCTTCACTAATTGACTTTAGTTTTTATTCTCCAATCCTTCATCATCTAATAATGATTAAACTCATTCCATCAACATTCTCAGACCTCTCAGGGCAAATAATCATGATAGACCTCAACCAAATTCAACATCACCTCTCCTACTAAACAGAACAATAAGAGTATTAATTCTAACAGCTACTACTGAATTCCTGTTCTCGGAATTGTACATTATCTTGCAAAAAATCCATGGAATTGAATTATATTCCATACAACAATATCAGGCTTACATAAACATAGTTTCCTTTAATATTAACCACATTGTAATAAAAGAACAACCCCCATCAAAACTAATAGACCTTGCAGGTCAACTACATAAAAGAATAAAAATGGAGGAACATCAGTATTTTGGGATCACCAAGCAGCTACAGGCAATGTATTTGAACCCAGTTCTGCCCAAATAATGTACAGAAAAGAGTGATGCCAAAAGAAAAGTCAAAAAAGCTTTTTACGTAGCAAATGATCTCAGTGCCATTAATAGAAGAGAAGCATGTTTGCTCTCTCCAAACAATGGACCAACTAATTAAAAATTCAAACTCATTTCCATATGTGTACAATAAATCACAATAGTCTTCATTCACAAAGCTATGAGTATGAGATTCGAACATTAAATCTTGAAAGCACTAAGCAGAACTATTAACAAATTATAGTATAATTATAGCTTCACTAACACATGCCAAAAAAGTCGCATATTTATAATTATAAAAGAATAATGATGATTAATCCATCCCCTCAAATGCAACAATACCCATTTAAGCTCACTCAAAAATTACCTCAAAATTAAAAAAGGAAAATTTGCCTCACATGACCACACACTTAGACCAGAGAATATATCAGATGGACCCTAGGAAATTTACCCACAATTAAAGTACCAATGGCAATACAAACAAGATGGAACCCACACAGGTCACAACATGATCAGGCCTATCTCCCGTTATTTTAAGCAAAGATTCCAAACCAACAAAGACCTTAAAATTCCATCTTATATATTTGGCATGCCAGAAACTAAAACACCATTTATCTTAAATGACTTTGCAGCAAAGCTAACCACCTTTCCAGAAGCTTACCACCTGAGTATTTCTGGAATCTGATTATTCATTTTAAAACACATGAGCCAATACAAAGTAAAATATCTATGCAACATAGCCAATCATCTAACTCAAAGAATACAGACCATAGAAGGTGTCTATACTGTTGCCATAGTTCCCTACAATAGAAACCAAAACTGTTGCCATAGTTCCCTACAATAGAAACCAAAAAATAATTCCCTCACTCGAAGATCTGCATCCAATATCAATGGGGCCTTTGCCAATCAAAATAATAGAAAAGTTCATCAAACAAAAAATTAAACAGTACATAATGCCACTAATATCTGAAGTGCAACATGCCAAAAAAGGATCATCAATCCACACAAGCAGCTTTGCTATTCAAAGATGTGTTTGCATCAGTTAGGGAGAGAAAATGGGCCCATAGCAGTCCAACTTGATATAGAGGCATCATTTGACTCAATTAACATCAATATACTATTAGAAATGTTTAAAAAACACTGAAATCCCTAGGACATACCTGTACATTATTGCAAATCTGCTTCTAGGTCGAGAAATGCACATATCCCTCAATGAAAGAAACTCACGACCCTTCACTCCAATCCAATATTTATCACAGGAATCCCCATTTAGCTCCCTGCTCTTCATATTCTATATAAATCCTCTCATAGAAATGATACAAGAAACATTTGGTGGGATTGAAATACCTAGAATGGAACAACATATAACTTGCCTGATATACATGAGTGAGGTCATGGTCTTTCTATCCTAAAAAAACAGATTCCATAATTACAAAAAATTCTTCATGATTACACAGCACAATATAAACTGACAATTAACCAAAAAAGACCTCAGCATGGTTACTTTTCACAGGAAGACCATGTACACCCATCTATCAATTCAAGCCAACCTTATTCCTGTGTTTTCCATTTCATTTGGAAATCACAGGTATTAGATGTCAGGTGCAAAATAGACTTAAAGAAGAAGCAAAGTGAACTGCAGACTCCCTCTTGAAAAAATATCTGTCCATTTTTTCCAAAGTACAATTAATCAATCAATTAATATTAATCAAAATAAGTGTCTATGTGCCAATTATATCATATTCAAAAGCCTTCACTTTAAACATTAGAATAATATTCAGTCAACTCCTCTGGTCAAAAAAACAGTCACAATATCTAATATCAAGATTAGTCATCCATTTATAAAAAATTGACTAGGTCTAAAATAGTATTGAAATTTTTCACATACAAAAACTAAGAAATACAATAATCAACCTACTAAAACAACATCTGAAACTTATGCATCTAGTACATATTACCCCTACTGACAGACTACCTCCAGCAGGAGCATATATTTCATTTATTTACCAATTTAAAACCACAATAGAGATACCAGAATAATATGAAAACAAATATTCATATTGGGAAGTATACAATCTAAATGAATAATATATTGATACTAATGACCACCTGCCTATGCTAGGAATAAATAACAAAAGATTAATCAAGGAATATGAAAAATGGGTGTTAGAACTCAAATTCTTCAATTTTCATAATCAAAATGAACCTTACTGCCATACCAACAACTTTTTTTCTCCATTATAAAAGGATGTATGTGGACATTGATCCATTCTGTGGACTATGCCACTGGGACGAGGAGACATTGGAACATTTAATTATCACTGTGTAGATTTGAGCCAAATAAGAAATATAATGTCCAGCACTTACAGAAAACCAAACACTACAATTGAGCAAAGTATTGCCATGTATCAGAACTGATCAATCCCAAACATCACAGCAGTTATATTCATGATCCATTCATTCTGGTGCACAAGATGCAACTTTCTGATGGGAAGAAATACTCAGAATCATCCCTAAATGTTCACAAACAAATTAACCCAAATTAAAAAGAGAGATAGAATAATCACAAGACCAGATTTATATGCAGTCACTTGGTCACTATTAAAAGAGCAGTTGAGATTGTAAGCAAATACAAAGGGACAGAACTACTAAACATCAAATTAACTTTATCAAATTTAATTCCAACAATGTAATACACAAAATAATATGGAATGTTTGTTATTACAAAAAATTATGTATACAAAATATGTAACTCTATACATTAATTCATAAATTTGGATCTAACAATTACAATGCAAAACTGTGTAAATCAACCATAATTTATGTAAAACTTTTTTTTTGAATCAATAAAGTGCCTTTTGAAACAGTAATAATAATAATAACAACAACAACAGTAGTAGTAGTAGTCATAGCAGTAGTAGTAGAAGCATCAGTATCAGCAGCAGAAATAGTAGTAATAGTAGCAATTTAAACTAAAATCTTTAAAAATCAACACCCTGTTATAATATTATACAAAAAACATGAAGAAACAATTGGATCTCTTAACATTAGAGGCTTAAACGCTACCAAAAAACCTTTTCAACTCAAAAAATGGATGCATACAACACAACCACACATACTGGGTCTGTTAGAAACAAAAATATACAGCAGCTCTCAAATTGAACCATCAAAATACTTAGCCAGCCAAGGATTTTGTGCATGCTCAGAGAATCATCACCATTAGGTGGCACAGGTATAATTGTATCCCACAACTGTCCTTTCAATTCTTTTAAAATTATATATATTTACTCTAATCTTATCATAATAGCATTCCATCATAACAATATCACACTTATTCTAATATTTGTCTATATACCACCAGGCCTGTAATCATCTCCAGGTTCATAACAACAATAAATTCAATGCTTACAACAACACCTAATCCTATAATACTCTTGGGAGATTTCAACATGACCTATCAAACTTTTGTCACTAAGTGAAGGTTTTCTTCCATCAAACTCAATATTATTTAATAACAATAGATATACATCACTTATAGATTTGAGTTTCTACTCATCAATTTTACATCATTATTTTAATCTTGAATTCTGTCCTTATATAATCTCAGATCATACTGCCCAATTCATCACTCTTGACCTAACAAAAATACATAATACAACAATAGCCCATCAAAAGACTATGTGAATACTTCTTTTAGCACAAACAACTGAATTCCTATATTCATAAACATACATAATGCTCCAAAAAATTCAAAACATGTTACTTGATCCAGTACAAAAGTATATAGCTTTCACCAATATACTTTCTTTCAACATTAATCATATTACATGCAATTCAACACTCGCCATGAGATTATTAGCTTTAGCAGATGAACTACATAAAAGAATAACCATCTCAGACCAACTGCAGATAATCAAGCACAAATTAGAAAACTTACATAAATGTACAATACATGCAAGACACTAAAGCAATGCATAGCAATAAAAAATATCTCACACAACACACCAGGACCAGGCATACATACAGTGGGCACTGGGATACTCTTCCACAGTCAGTGTGCATATGACACTTGAAATAGATGACTCTATAACAGCTGGACATAAAATAACCTCAATAAATCAACATTTTAAAAAAACTACAAAAACAAAAAGCATACATACCAAATGAAGATATATTCAGTGATTCTGAAACAGACACACCAATAACAACAGCTGACATTATTTTTCAACTTGCAACAATAGCAAATACATGTCATGCAGGACCACAGGGCATTCCCAAATTTGTATTCAAACACCTTAGCCACTTCACAGCCAAATACCTATGTGATCTCACAAATTACATATCCCAAAAAATTTATAACATACACAATTTATATCCAATTACAATGGTTTCTTTTAACAAAAAACCAACAGCAATATCATCTTTATCCAATCTACAATCAATCTCAATGGGACCTTTAGGAATAAAAATTCTTGAAAGAGTAATAAAGGAGAAAATAAAACTACACATACTCCCTGTATTATCATCAGCTCAATATGCCAAAAAAGGCCCATCCATTGGAGAGGGTGGACTAATATACAAAACAATTATTGAAGCAGTAAAAAAATGCACCATTTATAGTTCACCCTGACATTGAGGCAGCTTTTGATATGCAGCTTTTGATATGGTAACCACTGCCAAAATATTAGATATGTTAAAAACAATGACACCTCCATCCCTACTACATAATAGCCAATCTACTATCACACTAAATGGGAAAAAATCACCAGCTTTCAGACTGAGCCAATCCATCTCACAAGGATCTCCCCTAAGCACATTGCTCTTCACACTATATATAAATCTTCTATTAATAGAGATACCGAGAAAATAAAAAGTATTCAAATCCCAAAACACTGCTTTAAATATATCATACATAGCCTATATGGATGATGTAACCATTTTCCTCCCCTCTAGAAAGAATCTCTTCATATTACAAGAGATGATCAAGAATTACACTTCAAATGTTAATTTAAAAATTAACACAAATAAAGCTGCTGTATGGTCAATATACACAGGCAAGCACTGTACAGAGATGTTTAATGGCAAACTAACTGATTTCCTTGGTTTTCCATTCTATCTTGGCATTAATGCAATGAGGCAAAAAAATTCAAAATTAATTAAAAAAGATGCTGAAAAAATGACAACATCACTTGAAAAGTCATACCTATCAATATACATGAAGGCAGCACTGTATAATCAATTTATAATTACAAAAATTACCTACTACACACCTATAAACAAATTTGCTAAAACATTCATATCTAAAATCTCATCAATCTGTAATAAACTAATAAGGAAGAGAAATACAGTGGTAATCTCTTTAAAAAACCTGAGCAATGGTCTTGGACTCCATACAATCAATATTTTTTTATACACAGAAATCAATAAATCTATTAAAAGCCACAAAAAGATTTTCAGACCTGGACTGTGTGATCATTATAACACCCACAGACAGACCACTCCCTTCATATAAATATCAATCCACATTGATTGAAGAACTCAAGCCAATATATAACAAAATATCACTCAATAATGACAACAAGTCCATGTACTGGAACATTTACAATATCCTAAACCCAAACTAGACACCTCATCTATATCCATCAGCTCTTGGGATAGACAACATGAAACTACTGCAACAATTCAGAAGTGGTCACTAGAACCAAAATTATTTGCTTTTCTGCTTAAGTTTAATCTAAATGTTCTATCAACAACACATTTCGTTAGATTTTCTAAATTCTATATAAATATAAACCCCCTTTGTGGACTATGTCATAGAGAAGGAGATACCGGATTATTTCCTTCATTCCTGCACTGCACTGAAAACAATATGTTGCACAATGTTTACCACATATAGAATGGCTAAAATTTCAATTGATGAAATAATAAATACATTTTTAAAAAAGGCAACATCCCTGCTATTCATGCAACATATAGCCTTTATGCCTACCAGATGCAACTTTGCTCTTGCAAATAACCATCAATGCCACCCAGCAACATACTCAATAAAACTAGATTTGTTCAGAAAAAGAGACAGCATCTTCGCTCAATCAGATGTGTTTGCAGCCATGTGTTCACACTTGAAACTAAGATCCAGTCTATGAAATATAAGTCCAATATGATAGATGGTGACACTTTCAATATCAGCAATTTTCAACTTTAAAGAGATGCAAGCATAAACTGAACTAAATTGAAAACCAGATTCTAAAACAAACAAAAAAGCATGCAGAAATAATACTTATGTACTGAAAAGATATCTTAACTTGTCTCCATGCGTAGTTGTAATTTGTTTTGCAATTCTAACAAAAATCAATATATTACTAGGGTTAGGGGGTTTGGATTAGGGTTAGGGGTTAGGGTTAACAAGAAAATTGCTCGGAAAAGGGGTATTACTTTGAATAATTTATTAAATAATATAAAGGAATTAAATAATATAAAGGAAATTTTTGGTAGGAGGACTATTCCTAAGGTTGTGTTTTTTATTCCTTGTTTTTGTAAGAAGGTTTACATAGGTCAGAGTACTTTGAGTTTAAATGAAAGAATAAAAGTTCATAAAAGTAGGGTTAGAAATAAATACCTTAGTTCTGCTTTGAATGTCCATGAAAAAGATACAGGCCACACTATTAATTTTGATGAATCTAAGGTTGTCTTCTTTGAGAGAAATGAAATAAAAAGAATTAAAGAATCTTTATTATTGAAAATTTATTATTCTGAAGCAATTAACTTATTTAATAATTCTTTTAATATTAAGAGTGTATGGAAAGTAAATAGATTTGTGGGTAATGTTTAATATATATATATATGGTGTTGTTTTTGGTAGTTCTTTTCACTTGAGAAATCTGCTTGTAGCAGTGAAACCTTTGGTTGTGTATTAATTTAGTTTTTTCTTGGCTATATTCTGTTTGAGTTTTGGATTTGGGGTAATTTTAATTATATATATATATATCATTAGATATTTCTGCTATAAGTTAAATGTTTTATAACTAAGAAATTATGTGAACTATTAAAAAAGATGAGTGTTCCATATGGATTAGCCTGGTATAACTTAGTTATCTACCAGATTTCAAGCAATTCTATTGAATTTAGATATACTACATTTCAATTTTAAAATTTCATTTTAACTTGAAAAAGATCAAAGTTTAACTAATAAATAAATAAATAAACAAACAAACAAACAAACCAAAAGCATTTAAAATATATGAATTTACTTTCAATTTTTATCTGGAAAATACCAAGAATCTTCATGAGGAACTACAATAAAAGAAAAATTAAGGAAGTAATTTTGATAAATAGAAAATAAGATATCTTTAATTATTAGATAATGTGTTAACATTACATTTACAAATCTTGGAATATAACATGATGATATTTACTTCCATTAAATCTAAATAATTTTCAGTTGAAAAAAGTCAAGAAATTAACTTATAGTATTTCTGTGATTTTTTTATGGCTATTTTATTAATTGTTGTGTGTGTATATATGTATATGTTTTATTAATTTTAAGAAGAATACAAAGTTGTTTAAAAATCAGAATTTAGTTTTGCATTTACAAATGTATATTTTGAATAGTATATATATTTTCAAAATTTTCATTTTACTGAAATGTATGAATAAACAATATTAATAATAAACAATCATTCAAAAAAAAGTATGGCTATTCTAACTCAAAAAAGGAGAGGGAGAGGAACTACTTTACAAATGAGTTTTGCTGTGATTATACAAAAAAATCTATGATCCAAAAATACATTCACAAATAGAATATGCTGATTCAATTTTATGCACCTAAGTTTTACATCCATACAATAAATTAGATAAATCAAAAGGTTTATATACAACTAACTTAATTGCAGTAGTTAGTTCTCTATGATCAAATATTTTAGCTTTTAACTTGTTAAAAGTAGCAGCAGCACATAGCATTCTCTGATGGATCTCAGCACCTAAGTCCACCCTCCCATCTATAAATCTATCAAGATATTTAAACTGATTTACATTCTCATGTTGATACCCATCCAAGCTGGAAGTTGCTGAGAATTCTTTTTCCATCATTGTCTAAAACTGAGATCTTATAAGGTGAATTTAAAACATTAACAACATTCTGTAAACCACCTTTTTAATTGGCAGAAATCATCATCTTACTGTATATTCACAATTCAAGAAGATGAATTTCTTGCTTTTGCTTTTAGTCAATTCAAATTAAAAATTACACCTTCAGACGTGTGTCATATATTGATCCCTGTCTGATTAAACTGCCTATAAAACAAATTCAAAAATCACTGTCATAAAAATTTGTAACAAAGTTGGATTAGGTACACTTCCATATTCATTTCAAATGCCTCAGATTTTAAATCTGCAGTAATAACACTTCCTCTCTTACCATCATATAAAATCTGTATAATACAAATAAATTTTGATAGACAACCAACTAATTTCAAACAATGATACAGACCTGCCCTGTTAGTTGAAATAAATGTTTTGATTAGATTAATAAAGGCAATATATGAATAATTCCTTTGTGTTTGTCACTTTTCTGGTATTTGATTGACAAAAGATGATACATTTAGTGCTTTCTTGAAAGTTTGCAATAACAGTATATTAGTTGTATTTATATATTGGATTATAATCTAATATTAAGTATTTAAGGTCTTTAGAAAAATTTGACTTTATTTTAAATTACATTCAAATGTTAGTAATAGCAAACAGATTAGTATATGCACAACATTTGAGAGGTAATATGCTTCTCTATTCTTCAGATGTTGCTGGACTGATTGATAACAATACTAGCATGGGAATTAAACCTTGACATTAGATTCTTGAATATTGAAACCTAAGACAACAATTTAATCAACTGAGCTATTCTTTCAAAGGCAACGGTCAGAAATTTCTTATACTTATTTACAAGGTTCGCCATGATTTATCCATTTTTTTTAAGTGCAAAGTTTATTAGTAGTTTTTCACTATTGTCATATAAGCAGCTTCTTTGTTTTTTTTCTTTGTAGCTTGTCATCTCTATAATATTTTCACAATCTCAATTTTGACATATGTTCATTGGTATATAAATGATCTGCTTAGACACAACTGTTTTCTCTATTCTAATCATCAGGTAGTGCTCTTGCTTTTCAATAGTGGGTGACTGGTCTCGCCAATATACATTCTTACACATACACCTAGTATTTCATAGATGCCATTTTTGTTTTCTAGCATTTCAAGTGTAGGCTTTTTAGGCATTAGAATATCTTGTAGTGTGGTGTGGCTCCAGAAAGCTTCTCCGATATTATACTGATTGCAGATATACCTTGCCAGGTCTTCTATTTTTGGTACGTATGCATGTACTACAATATCAATAATTGATCTTTTTCTTAGTAGAAACTGAGCACTGATTGTATCTATGTGTGGGAGATTATGATCTGGCCTAACTGATAACTTCTGGTTTGGCATGAAATGTATATATTGGGATCATGTATTTTTACAAGCATGTGGTCATGTGTATCAGGAGCTTGAGATAGAGTAAAAAATGAATGGACTAAAAAATCCTCAGTTCAAATTCTTCTAATTACATAGAAAATATTCAGGAAATCCCATTACATTATATTCTAGTATAAGTTCAGCCTATCCTTCTACTTCTAATATTTATGGATACATTATGGTCCAATAATATGAAGGGTTAGATTGATGTAACGTCTACATGTGTATGACTACAATATCAAATCCTATAAGGGTTTTATCATTTCATCATTGGTTTTTCATTGAAATTGATAGTTCAGTAGTTAGGTGAGAAGATTGAACTCTGTCTATTAATGTTTGAGGAATTGCTATCTTAATGTAAACTGAGCACTGATTACATATATATGTGTGGGATAGTATGATATGGCCAACTAATGTATGCTAGTTCTTTACAAAATATGTATATTGGGGATTATGTATCTTTTTCAGCCATGTCTATCAGTTACTTGAGGTGGAGTGCAGAATGAATGGCTTGAAAAATCCTAAATCATTTTAATATATATATATTGAAAAATTATATAAAGATTGACTAAAGAAAATATATACAAAAATAAATAAAATACAAACAAAATTACTTGTATGTAAAACTGCTATATTTTACATTTCAATTAGAGGACTGGTTTTCATTATATATATATGAAACTTCATTTTTACTAGTATCTCAAGTTAAATATAACGATGATATTTAAGCACAAATTTAAATTTTATATTAAATTGAGTATGTCAGAGTGTTTAAATAAATTTGTGTCACTATGTTTGATAGTGAGTGGCAACTAATTTCCAAGGACCTAATGATACTGGTTGTAACAGAAACATGTTAATTGATTTTAATTTTTTATCAGGCATTGTCACTCAAAATATTGAAAAAATTTCTATAAGTAGTGTATATAAAATTAACATTATTCGATATTTTACATTCTTAGGTGAAGTTTAATTAATTATTTTCAGGCACACACATATATGATTTATATTAAAAGATTTAATTCTATACATACATGTGTGTATTTGATTGTGAATTTATTCAAGCTTTTAAATTAACTGATAATCAGAGTATTTAGATAGTAAGTTAGCTAAACATATCCAATAAAAAGATTAAAGTATTTAATTTCCAGCTCCCCAGAAAAGCAGATAAGTTTTCTTGATGTATTTATGCATTGAGAGAGGGCAGTCTACTATCTTTTTCACTTGTTTGATATCTTATTGAAATTATTGAATTTAAATCGGAAAAGCTGTAAATTAATTTGATTAATGTTTAAAAACTTGTTTATTTCTGTTAGTAAGTTGCTAATAATAAGAAATTAGTGAAATCATTTTCTAAAGAAAGTCCCACACTAAAAACATTTGAGATTATTTTCCTCTCATTTGATTTGTAATTTATATATTTATTTGATGAAATTTTTAAATTTTAGTTACATTATCTAAGAGACTGAGTCAAAGAAAACAAAAAATTTACAAACATGATTTTTTTTTTATTTTAGCAGGGACTACCATCTTTTCTGACAGAAAAGCTTAGTTCATTTTGCAATTTTTTAATTTTTGATTTTAATTATAGTTATAATTTATTAATAATTCATTATATATATTAATAATAGTAATTATTTTATAACATTTTTAAAGTATCATTTTTATAATGATTCATTACATTACTGATTGAAAAAAAAAGGAAATATCCAAATATTTTTTATAAAACTTTCATAATTTTTTTCTTTCTATTTTAATTTTGAAATATATAATTGCAAAAGTATTAAATAAGTCCATTTTTTTAATAAATAGGTCAAAAAATTAGATCTATTTTTAAAGCACATGTTTAAAAATGTAATTTTTCAAGAGGCGCTTGGCCAAATTTTCCAATTAGTTAAATGATTAATATACAATTTTTTTTTAAAAAAGCGTATAAAACACTTGAACGAGAAGCTATAAAGATTCCATAAATTATTATATGCTAAGTGCTTTCAAGGCTGTTTGCCTCATATTCATAGCAGTAATGCTTAATATTTTAAAAAATCTTAATTTGATTATTTTATATTTTAAAATCAAATAAGTCTTATATTTAGGATTTATAGTGAAAACATTTTATACATAATATTGGGATGCTAGCAGTAAGCTTTGTAGTCAGCTTAGGAATAGTTTTATATGCTTTATATGGCTTGATAGAACTGATTGATTGTTTATTTTAATTTGATGTTAAAGTCATTAAAAGCTGGTTACTAATGAGATGATACAATTAAAACTTTATTAAAGAGTGATGACCTAATTTTATTATCTATTTAATGATCTACATATTTATATATATTGTAACATCTTTGATTAAGTTTAAATAAGGTATTGTTATATTTAAAAAAAATTCATTGTCATGATTTTATATGTTATTGACTATTTAAAGCCATCAAGTTCTGCTTATTTTAATTTTGGAGTTATCATAGATTCATTGGAATACAAAGTAATATTCACAATTCATTTTTATTATTATTGTTTATGTAATATGATAAGTAATTTCTTACTATAAAAATATTATATGAATTTGTCATATATTTTGATAGAGTTTTGCATTAGCATTTTATTTTATTGCATATTTTAACAATGATAGCTTTAGATAAATAAATAATGTTATGCTTTCATAATGTGTATAATTATATATGTGCTTGCATATTTAGATTATTGTGTAAATTTAAAATCACATATATTTTAAAACTAATATTCTTATTAAAGATATATAAAATGTAATAATATTTTTATTAAATAATGAATTGTATTTTTATCCTCTGACTTATAATTTTATAAGAGATTGAAAACCATTGTTATAATTTTTATTTTAAATTATTTTTTTAAAAAAAACTTAAACATTTTGTTCAGAAATGTTGTTATGTCTATAAAGTTCTAATTAAAGTGGAATAATCACTCAATGGATTAAAAGGGGTAAATTTGAGACAATCATTAGATATTATATCTAGGTCAATGACTAATTGTTACATCAGTAGGCAATATATATGTTGCCCATGATTAAGACACTCTCTATATACTTTTATCAATTTGGTTGGTGTACTGCATTTTGCAGTAAATAAATTTTAAAACATAATATATTTTTTAAAAACATGTTTAATGTAAATTGCATTATGAAAAGCTAAGAAGAAAACAACATTTACTCTAAAAGACAATTAGTGTTTTGTGAGGTTAACCTATTTTAACAACTGAAAGAAATGGAATTTGTTTCAAGTGCATTCTAAAACTTATAAAATACATATGAAGTTTTACTATATAAATTAACATACATATATGCATCTATCTATTTGAGTCCTAAAAAATAAGTAATTTCTAAGGGTTATGACCAAATGGATGATTTGTGATTAATTAATAACAATATAATTATTTTAAGATGAATAAAACAACACTTATTATTTTGGATTATTTAAAATGTTAAACCTTCTTATAATTTGCTAAGGATTATTTATTTAAATAAACTTCGAATATTTAAAAGAAAAAATAAATAAACTCTTGGAATTGTTGTACTTTTAAAAAAATATCATCATGGATTTTAATTGCATGAATTTGACAAAGGAACTAGGAGAACATTGCATGTATGGACTTTATTTAATATATATCATTCAATTAACATGTTATATGTCTTATTTATTCCATAGTTATTTGTATTATTGTTGTTTAAAGGTTAGTTAAGATATGTATGTGTGTAGGTGGATATATATATAAATAACCAGAAAGACAATTTTAGTGACTCTAAAATAAAATTTAAACAAACACAAAAATAATAAACATTTTCTTAATGACTTATTTTCTTTATTTATAAATGATTATAAATATAATAATTGAAATATCTACAAGGTAAAGAAATTATTATTAATTGGAATGGGTAAAATAACAATTATAATAAATAGATTATCTTATTTAAATTGATTATCTTATGTGTGATAAATGATCAGTTAATGAATTAAAATAGATGACCATTATCTTTGTATATTTAGTACATATATTGCTTATTAAAGACAAAAAATTAATATTTTCTTTGTGGCAAATATGTGCATTTTCTTTCTGGTAAATATGTGCAATGTCTAAGCATCATGCTCTAGTTAAAATAAATAAAACATTTTATAGCAAACTGTTTCAAGTTATTAAATATATTAATCAATATCTTATTTATTTTGTAAATAAAATTATAGTTTATTTATTAAACTTGAGTTAATGGTCTAATTTGATTTGGTAGATATATGATATAATAATAATAATAATTTAAAGTCTCTATGCAATTATAAACATTTAAAATTTAATTAACAAAAATAATATAGACTTATTACTTTATTAGAATTCAACAGTTATCAAAGGTGAACCTAATGTTTTCATATACATCAATTGGTATTAATTCAAACATAAAGAGCTAGTTGATAAATTATTGATAAAACTTTATATATAATTATCAAGCTTAAATAATTTTATTCATCCTTTAACAATAGTATAAATTTTAGTATATAATAATAGAAGAGTTATTTTGTAAATTAATATCAATATAATTTTATGTTACAATTTTGGAGTCCAGTAGTCTTGGTGTTTGTTTAATAACTAAATATTATGAATATATTATAACTTTATCCCCATACAGATTTCAGCTTACTTTATTCTTAGAGCTAAAATAAAATTATTGCTCTTAATCCATTACAGATTTTGATACATTTACTTTGTGTGACCCTATTAATTTCAGTTAACACTTTTAATATTGTTACAGATTTTTATACTCAAAGATTTGAGGTATCTATAAAAGAACTTGTTCAATTGTATCATCATCATCAACCATTATCAATCCACTGCAAGATGAAAATATCTCCAAGTTCATTCGATCTCTGATCTTTAGCTTCTCTTCTCCACATCACCCCTGGACACTTTCTTATTTCATCCCCCATCTGACATGTGGTCTCTTTCTGAGTCTTTTACCATCTCTTGAAATCCAGTTAAAGATTTCAATTGTCCATCTATTATCATCTCTGCTAGAATATGTCTACCCCAACTCCATTTCAAGGTTTTTTCAATGAGGTCAATAACACCTCTTTGTTCTCTTATCCATATATTGTGTTTCCTATCTCTTCTTGTTACTACCAACATGAATCTCTCCATATTTCTTTGAGTGGTCTGAAGTCTCCGTATTGCTCTTTTATTAAGTGTCCAAGTCTCAGATCCATAAGTAAGAACTGGTAAAACACATTTATTAAAAACCTTCCTTTTCAAACACATAGGCATATTTCCTTTTAGTATCATGTTATTTCTACCAAAAGCACTCCAACCAAGTTTAATTCTATGATAAAAATTTCCTCTATTATGTTTTCATCTGTACTAATAATCTGACCAAGGTATTTGTAACTGTTAACTTCTAACTGATCACAATCAATTTTTATTTTCATATTTTGAGAAAATCCATTAAACATTACTTTAGTTTTTTTAAAACTTATCTCTAGTCCAACTTTCCTACTTTCATCTGATAACTCCTGCAACATTTCCTGCAGTTCTAAAGCATTATTTACAAAAACAACTACATCATCTGCAAAATAGCTAAATGACTTAAATAATCTCCATTTACTTTCACTCCTTTAACTTTCCATTTTAATCGACAAAATACTTCTTGCAGCACTGCTGTAAAAAGTTTTGGAGATATGGAGTCACCCCATTTTACATCCTTTTTAATATTGACTTTCCCAGTATCCTTATGTAATCTAATTGTTGCTGTTGCATTTTTATAAATATTCTTTAAAATATGACAATATCCTGGATCCAATGCTTTAATCACTGAAGAAATGTTTATACAATCAAGTGCCTTTTCATAATCTACAAATCCAAAACATAATGGCAACTCATATTCATTTGTCCTTTCTATAACTTCTCTCAATATCTGGATATGATCTATAGTACTAAAACCACTTTTAAATCCAGATTGTTCTCTTGGTTGGTGGAAATCCAATGTTCTCTGTAGATTGTAATTATCTTGGTAAAAATTTTGTATAAAACTGATAAAAGGCTTATAGGTCTGTAATTTCTAATATATTTTTTATCATCTTTTTTAAATATTAATACTGCATTTTTCCAATCATCTCGTACATCTTTATCATTTAAACATTTGGTATATAACTTTGCTAAAAAAAATTTCATTTCTTCACCTGCTTCTTTTAATATATCAATTATAATTCCATCATTACCTGGAGCCTTTCCTTTCTTCATACATTTAATTGCATGTCTCACTTCTTCATTTAAAATTCTGGGCAATTGGGAAGATGTAATAGATATAGGAGGTACTTGTTCTTTATTACTATATAATTCTTGATAAAAGTCTTCTACCCATTTCATGATGTCATCTCTCTTTTTAGTAATAATTCCATCTTTTTTTTCTTATTGCAGATATAAATTTCCTACCAATACCAAAATGTTGTTTTACACTCCTTGAGACTTTTATTCTCTTCTACAGCTTTCCTTGCTAGTTCATAGTTATACTTTTTTATATCATTTTCAACTCTTTTCTGCACCATTTTACAAAATTTGAGATATTCAATCCTTTTTAATGCATCATTTTTGTATATCTTCATATTTCTTCTTTTCTTCATAAATTCTCTAGTCTCAATAGAAATTTTATCTTTCAATTGCTGCTTTTTTCTACCAGCTATCTTTGTTGCAGTTTTTAAAAATGTATCAGTTATTTTTATATTAATTTCATTCAAATCTGAATCATGTTCAAAAATCTACTAATACTTGAAACTGATTTGTAAGTTCTAATTTAAATTTACTGGAATGTTTTTGAAGAATACAAATATCAACTGTAAATATTGTTTTTCTTAATAATTTTTGTCTCTCTAGTTTTGCATTAACACATATCTTACATCTTACTAATCGATGATCACTTCCTGTGTTAAATTTATTAAGAACATTACAATCTTGAAATATGTATTTTCTGTTAGTCAAAATATAATCCAATTCTGCTGTATCTTCATTTGGATGCTTCCATGTCCATTTCCTTTTAACATTTTTCTCAAAAAAAGAATTCATAATATAAAGTTTTTCTTTTTCTGCAAACTCCACAAGTCTATGTCCTCTCTCATTTCTATTACCATAATCAAAATTACCTATAGTACTTTCATCTTTCATTTGTTTACCAATTCTAGCATTAAAGTCTGCTATAACAATTTTAAAATGATGTTTATTCTGATCAAAGCCTTTTGTACATCCATATAAAAATCTACTACTTCATTATTATGAGAACGTGTTGGGGTATAAACCTGAAGTATCTGCATTTGGTATCTGATATTAAGTTGGATAACTAATCTTGCCACTCTGTCCAATACACTATCAATTTTCACAATGTTGTTCTTCCACTTTTTATTTATAAATGAATCCTACTCCACTTGTATTTCCAATATTTGTGCCTTTATAATGGAGTATATATCCACTTTTTAAATGAATTCTCTCTTCACCTTTTCTTCTAACTTCACAAAGTCCAATAATGTCCCATTTAATATAAGTCAGTTCTTCTAATTATTGCAATCTTCCTTCACTTGAAAGTGATCTGCAATTGTAAGTACCTAAATAAAAAGTGGTCATCAAATGGCAGTCTTATCAGGGGATTCTTATCACCCTCTGCCTTCAGTGACCAACCACTGCCTTGATTGGTGACTTTATAGCCTCCTGGGAATAAGAGCCATGATTTATTTTTGTCTGTCATAATTGTATATATCTATTGGAAAAATATTTATCATTTACACAAACATTCATTCTGCCTTATCAGGCAACTGAGAAGAAAGACCATGATGTGTCTTGATCTTAAACTTAGAGGTGATAAGCCAATAAACTCACCACACTGGCTATTGTGTTGTGTTGATCAGCTCATCCATGTTCATATACTATATGAATAATCACATAATAATAATAACAGGTGCAATGACAAGAACATATGAAGTGGACATTATGAATTTGCCCTGCTTTGTTCCATTAAGGCCTCCAAGAGGAATCAAAGGGTCTCCTTTCAGTTAATATCAAACTTCTATATATATATATATATATATATATATATATATATATATATATATATATATATATATATATATATATATCAGAGATGAAGCATCCATGTATTGAATGGAATGAGTGCTTCCACAGAAAATTCACTAAAACTTTCAAAACCTTTAATTAAAATTCAATTTAAAAAATTCTCTTTCATTTTTTTTACCAATGTTTGAATTGTTTTTATATATGACAAAGAATGTGTTTGACCAATGCATTATTGGTTGATTATAAGAAGTTTAAACAATGCTAAAGTCTACTTTACAGTTAAAACTTAAGAATGTTAAAAGCATTTGGAAGATAAAAATATATTGATAATGTATATCTATATTTAAACTAATCACAATCTGGTTAACATAAAAAAGAAGAACGAGGAATTCAAACTCATTATTTTTTATATGGAATTTTAGTCGATATTCAATTTTTTTTAACAGTTGAATTGTTTTTATATACAACAGAGAATGAGTTTGACCAATGCATTATTGGTTGATTATAAAAAGTTCAAACAATACTAAAATTTAATTTATAGTTAAAACTTGAGAATGTTAAAAGCATTTGGAAGATAAAAATATATTGACAATGTATTATCTATATTTAAACTAATCACAGTCTGTTTAACAGATAAAAGAGTTCCAGATTTTTTTAGATGTATGTCATATGTATATATTAGCTATTATGTAAAAATTATTGTAGCAAGTAAACTAAAAGCATGCTATACTTCTAGATGGACTTCATGACCCAGTGATTTCCACCACTGAAGGTGCCAAAGTAGAATATAGACCATTGCCTTATTATTATTTTGAATGCTGTAAGGTCAGATTATGTAAGTGACTATATTACATTATAAGTATAATAATGTTAATCCATATGTAGTTATAGGAATAAACCTCAATATTTATTAATTTAAGTATTATATTTATTCTGTCTGCCATGCCACTCTTGCCACGATTGTAAATTATTGTGGGTGAATAATATAGATCACTAATAGATTATTTTGCTATGGAAGAATGGAAGATTGAATTAAAATGTAAAAATTAATAATTTCAAAATTTAATTATAAGATAATATACGTATTAATTAACCAATGAAATAAAACAAATTTTGTTTGATATGATTATATTGTTTTTTTATATTAATTTGTTCTATATGAAATTTTAAACTATGAATAAAAATTAAGTAAAAACTGTTGCGGCAAGTGAAATAAAAACATTATATAAAAAAAATTATGTAGTGTGCTTCTGTTCCTAAAAAGGTCACGTTTCGTCACTGATATATATATAATGTGTGTCTTGCTTCTTAAATTAATTTTACCAAGATTATATCTATATAGAAATTAGAAACTATCAATAGTAATTTGTTTCAGTAAATTAGAAGCTCACAATTCATAGCAAATGTTATAGTTTATAAGGATTATTGGAAGTGATAAAATTGGAGATATTTAAACTGCACATGACTGATGAACTTAACGTTCACGGCAGAATATTAGATCCTATTAATTTTCCAAAGATTTGCATCATCACAAACACACGCTTAACCTTTTTATTCTCTATTTTTTTTAATTTTCGTTGTTTTGAATTTAGTAGGCATACTCATTCATTAATGATTTCTAATAATGATGATAAACGTTTTAGTATCATATATATTAAAACTCATTTTCATTATATTCCGGTTGCAATGTCTGATTTTGACACACATATATAAAACATATGTCAATTTCAAATTTCATAAAACAATTTTGTTATTTATTTTAAATCATTTTTATAAATTGACCAAGAAACAAATAATTCAATTTAAATTCTATTCTTTTTCTAAAATTTAATTTGAAAACTCAAATTACACACATAAAAAAAAAAAACTAGAATTTCTCTGCTGGCTCTACTGTTTCTCATTTTTTTAAACGCAGAATTGAAAATATTTGTAATTAATTTTGAAATTAATAAATTTCTTACGCTAATTTTTTTATTCAAATTTTTTATTACAAAAGTTATTTAAATATTGGTAAAACTTTCTAACAACTCGTCAGAGATTTCTATAATGTGATAATACAATTTTGCAAATCTAATTGAGTTAATTTCTAATTTTTCTCTATCAAACATAAAAGAACAATTTGTTATTAAAAAAAAAGAAGAAAACTCTTCCACGATTCTCTTATTTTATTTAAAAAGATGTTTTAACAAAACAGAGAACAAAATATACAAAAAAAAAAAAGGAAGATAAATATACGCACCATATAATAATGCGTGATTTTATGCAAATAAAGTTTTCGTACTATTTTATTCATTAAATAAATTTCACAGGAAATGTATGTATGCTATTTTTGAGTCTTAAATGAATAAGATATGTAAATAATAAAATATTAGTATCAATGTTATTGTGTGAGATAGTTTACTTTTTTTTCACTTTATCGAATTCAAATGTACAGTTTGCTTAGCGTCATCTACCAAACTCCATTTCCATTTTTATTTAACCATTATTAAATCCAAATTAACTAACTATTCTTAGAAAACAGAATTACAAAATAATAACTTTTATACGTATTTTATATTTAATTTGTTATAATTGATATAAATTTCTTTGTTATAATTTATACATAAACATAATTATAGTGGTATACACACAGAAATATTCGTCATATACATACATATCTAGACTAATATATAAACAAACTTAAAAAAATATGAGCTCCAATCACAGCACATGAAAGAATCATTATTTATACGCCATCACTATGTAAAAAAAGAAAACAACCAATAATTTTACTGTAGGTTTACATTTCAATAATAACTTTTTGCATCAGCTATATAAAGCACCACCAATCATCCACAAAAATATAGCAACCCTCATCCCAGATCAATAATAATAAATTGACCTGATTGATATTAATGGATAAATAATCAATACTAAAGTTTTTTTTATAAATTAAAATATTTCAATGTTGCTAAATATTAAATAAGAAAAAATATATAAGCTTCTTTATAACTAAAACGTTGATTAATAAACATATTTATTATTTCCACAGCATAGCTTTTACCTATCAAACAACTATTATTCAAATTCCAATATAAAAGTCAAAATTTGAAAAAAATCAACTTCACGCTCGCAGATCTAACCACTTCAGCTTTACCTATTTAAATAGAAAGTAGGTTGAAGTAAAGAAGGGTTCCACTCTTTTCTTCCATAGCGTAAGCTTGTGGTTAAACACCTGCAGAGGTCCCTACTATAGCATTTTACATGCATATTCTCGAGGTTATAGCCTCAGTAAATATTACTTTCTATATTACTTGATTTCATTATTTCTATTTTTTCATTTATATGTTTCCTAAGCTTTACTAATAAATAATTAATATTTTTAGCATTTTGTAAACATAATTTTCAAAACAATTCCAATTATTTATTTATAAATATATTCTGCTGATACTATCAACAACAACCTCACATTACCTATCATATTCTTACATCAAATCATGCTGTCTTTCTTCACTTCAAAGTTACCTGTAGTTGTAGGAATCAAATGGTAACCTGGGTCTACAATCAGAGAATTCTTAGTACCTTCTTCCTGAAGCCATCTGCAATTTCTGACTTGTGCCTTCATGGTCTCTGAGAGTAAAGTCATAAATTATTATTTTTCTATCATGATTGCGAATATTACTAAAAAAGATTACTTACATATACATTAATTTTTTTTAAAGAAAACTCAATTAAAATTTCATTTAAGAACTATCAGGTAACTGAAAAAAAAAAACGTGGTATTTTTTAAACTTAAACTCTGAAGTTAAAACTAAGTAAATTCATTATGCTACATGGTGTGTGGTGGTGAACATCCAATCCATGATCATTTATTAGGTAAACAATCACTGAGCAATAACATCTTTAGAGACAAGGACATGTGAAATCATAAGGAATTTCATATTTTTCCTCTTAACATCAAGTCATTTCTGCAATCAATATATATATATTCAAAAAATTAATCTTTAAAAAAACATATTTGAATGTTGGTATATAAAATAACCTATATTTTATTTAGCCTTTTGTAATTAGCTACAATCTAAAAAGAAAGTCATTATAATAATGTATAGGTTGTGGTGAAAAGAAGTAGATTGAATTTCAGTAATAGCAATAGAACATGTCATTGTGCTCTCTTTTAGATATTTTATTTTCTCTAGGACAAAAAAAATGATAATAAAAACAATATCTTATGATTGTATTAAAAAATAAAATAAAATAGATTGCGATTTACTGATTGTAAAAGAAAGAAATCGAATTGTTAAAAATAAAAAGTAAACAAAAAATTATAAAGTTATTAAAATTATTATTAAATGTGATTTGTTTCAAAGCAAAGTCAAATTTGTGGAAGAAAAAGAAATATATTTTTTTATATTCTCTTTTCCCTGTTTTTCTTATTTTTAATATTAAAAAAATTGTTGTTGACAAATATAAGAAATTATTGATTGATTTAAATAGATAAAGTGATTTTTTGTAAAGCAACCTGAGGTGTTGCAAAACATTTTCGAAACTATCTCTTGCAAATGCAGTGGTAATTAGATATAAATTGGCTCAGATTATTGTTTTAAATCAGAATGTTTTTTAACAGAATGAACCAGGCATCATACCTTCCATAGTCAAGTTAAACACAACAAGCTATATATTTTCCAATAGGAGAGTATATATTCTCAAGATTATGAGAAATTAATGCAAAATGGCCCAGAAAAGTATGTATCTATGCTGCTTAAATATGAAAATGTATGTTCATCTCTGACCTACTATGTAGGTCCATCCATAGTCTTAAAGGGAAGTGATACCCATTATCATGTGAAAAAAATATTGAACAACATTTTTGGACAAAATGTAATGGTTTGATAATGCTAATGTGAATAAATTGTAAAAGAAAAACAGGCCAATTCTGGCCATGATGACTTGGAGAATGACAAAAGAATAAAGTTTACCAGCCTAAGGATAATTAAATATAAACATTACATGATCACTATTCTTATGCTTGCTCTTAACTGTTATTAAAACAGGCTAAACTCACTATATGTATTGACACTTAGTGCAAAACAGAGCTAGAAGGCTTGTACATAAAATCCCCATCTTGTGCCTACTCATCCAATATTCCTAGACTAGTTTCTGGCTTGTGGCCATTGTCAGTGAGGAACCTTGTTATTAAAAAACCAAAGACACCAAAATGTATAGGTACTGAACTGAGTTCAGACCTATATGACTATATAAGCTGATGAGTTTGGGTTGAAAATATTATGGGGTTTTCAATTTAAGTCTCATAGTTTTGTAATTAAGTAGAGATAAAAGGTGGCTGCTGGAGAGTTGCATTAGATTCTAAGATCTAGCTGCAGTGCTCTCAGATCCAAGGCTCCTCCCTGATGATGTCCACAAATCAGAAACTAGTCTGGGGATATTGGATGAATAGTCACTAGATGGGGATTTTATGCACAAGACTTCTGGCATCCATTGATTATTCTGGCTTGCACTGAGTGGCAATACATATAGTGATTTTTGCCTGTTTTTGATAATTAAATATATTTAATCATTTATAACCAACCTGAAATAAAAAGAAAATAACTGACAATTATACCTGAGGAATAAATGAATAAAAACCAATCTGAGAAAATAATTGAGATATAATGTAGAAAAACTGATAAATGAACCATAGAATAAAAATGCCATTCAGATTACTAAATCTAAACATTTCTGAATTTGGAAGTTATTTTCAAACAGATATAAGCTTTCACTAACACATAAACATTGTAAAATTGTTTCACATGTATGTCTCATGAGATAAAATCTTAATGCATTCATTATAAAATAATATTTCTTATTTAATCATAATTACTGTAATGATACTGGTTGATTATGTTTAATACTAACTTATATTAAAATGAATTACTTGTTTGTCTGTGTATTTATATATTAAGAATTGTATAATATTATTTATGTTTTATGGAATTTTATTTGATTAATAAAATTAGAATTGTAATGGAAGTTATTAAAAGTCATTATATAATATAAAATTTATTTTATATTGAATGCCTTATTGATGACCTGTATTTTTGTTTCTACAGTTTGGTAGAGTACATTATTTTAAGAGAAAATATGGATGAATATATATTCTTGATACTTCTTGGAAAAAGTATAGGTAAATTTGAAACTTTAACTAATGTCTGGATTCTTATTCTTGCATTTCCTTAATTTAATAAGATACTATACATTAAGAAATTAAATTGGACAATATCATGATTGAGTTTCTTGTATCTGATGGTATTGCTTAGTGCTAATGGGATCACAACATAATGCATGAAGATTTGAGTTTGGACTCCTGACTATTTCTTGAAGAAGTAATAAGATGGCGCTGCAATGGTTCTGGGTTAAGTATACCAACTCAAAACAAATAAAAAATGCCCAGAGAGCTCAGGTATTTTAGCCTACCTTCAGTTTATATATAGTTAAAGGGACATACTTATGGTAGAGGCATATCTGTATGACTGAACAGTGATGAACAAGAAATATTACTGTTTCTTAGTCAATAATACCAATAAAAGCTTAAAAACTGATAAAGTCCTTTAGTATGTTCATAACCAATATTTTAATTGAGTTCAAGATAAAATCCTGTTTCAACATATAATTTCTACATTTAATGAAAAAACTAGCTACTAATAATAATTTAATAAATTAAAACTAAAACTCAAAAATTACTTACTATTTATTAATTAAATACCAAACACTCATAAAATAAATAGTATTGTTTATTATATGATCAGTTCCATCAAACTGAATCACATAATACAAATCCATAATCAAAACAAAAAAATATCTAACTGATATGAATAAAATGTACAAACTATAGAAATGTAAATAGTTTGAAAATAATTTATTTAGCCAAAAAATATAAAATTTTATAAATAATTTTTATTAATATATGTATTGCACAATTAACTAGGATTAGATTAGAAAAATAACATTTTAAGTAATATAAACTTCTAATTTTATTCATGCACATAAAATTCAAAGTAGTTTTTATTGTGATAACTGTGTTACATGAAAGTAATAAAAATGTTGATGTTGGTACACTACATAGTGCCTGTTTGACAAATTATCTGACTTTTTATCCTGTAAAAAAGGTTTTTTGTTAGAAAAGCTTGGAGTTTGTCAATTTGATCTGTTTAAGATTGAACTGAAATCTCATTTTTTTGATAAACTCTAAAATAAGCCAGACAAATAAATGTCTGCAAAGATATTTTTGCCTTTTATAATGGCTTTTAGTAACGCTGACAAATTTATCATTGTGGAAGATTCAGTACTTTCACTTTCCGATGATGGTAATGTATCTGCATTACCATTACATTCTTCGAATTACCTTCAATAAAGCATAGAAGCTATTATTCATGTGAAAATTTCAGCTACTAGGAAGAAAATCAGATTGTGGTAAAAAAATTTAATTTCTAATTTATTCACAAGTGATATTAATAACGTGAAAGATTTCCAGTCTCGAACGTAATACTAAAAATAATTCAAATATGATCCCAACTCTTTGCAAATAACTTCCTAATAATAATCATCTGTTAAATGAATCAGAAAATAGTTTGAATGACTTACCAAATTCTAAATTTCATATAGGAATTCAAAGTGAAAGGAAAAAAAAAATTGCATGAATGTGCTGCTATTTCATATTTCAAGGCCTCAAATAAATGTTGAGGGTTCACGAGTAGATGAAAATGATGATTTAATCTGCTAAACACTGATTTAAATTAAATATTATCTACGAATGAATCGAATTCCGACTCTATGGCTAGAATAAACAAACAAATTTAAATTAACAGTATTCCCTGGTTTGCTTAAATCTTGTTAATATTTTCATAATACTAAGACGATCATTATTACAGTTCCAAATACAGAAGTGAGCTTTTTAAATCTGCATTAGAAAAATTTCATGCAGTGCCTTTCTGTGAAAAAGTTATGGAACATTATTTACATAGTTTTGCTGCACCCAAATAACAGATATATCAGCATTGAATTCCACAATACTATTAAAAAGATTTTTTTAAAAAAAAAAAAAAAAAACATTACTTCTTTAAACAATAAATTACTGTTATATTGACCTTGATAGGTCTTTCCACTGATGCTGAAACTGAGTCTAAAATGACTCAGGCCTCTTCCTTGGAGACTGATAACTCATCTAATGAATTTACCCTCGTTCAAATGTCTAAGAAGGGGGAACACAGGAGGAAGAAGAAGACACTACAGGATAACCAGTTCTGACACTAAAGTCCACTCCGTGTTTAAATTGATTCCAAAGCTGTGAAAAGGAGTTCCAAGCACCTTTTTATTACAAGAACTTTAAAAATAGATAGAAACTATTGATTAAAACTGAGTCTCCCCTGAAACCAAGTATGCCTAGAGATCATCATTGGACTAGGCAGGCATTAGCTACAATCTTCTTACTCTTTAATTACATGCATTGTGAATACAGAAGATTAAAGTGATCTTCTAATCTAACTGAGGCTGGTGGTATTAATTTGACCATGGACTGTCAACTGCCTCTCATTGAGAGTGTGTCTACAATGGTACAATAAAATTATTGTAATTGTGATTTCTTGCTTATTGCTTATTTGGTACTGCTTTTAGTTTTGCCTATTAAAATGTTTAATTTTAAATGTCATGTTTTATTTATATACATCTCTACTTGGATTTTATTTGTTTATGTTGTTTGTTTTTGATTTGTGTCAGATCTTGTTTTTTTTTATACAGGGTTCTAGTTCTTATGTATTCTTTTATCTCACTGTGTCTCTATAATTTCTGTACATTTAATAATCTTTATCATGATCAAAACATGAACATCATTAACTTTCATCTTACTGCTTTTACAGTGAACATTGTTTATCTTTCTTTACATAACAGACCCTCTATTGCATACCTATTTATATGTCATATTAATCTTATTCTTTTATCAAAATCTTATCCTCTTCTTCTTTTTGGCAACTTTAACATTTCATATACTGGTTTTGAAGCTAAACACATTTACCATATTAATCATAAACCAGTTGTTTTTTTCTGATCACTTGTGACAATGATAATTAAGAGTATTTCTTGAAACCATATCCCAGTAAGTGGTAATCTTTAAAATTTTAGAAAGATTGATATCTTTTCTTTAGGCTCAACCTATGTTGACTGAATACTTTTCTATTAAAAAGCTCAAAATCTTCTTGAACCAACATTATAACTAGTCAAAAAAGTACATCTGCTAGGCTCTTTCTTACAAAAGTAAAAATTCTGTTTTTTTTTTAATTATTGTAGATAAGCATTTCTGCACAGGATTCAACATGTTACTTTTTATTTTTTTATCACTTTAAATCATAAATTGAAAACTTTCAGCTATTCTGTACTTCCACTATTTGCTTTTGATGAAAGTTATCAAGGTCATGATATCACAAAGTTTGACTTCATGCTTAAACTGAAATCTTTACCTGATAGAATTTACCCAAATTATCATGCAAATGCTAAATATCTTCTTTTGCATATTACTTTTTTCTTGGTACCAATTATAATAAATTTGTGTGACTTTGTCTCTAGGCAAATTTATTATATTAATAAGCCATATGTTTTTTTAGTTCACTTATCAAGCAAAATGTTCTTCCTTATCCTTTAATAACCTTTGTCCTATCTCTGTCACCTTTACTTATCAAAGTCATTGAATCCATTAATAATAATAAAATAGTATATTGTACTGCCTTCCATCTCAGACTATTGGTTTTCTAAAAAGGGTGCATCCACCTCTAATGATATCACCTTGTTAAAAAATTTTATTAAGAAAGTTAGAAACAATAGAATGCCCTGTTCCTATTGCCACTCTCTTTAAACTATTACAATTGCATAACATTACTGTTCCTATTCTCTACATCTTAGCTAACCTTCTAATAAATATAAAAATTTTCATTACTTTTAATGTAAAGTAACACTATATTTTAAACCTCATAACTACATTTTGTCAGGATCAGCTATGAGTGCTTCATAACTTCTTTGGATTTTGCATTTATAAATCTATGAATGTTATGAAAACATCTATTCAGAATTTTATCATCACATCTGCTGAAATTATAACTAATTCTTTCTCTAAAGCATACCTTACCTTTCATACAAAAACCTCTCTTATCAATATCCTGGTTTTTTTTCAAAAATGACTTACTATATGCCAAATATTAACCATGCTGATGCTTTCAAGAAGAGGATTAATTTACTTTCCTCCAAACTGATTTGGAATAAAAGATATGTTACAATCAGTATTAGAACCTACAGATGAATACCAAAGACACCAGCTTTGCCAATCATTCATTTTATACCTTTTTATTTTGAGAGATCTTAATATTGTTTTTATATTTCTCTCTGCTTACTCTAATGCTATGACATTTGTTCTCATCCTTACTGATACACCTCCACCCAGTAAAGTTTTTTTTTTTTTCAATCCTTAATCAAATTCATTGTACTTATAATGATCTTAATTATCACACAGTATCTAGGAAATACTCTTGGTATGCTTACAACATGATTCATAATACTCATCAACCTCAACCATCCCCATCTCTTCTTACCAATGCACAGATAAAAAATCCAAGTTCTAGTATCTGGAAATCAAAATGAATTGATTTCCTTATCAAAATCAATTTAGGAACTCTACTTAGTAGTCATTTCTTAACATGGAAAATGATGTATGCTAACATTGACTCCCTTTCTTCTCTGCCATAAGTCTACAGAAACAATACATTATTTTCTGTTCCAGTATTCTGCTTTTCTTATTTATTGAAACATCAAATCAATTTCTAAACTAAACACTTCCACTATTTCTATTCTCATTGATAGCATGAAACAGGGTCTTTTCCCTTCAATTAAAGTCACTATTTTCCTCATGTTTATATTTTGGGTGCTAAAATGCCATTTTTGCTTCTACTCCACATCTAGGAAATTACAATCACTGTTTTACAATAAAATTTGAAAAATTAAAAACAGAGACAGAGTGTTTGTACCTCCAAACATTGTTGATGCTACATGGAACCTGGTTCTTTTTGGATCCCATTACAAATAGATACTTACTTTCTTTTTTTTCTTTATTTTTGTATACCTTTGCTATTTACAAAATGTAACTTTTGTAATTTATTCACCAAAAAAAATATTGATATTTACCATGCAAAAACGAATTAATGGCAAAACTGGATTAAATGAAGTCAATTCTTAGATTATCAAATGCAAGTGTATAGCAACAATAGTATTGAAGAAAACAGGAAAATAAATTACACTTTACTAAGCAAAAAGTATTACTGAAATTGTAACATATCTATAATTTATGCTTGAAAGTCTTTTTAATGTCTTTCAAAAATGCAACAAAAAAAATCTTAATTTTTGTTTACAAATTCTCTAACATAGATAATCTCGATGTGATTGGAACGTCAAATTAATTATTTTCAAAGGCCATACATTTTGTTTCTTGTAAAAGAAAATTATCGTTATTCGTTAGATCTATTTGACTTTCTGATGAGCATAATGTACATTAAAATACTATCAAATATATATAATTTTATTCCCAAAGTCATATATAATAAAATTTTAAATGATATTAATTTTATTTTATTTTTACAAGTATTTCAACCAATATTATAAAATAAATTTAAATACAAAAAATTTTACCTGATTATTTAGATTTGATTTTAATTTTTAATTATTCAATATTTTCTTTATAATTCTTTCTTCATAATTATTACCAAACAATATTTTAATATCAAACTTTTTGTTTCATATTAATTTTATGTTTATAAATTTCTGACTTTTTGTAATTATAATGTTACTGCAATTTTTAGTTTATTCTCAGTTTTTCCTTAATAATTTGTTTTAATCCCCAGACTCCTACAATTTTATCTTCATCATTTATTTAGCATTTGTCATTATCAAATTATTACAATTTCATTTTAAAGTCAAATTTTCTATACTCACAACTTTGAGTTAAAATACCCCTGGTGTTTATATTTTTTTGTTGTTGTTTTTTTTAGAAAAACATATATTAATCTTTAACTGAAGTTTAAAATTTATATTTGGATTAGGGATAATTTTTAATTTAATGAATGATTAGTATTTATCTGAATTAAATGGTGATAATATTGTGAGTCCAGATTGTTTGAAACTTATTAATTCAATTGTAATAATTAAATAATCTTAATATATTAATAATAAAATCTAAAAACAGTCATTAATAATATTTTATGAAATTATACATTAAACATTCTAAAAATACTGATTTTTAAACGTTTACTATATTTATATTATAAAAAATATCATGGCCAAAGAATACATCAAATTATTGTGCTGCATGGCATAGGTTCAAATGTGAATGAAAGTTGATGTTTTTTCCAGATAGATAAAAAAATTTAAAAAAATCATGATAATTGATTTATAATCAATCTATTTAGTCTTCCAATTAAGTATATATTTTTTGCTAGAAATTAAAACTATTCAATTTTCCTTCATCATAATGCTTTAACTAGAAACTTAATAAAAAAAAACAAATACATAAGAACAGGGCAGATTTTAATTATCACACATGTACAAAGATCTTTATGATATAATATTTATTGCATTTCTTACTCTATATATGACATGGCTTTCAAAACAGGAAGAACATTAGAAATCTTTAAGTGGTTGTAATATAGTGAGATTATTGACTTTGTATTAATTTGAATTTAAGATCAAAAAACTCCATGGTCTTTCTTTGTAGTTGCCTAATAGCTCTTAACAGAAATATCAGTTGAATTTTTTTGAAGGCAAATGAATGTGTGTATTAATGATTTTTTTCTAATAAATATTTACAATCATGATAGAGTAAAATAAATCATGACTCTTATTTCCAGGAGGCTGTAAAGTCACAAGCCATGGCAGTGGTCAGTGGCCAAAGATCAAGATGCTAAAAATCCTCTGATTGCAATCCCAGACTGCCAAATGATGATGAAATTTTATTTAAGTACTTATAATTGCAGGTTATTTTCAAGTGAAGAAAATTTGCAAGAATTAAAAGGTGAAGAGACAATTGATTTAAAAAGTAGACAAGTACTGTACTACAAAGGCACAAATATTAAAAGTACAAGTGGAGTAGGATTCATTATAAATAAAAAGTGAAAGAATAATATTGTGGAGATATTGATAGGATGGCAACATCGGTTATTCAACTTAATAGCACATACCAAATGCAGATAATTCAGATTTATGCCCCAACAAGTTCGCATAGTTATGAAGTAATAGGGATTTTTATATGGATGTACAAAAGGCTTTTGATCAGAGTAAACAACATTTTAAAATTCTTATGGTAAACTTTAATACTATAATTGGTAAACAATTTTAAACAATTAAAAGATGAGAGTGATTTAGGTAAATTTGGTTATGGTAATAGAAATGAGATAGGACATAAACTTATGGAATTTATTTGAGATATGTGGTCCTTGATTAATTCATTGATGACCTTGATCAAAATGTTAATTGGAAATGAACATGGAAGCATCCAGATAAAGGTATAGCAGAATTGGATTATATTTTGACTAATGAAAAATACATATTTTAAGATTGTAATGTTCTTAATAAATTCAGCACAGGAAGTGATCATCAATTGGTGAGATGTTAGATATATATTAATGCAAAATTAGAGAGATAAAAATTATTTAAAAAAATAATATTCACAATTGATATTCTTAATCTCCAAACACATTCTAATGAATTTAAATTAGAATTTAAAAATCACTTTCAAATATTAACAGAGTTTCGAACATGATTCAGATTTGCAAAAATGAATAGGAAAAAAAATGATACACTTTTAACAATTGCATCAAAGATAGCTAGTAGAAAAAACAGCAATTGACCAGTAAAATTTCTATTGAGACTAGAGAATTTATGAAAAATATATATATATATAAATGCATTAAGAAGAAGTTAATATCTTAAATTTTGTAAAATAGTGTGAAAACAAGTTAATAATTATATAAAAATGTATAATTGTGATCTAGAAAGCAAATCTATAAAAGTGAATAAAAGTCTCAAGAATGTAAAACCACATTTGGAATTGATAGAAAACTTATTTCTGCAATTAGAAAAAAATATAGGATTATTACTAAAAAAGGAGATGTCATTATGAAATATGTAGAAGAGTTCTATCAAGAATTATATAGAAATAAAGAACAAAAAAAGTACCTCCTACAACGACTATATCTTCTGAAATGACCAGAACTTTAAATAAAGAAATGAGACATACAATTAAATTTCTGATGAAGGGAAAAGCTCCAGGTAATAAAGGAATTATAATCAATATCTTAAAAATCAAGTGAAGAAGTATAAAAATTTTGTAAAGTTATATATCAAATATCTAAGTGATAAAGATGTATCAGATGTTTTGAAGAATGAAATATTAATATTTAAATAAGGTAATAAAGAAGATGCTAAGATAATTATAACTCATCTACAACAGCTATATAATGAAATAATCATTTTATACATAAAAAGCTTTTTTCAGCACCTGCTTTGGTGCCATTTTCAAATGTTACTAATCTATTTAATGTTAACGAATCACCTGACATAAAACTATCCAGTGTATTTTATATTTTATTTCATCTTTCATAGACAGATAAGATATTTAATAGCAATAAATAATTCATTATATATTACAGCAATCCTTTAAAAGCAAATGTATTATAAAACAATAAGCAAATTGTAAAATTCACAGAATAGGTTTTATATAATTTTTAAAATAAACAAAATATTTATTTCAATGTTTATAAAATTACAAAAATTAATGTATTGTTACCTTATGAATTATGTTGTATTTTTAAATATAATATAAATAAAGTAACTTTATGTTCATGCATTTTGCCTTCAAATAAAATATACATGATAAAATATTGCACTTTAAGAAAAAAAAAATTTCTGGAATATAAAATAAATATTTATGCATGAATATACTTGTAGTATTTTGTAAAAATGGCAGACATGTTTGTGCACTCCAGAAAAACTAGAATGTATTCGAGAGGTTGTTTTTAGATCGCACGCTGATAACTGTGGAATTTAATTAAGGTATTGACATAATGGAGATCGACAATTCCAAGAGATATTTGCTGATTGCAAATATTTCTAGATAAGAGACGATACCTTATTGGATGGTGTATTAATTGTTGCAGTTATCAGAAAGTGATAAGAAGACTGGGTAAGAACTATGCAGGGCAGTTTTTGAGTAGGCAGTGATTTGAATACAACTCCAGTAGAGATATCTCGTGTCAGTGTTTGCGGTTAATGACCAGCACCCAGTGGAAATGTAGTCTACAGGTGTAGCTGAAAAGCCCACAGAGATAGGGAGACTGCAGTGGAGATATTGAGAGCATTCATTGCAGACCATTCATTGGAGAGCATTCATTGCAGAACATTCATTACAGACCATTCATTGGAGAGCATCCATTGCAGAGCATTTGTTGCAGACCATTCATTGGAGAGCATTTGTTGCAGAGCATTCATTGCAAGAGAACATCAGAGCATTCCTTGCAAGAGAACATCATGGGAATTGAACATAGTTATTTGCTGACCACACAATCATACTTGTGGATATAACATTGGCACAGGCAGACTGGTGGATATAACATTGGTGCAGTCGCATTTGGAACCTGGGAGTAGCAAATAAGTTTTGAACAAGTTTAGCTATAAATGGGGAAACCTGGTGAAAATGGAAATCCCAGTTAATATAACATTAACAATGGAAGTGAAAGTTTGAAAAAAAATGCTTGCACAGTTAACATCGAAAGCTGAGGCCCACCACACTTGTGCAGTCACCATTGAACATAACTGGCAAAGAAGTTTGGCAGAAAATTTGAATCGAACATTTCTGAGTGAAATAACAGGAAAGTAGGAATAGAAAAACAACAAAACACCAAGGAATCACAACAAGGATTTTTCTGGAGTGGGGGGAGGTGTAGTATTTTGGAAAAATGGCAGACATGTTTGTGCACTCCAGAAAAACTAGAATGTAATCAAGAGTTTGTTTTTAGATCGCATGCTGATAACTGTGGATTTTAATTAAGGCATTGATGTAATGGCAATTGACAATTCCAAGAAATATTTGCTGATTGCAAATATTTCTAGATAAGAGACGATATCTTATTGGATGGTGTATTAATTGTTGCAGTTATCAGAAAGCAATAAGAAGACTGGATAAGAACTACACAGGGCAGTTTTTGAGTAGGCAGTGATTTGAGTACAACTCCAGTAGAGATATCTCATGTCAGTGCTTGCAGTTAATGACCAGTGCCCAGTAAAAATGTAGTCCACGGATGTAGCTGAAAATCCCACAGAGATGAGGAAACTGCAGCAGAGATATTGAGAGCATTCATTGCAGACCATTCATTGGAGAGCATTCATTGCAGAGCATTCATTGGAGAGCATCCCTTCAGAGCATTCGTTACAGACCATTCATTGGAGAACATTCGTTGCAGAGCATTTCATTGCAAGAGAACAGCAAAGCATTTGTTGCAAGAGAACATTGTGGGAATTGAACATAGTTATTTGCTGACTGCACAGTCATACTTGTGAATATAACATTGACACAGTTAGACTGGTGGGTATAACAATACTTTATTGCCTTTGAATATTTTATAGCTAATAAAATATGAAAAATTGCACAAAAATCTATTCTGTCATTTTACAATTTGCTTATTGTTTTAGAATGCATTTGCTTTTAAAGGATTGCTATAATCCTGATGAATTATTTATTGCTATTGAATATCTTATCTATCTATGAAAGATGAAATAAAATATAAAATACAAACTATTTTCATAAATATTACAACCTCCTGAAAATTTAGTAAAATATTGTATTTAAATATAACATCAAATAAAGCTTAAACAAGAATCATTTGTAAATAATAATAACAACAATAACAATAGTCAACATTTGACAAGTATAGCCTATAATCATTGTACAATAAAATATAATAAACCTAGTTTTAAAATTAAGCAAAGTTTTGATATTCAACATTTTTAAAAGTCTTAATTTCATATAAATTCAGCAAGATTAAATAAGTAATTGAATATTTAAAAAAAGTTTAAGCAATATAATTATATTTTCTATTTAAAATTCCTGTTTTCACAAAGCATTGCAACAACATATCCCTTCCTTCCATATGAATGTGTTGTTGGAGACTTTTGAATGATGTAGACATTGAACTTTCTGAAGAGTGATGGATGGGCTAAAGCTAGAGACCTAAGCAGATAATTAATTTAGCCATTTATACTTAATTTGGCAAAATAATAAATAATTATAAAAAATTACACATAGTAAAATGCTGAGAAAAAATGGTGAAGTGTTTTAAAATCCAAGTGATCAGAGCTTAAAAATAGTATATCAGGTGATAAATGATTAACTAATAATTGACAAATAGGGAGTTGATTACCAATTAATTTATGCAACCTAATTTAGTTGGTAAGTCAAATAATATGCTAAAAATAACTTTTTTAATAACATTGTTTGGAAATTTTAGACTAAACAATAAATTAATATTATTTTGTAACATTATACATTTTACAAATCAATTAATAAATAAAATTATGATATCAATACTAATTATTTTAAAATACTCTTTTTAATATTCTTAAAATATTAACTTGTATACAATATTATTTAAAAGATATTTGATAGATAAAATTTTACAGTAAAATTGTTTTAAACATTTACCTCTTCCAGATAAGAAAGTTAAAATATAATCTTTTTTTTATTATTTTTTAACTTTAAATGGAAATAAATTACATGCATGCACACATACTAAAGATATTAAAATATGATTTAGAAGGAATTACTTTAAAGTTATTGGTTAATTATTATTATTTATACAAGATTAGAATATTATTAAGCTAGCATTTAGAACTATGTTTTTAATATGAATTGTAATAAATTGATTATATTAATAGATATCAATGAATCATTTAAAAAATTACTTAAGCATTTATCTTTTAATAACTTAATAAATACATGTAATAATTACATTAAGGGTATAGTTATATCTTTAAAGATAAGTTATATATTTAAATACTAACTTTATGGTTTTATATTAGCAATTATAAAATAAGCTTGACTGATAAGCTAAAATTATTTAAATTTATTTATTAATGCCATAAATACTATTTTATAACATTAGTTATAAATCAATAAGATAATTTATTAAAAGATTCATTACTTTTACTATACAAAGAGAATTTATTTAATAGAAAATAAACTATATAATTTTTTTAATATATTAGCAAAAAATACCTAATATAAAGGTCTATAGGCAGAACTTAAGACCACAATATATCTATACACACACTCCACCCATGATTAATTAATTAAGTTTAGATACTTAGATACTATATGCAATTTGATCATTCTCAATGTCTCAACTTTATTCTAACTAAAATATAAAACAATAACAAGAAAGAAAATATAAAATGTTGTTTGGTTAAAGAAATGTTCTAGAAGAGTCCTTTATATTTTTGAAGATATGTTTAACATAATATCTACCAGAAGATTAAATATAAATAAACAGCTATATTTTTCAGATTATGTCTTCTATCAAATATTTAGAGTTAAATTATGCATCTGGAAATGTAATCAATGTTATGAATTAGTTTTAAAAAATGCAGATTATTTGACTTAATCACCATTCATAGCACAGTTTCAAAGATAAATACTTTATGTATGTTTTCTTATCATCAAATATTTTAATTTAACTCAAGCATTAATATGGTAGAATATGTTTTCTCTTACAGATAATGCATTATATTTTCATTGGTTGTCATAGTATTACATGTGCTTTACAAGTTACTAATCCATTTGTTGCATCACCAAGTTTATTTGATTAACCATCAGGAGCTTTTTATCTTTGTATATGTATTATCAATATTTTGTTACAAATGTTATCTTTGGAGTTCTTATTAAAAGATTTATCTAAATGTTAGAATGGATTGAATACAAATTTTGAAATCAAAAATATCATAAGTTGTTTAAGGAAATAAACATTTAAAAAGTAGTACTTATACATGAATTAAAATGTAAGACTAAAATTGGGTTATAATTCAGAAATCCAACTAAAATGGAATTACAGTAAGACAGGCAATAAATAATTTATTAGGTTGCAAAAAGTAATGCTCATCCAAGATATACAAAAAGACTTCATAATAGTGATGATAATATATTCAGCAATAAATGACAAAAAGAAAGCAAAGTAAAAATAATTTATAATAATATTTAGAATTAATGCAAAGATGAAAGTCAAGGAAAAAAAACTGAGGAAGAGATGTAAATCTCAGGACCAAACATCCAAGAAGCGCAGGGTGAAGAAGAGTCAAAATCTCCAATGACAAAAAGCAATAATCAAATAATTTAACATGATGGTGATTAAAAATGTTTCAAGAATTACAAAACCTAATAGAATACTTAATTGTAAATTATTAGAGAAAAAATATAGTTAGTAATAAATTTGGCTGAATGTTTTCGAGGAACCGTGCCTCATACTCATAGCCTTCGTGAAAATGTACTTGATATATGTAAATGAGAATATTCAAATGAGTTACTGTTAAGTAGCCCATTTTTTCGAAATGTCGAAGCACGTGTCTCTTCTGTTGATTGCATGGATGTCTCTGTTAATGTAGAATGCCTCTTTTATCTCTCTCCTGTAGGCGTTTGGTTTTGAGAATAATATAACGGGGTTAGTGTGTATTTATTTCTGCCTTGATTGATTTGTTTAACAAATAAAGAGGTGAGATGGGGGTTCGTTTGGGGTCTCTTGTGGTGGTGTGGTGGTGGTGCCTACCCGGTGTTTATTGTGGCGTTCCGTTTCCTTCCCTTTTTGGCCGTGGGGTTCGTCCTTACGGGGGGGGGGTTGTGGAACCCACTATTGGTGGGGTGTTGGGTGAATATTATATTTTTGGGTTTTTTTCTTCATCTTATTTTGAGTTGTTTTTTTTATAATTTTTTGGTTGTTTTGTTGGTTTAGGTTTTTGTTTGATTGTTTGATTTTGAGAAGGTGGCAGGGTTCCTTCAAACATAATACCTAAATAATTTATTAATTATATTTTAATATAATTAAATTACACATATAAATTTTATATTTAAAAAACAAATAAAAATTAAAACAAAAAAGTATAATTGCAAACAAATGAATAAAAACAGGTAAGATATCTAAAGAAATGAATACCCAGTCCAAAAAAATAAAAGTTGTTTAAAAATTGCATTAATAATGGGGAAAATGAAAAAGAAATGCAGAGTATGAGTGATTGTTATAAAACTGAAAAAAAGTAGAGTAAGAGCAATAATTAAACAGTTAACAAAAGCACTGAAGAAGTAACACAATAGTGAAACAAAAAAGATTCATGAAGCCATCAAAAATATCAAAGGTGAAAATCAGGAAGCTCTATGAAAAGAGCATTGATAGAATTCAATATCTCTAGAAGATGCAAATCAAAGAAGGGGAATAAATTACTATCAAGTTGATATTAAGAATAAAGCTGAAAGCAACACACAATGGAAAGAATCTTGAAAAGAAAGGAAAGCTAAAATGTTGATGATCAAGTCCAAATATAGTGAGAATAAATACAAAGAAATCTCAGCTACAACCCTAATTTGATAGTCATCATCATCAACCATTATCAATCCACTGCAGAATGAAGGTCTCTCCAAGTTTAATCCATCTTCTCTGATCTTTACCTTCTCTTTTCCACAACACCCCTGCACATTTTCTTATTTCATCCATCCATCTCACATGTGGTCTCTTTCTGGGTCTTTTACAATCTCTCGGAATCCAATTTAAAATTTCAATTGTCCATCTATTATCATTTCTTCTAGCAATATGTCTAGCCCAACTCCATTTCAATCTTTTAATTTTTTCAATAAGGTCAGTAACACCTGTTTGTTGTCTTATCCATACATTGCGTTTTCGATCTCTTCTTGTTACTCCCAACATACATCTCTCCATACTCCTTTGAGTGGTCTAAAGTCTCTATATTGCTCTTCTATTAAGTGTCCAAGTCTCAGATCCATAAGTAAGAACTGGTAAAACACATTTGTTAAAAACCATTCTTTTCAAACACATAGGCATATTTTCTTTTAGTATCAAGTTATTTCTACCAAAAGCACTCCAACCAAGTTTAATTCTATGGTTAATTTCCTCCATTATGTTTGCATCTGTATTAATAATCTGACTTTGGTATTTGTAACTGTTAACTTCTTCTAATTCTTCATAATCAATCTTTATTTTCATATTTTGAGCAAATCGATTAAACATTACTTTAGTCTTTTTAACATTTATCTTTAGTCCTACTTTTCTACTTTCATCTGCTAACTCCTGCAACATTTCCTGCAGCTCTGAAGCATTATTTGCAAAAACAACTACATCATCTGCAAAATCTAAATGACTTAAATACTCTCCATTTACTTTCATTCCTTTAGTTTCCCATTTTAATCCACAAAATACTTCTTGCAGCACTGCTGTAAAAAGTTTTGGAGATATGGAGTCACCTTGCCTTACACCTTTCTCAATGTTGATTTTTCCAGTATCATTATGTAATCTAATTGTTGCTGTTGCATTTTTATAAATATTCTTTAAAATATGACAATATCCTGGATCTATACCTTGATGATCCAATGCTTTAATCACTGAAGAAATGTGTATAGAATCGAATGCCTTTTTATAATCTACAAATCCAAAACATAATGACAACTCATATTCATATGTCCTTTTTATGACTTCTCTCAATACCTGGATATGATCTATTGTACTAGAACCACTTTTAAATGCAGCTTGTTCTCTTGGTTGGTGGAAATTCAAAGTTCTCTGTAGACGAGTTGTAATTATCTTGGTAAAAATTTTATATAAAACTGATAAAAGGCTGATAGGTCTGTAATTTCTAATATCTTCTTTATCACCTTTTTTAAATATTAATATTATTACTGCATTCTTCCAATATTCCGGTACATCTTTATCATTTAGACATTTGGTATATAACTTTGCTAAAATTGTTTCTATTTCTTCACCTCCTTCTTTTAATATATCAATTATAATTCCATCATTTCCTGGAGCCTTTCCTTTCTTCATACATTTAATTGCATGTCTCACTTTTTCATTTAAAATTCTTGGCAATTCGGAAGATGTAATAGATACAGGAGGTACTTGTTCTTTATTACTATATAATTCTTGATAAAAATCTTCTACCAATTTCATGATGTCATCTCTCTTTTTAGTAATAATTCCATCTTTTTTTCTTATTGCAGATATAAATTTCCTACCAATACCAAAATGTTGTTTAACATTCTTGAGACTTTTATTTTCTTCTACAGCTTTCCTTGCTATTTCACAGTTATACTTTCTTATATCATTTTCAACTCTTTTCCGTACCATTTTACAAAATTCGAGATATTCAATTCTTTTTAATACATCATTTTTGTATATCTTCATAGTCCTTCTTTTCTTCATAAATTCTCTAGTCTCAGTAGAAATTTTATTAGTCAATTGCTGCTTTTTTCTACCAGCTATCTTTGTTGCAGTTTTTAAAAGTGTATCAGTTATTTTCATATTAATTTCATTCAAATCTGAATCATGTTCAAAATCTCCTAACACTTGAAATCTGTTTGTAAGTTCTAATTTAAATTCAGTAGAATGTTTCTGAAGATTAGGAATATCAACTGTAAATATTGTTTTTCTCAATAATTTTTGTCTCTCTAGTTTTACATTAACACGTAACTTGCACCTTACTAATCGATGATCACTTCCTGTGTTAAATTTATTAAGAACATTACAATCTTGAAATATGTATTTCCTGTTAGTCAAAATATAATCCAATTCTGCTGTACCTTCATTTGGATGCTTCCATACCCATTTCCTTTTAACATTTTTCTCAAAAAATGAATTCATAATATAAAGTTTTTCTTTTTCTGCAAACTCCACAAGTCTATGTCCTCTCTCATTTCTATTACCATAACCAAAATTACCTACAGCAATTTCATCTTTCATTTGTCTACCAATTCTAGCATTAAAGTCTCCCATAACAATTTTAAAATGTTGTTTACTCTGATCAAAAGCCTTTTGTACATCCATATAAAAATCTTCTACTACTTCATCACTATGAGAACTTGTTGGGGCATAAACCTGAATTATCTGCATTTGGTATCTGCTATTAAGTTGTATATCTTCCAACTCTCTCCGATACACCATCAATCTCCACAATATTGTTCTTCCACTTTTTATTTATAATGAATCCTACTCCACTTGTATTTCCAATATATGTGCCTTTATAATAGAGTATATGTCCACTTTTTAAATCAATTGTTTCTTCACCTTTTCTTCTAACTTCACAAAGTCCAATAATGTCCCATTTAAAATAAGACAATTCTTCTTCTAATTCTTGCAATCTTCCTTCACTTAAAAGTGATCTGCATTTGTAAGTACCTAAATAAAAAGTCATCATCAAATGGCAGCCTGGGTCCACAATCAGGGGATTCTTAGCACCCTCCGCCTTTGGCCACCAACCGCTGCCTTGGTTGGTGACTTTACAGCCTCCTGGGAATAAGGGCCATGCTTTATTTTTGTCTGTCATAATTGTATATATGTATTGGAAAAATATTTATCATTTACACAAACATTCATTCTGCCTTATCAGGCACTGAGAAGAAAGACCATGGTGTTTCTTGATCTTAAACTCAGAGGTAAAAAGCCAATCAACTCGCCATGCTGGCTAATGCATATTGGTGAGCAGCCCATCCATGTATGTATACTATATGAATAATCACATAGTAATAACAGCTGCAACGACAAGAACATATGGAGTGGACATTAGGAATTTGCCCTGCTTGGTTCCTGTAAGGCCTCCAAGAGGAATCAAAGGGTCTCCTTTCAGTTAATAGCAAACTCCTTTCTGCAGCCAATTTGATAGTAATAAATGAGAAGTTCAAACCAACATCTATTTTCATATGACTAGCACTTTTAAATTGTTCATAAAAATGAGAACTTTTGCAAACCATGTTAGAGAAGCCTACACTAAATATCTAAATAGCTTAGATAGATACATTGGTTTAAACTCAATGACTGAAAATGATAAATTAGTCATAGTCTTCAATAATTTAAAAGAGGGAACCCAGGTATAATAGAAACCATTGTTTAGTAGGTCAAAAAAATGTTCAGATATTTAAAAAAGACATCTTGAATTGTTATTAGTCTAAAGCTATCAAAAGACTATTCAGCGTCAAGTTTTTTTAAAATATGCCTACTTGGAAAGACATACACACTATTTTATTTGAAAATAAATGGTCAAATTCCAAGAAATAACAATCTACTAACAGAAACACAAATAATAAGAATAAACTGTATTAAATAAATAAAACAAATCCCTAAATAAATTTTCATTCAGTAAGAGCAAAATGCTTATGTAATCTCTATGAATAACATATCTAATTAACTCATCTCAATGGGCAAATAAAAAAGTGAGAAGGAGGTCTATATATGATTCAGAAAGCATGTTCAATGTTGATCATACCATCTGGAATGAAAACTTTGAAGACATTCACCTTGTTAAAGGTATTAAGAAAAAGAATTATATGTCAAATAAAGATAATGGAAAGAAAAATATGAATCATTCTAGATTATGATTATTATGCAATACTGCTAAAAGAATAAAAACTTTTAGTGACCACTGATTAGCTAGGTAAAAAGAAGCTATAAAATATAGCACTTATCTTGATCATGTACATCGATCTGTATGGAAGTATCTATGAATTTGAACAATGAAATAAAAAGAAGATGAAATGAGAAAATTTTGTTACTGATAAGGCTGTACAAAGTAAAAGGGAGAGCTTAATGCATTTAAGATTTCAATGAATGTTGGGAAATAAATGTTGTGTGATACTGGTGAAAGTTTTTAAGGCATTGATATGTGGATGTTTGTTTAACATTTTTAATGACTATAGATTTATGCTATCCATAACTTGATGCATAACAAGAAAGAATTTATAGAAAATGCAAAAGATTAAATGACAATCTCTAGGATAGCCTTCATATTTTTAAGGTGGTCCTTAATACAATAATATTCACCAGTGTTAAGACAACATGTCTTTTACAAACCATTTAGAGATTAAATAATGCATTTAGAAATATAGTCAGTTCTTTAAAATATACTATAATAAAATAAATCTAAGTTTTATCATCATCTGTAGCTTTAATGTTAAGTATTTGATGTTGTATTTTGTTATTGTCAATGATTTTAAATTAGCCCAAGATTTAATTAATATAGCGTATTTCATTTTTCCAATGGCGTACCATAAATGTGACATGTTCTTTAGTTATCACAATATTACATATGTATTCCAACTACTATACAGCCTATTCGACATTTTGCAATATATATATTCAATCACTAACAAAAAATTTATTATAAAATTTATCTAACTTTTGTAATTCAGACATTATATTGATTGTATTTTTACTTCTCTGTGGAATACGTTTCAGCGAGTATTCGTTTATTTTTATTTTTTATTTTTTTAAAAAAATAATATATATATATATTTGTAGATATATCTTCTCTCTCTATCTCATTCTCAAAATAATAATATTAATGATTTAAAATATGGTATTTGCAAATAAAAACTGCTTGCTGTCAGCTGAAACATCTAGGTATTTTTTTTACTTTTACTACAATAGAGATTGTACTCAGCATGAAACAGCTGTCCCAGTATCAGCAACTCAGTAAAACCAATACAGAAAATTATCGAAGATTTTGGAAATATCAACTGTAAAAAAACCATGGGGAGGTGGAGAAAAATATAAACATATAAAAGAAAAAAATTAATACAGCCTTCATATATTGTAATGCAATAAAAAAAAGCGGAAACTTAAAAAAAAATTGACAAATAAAATCTAACCTTCCCCTAAATTTGTAATTCTTTGCTTTTCCATTTGAGTGAAAAACACAAACACTTCATGGATGGTAAATCAAAGCTACTAATGTTTTGTCATTTGGTATATCCTATTATTATAATTTAATTCAAAAAATACCGTAATTATATTATTTATAAAAAAAACTTTACAATAAAGTAAAAAGTTAATAATAAACAAAATATTTTTAGTAATCATACAAATGATTCTTTTTGTTTGGTTACCTTTGAAGTTTTGTACAATCATTATATATATATACACACACTAATTATATCTTAGAAGATATAAATTTCAATCATTTCATAGAAATGGTATAAACGTTGATTAATAATGAGCCCTATATATAATTCAAAAAATTACCAAGATCGATGTCGGATTATTGGGTTTTGCATTATTTTGGACTGTACTCACCCGGTAAATCTTTAGTATGTGCACTTCATGTAAACAATTTTTCTATTAATAGATGTCGTAAATGAATCTGTAGAGAAACTATACAAGAAATGGATTTATAAACGGCTTTATTAAATCCTTCTATGGTTTGTCTCTGGCTACATCTAAGTAAGTTATAGGCAGCTAAAATAGATGGATGGTTCAAATCTGCTGTAATGCTCTAGTGACATTTTTTTAATGTATTGAAATTTCTTAACACCTTAAATTTTAAACTCGTCCAAATTTGCTTATTAACTGCTTTAGAAACTCTTCCAATCACAGCAGATTTATTTTATATTAACTTTTTCATCAGTTAAGACTTAATTTTTACGTGATAATACAAATGATAATACAATTATGTATTCATTTTGAGAGATAAGCAAAAAAATAATAATCAATAAAGTACATCAATGATTTTAGTTCACTAAGTATTACAAGTTAAGTTTAGATAGGAATTTTGAAGCATATTGCTTTTAACCCTATAAATTTATTGTATATGTATAAAATAAACTTATTTTTAAAAATTGTCATTTGTTATATAATGTCAAAATTTGTTGCTCGAAAGTTGGCTGCTTTAAATTAAGCATAACATCACATTAATATAATGATGTTTTCAGATACAAAAATATCAATCACTAAAATAAAAACCAGAATAGTATGTATCAAAACAAAGTATCATCTAGCTTATATAGTTCAAATTTAATGCATATTAGATATAATCTAGGAGGTGTCACGTGATATTTATTTTATTATAACTAGCATAATTGTTTCAAACAATAGTTCTCTTGTCTGCTTAATATGCAGGAGTTGAAAAATTATTTCAAACTCACAAGTTAAAATAAATCATTACAAACAAATGATTTTAAATTTAATAATAAATAAAGCTTTAAGCAACTCCATCCAAAGAAAAAATCTCCCAAACAACTTTTCATAAAGGAATAATAGAGGAGAGAAATTCACCAGAATTTCCTATTGGAGGTGACAGAAATTTGAGCAATTTTATATTCTTGTTTTATTACTATTGGATAATAAGTTAAGTTGATGTATATCTGCTATATAATAAAAAACTAAGCTTGATTTAAACCTGACATAAATTTGAATCTAAATAATAAGCATAGCAAGAAGATGCACTGCTACTATTGTGAGACCTTCCTTGAAAATATATTCCATCAAATTTACTTTCAATAATCAAATTTCAATAATAAAATGTATCCATAATGTTTTCTTCTATATATAATATTAAGCATAGTCAATTTAAAACAGAATTAAAATAGGCAACCTTCTATAAATAAAAATATTATTTATAGTAGGTTGTCTATTTCAATTTTGTTTTAATATGATTATTTTAAATTCTTTCATACTTTGACAAAAATGAAAACTTCTCCAAATTATATATCAGTTTCAAGGAGGAGGCAATCTTTTGTTACCAACACTCATACATACAGACAATGAAAAATTATTTCAAAGTCCTTAAGATGAAAAATATTTCGCACAAAGTTCTACAAATTATATCAAATACTGGGATAAAAACTATATTTTATTTAATTGTAGTATAATTTCCTGCTCATTATTTATAAAAATGAAAAGCTAGACTGATTTTTTTTGCATATATAAAAACTACAGTCAAATGACTATACTAAGATTATTTAAACTCAACATGCATAAATAAAATTCTTTGTCACTTAACAAATACAAGAATCAAATAAAAAATACTTAATTTGTTTTCAAAATATGCTGCTTCTCTGTAGAAAAATGTAGAATTTAATTATTGTGAACAACTGAATTTTAACAAAATAGATAAATAGATTTTATTATAGTATAAAAAATGTCAAATAAATGAACTTACAGCGGTTTAAGGAGCTTTAGTAATTATATTTGATTGTCAACTATATTTTGGCATATAGAACTTTACTCCAAATAGCTAACTGACTTGTTATCTCAAAATACTTTATAAATCAAGAATATCTTATAAAAAATAAAAAAATAAAATTATAATATTTTTCTATAACAAAATATTTAATAAAACAAATTTTAAAAATATAATAAACATTAAAAACCCAATTAAATAACAAAGCTTAACAATGAAAAAAAGTAATAATTGATAAATAAACATTTCTTTAACATATTATTAATAAAAAATAAATACTAAACCTTTTGATAATTTAATATTTAATGAGTACATTTAAGTGGCTATTTTTAAAAAAAAATGATAATTTTACACTTTGCAGTCATTATTTTGAATTTATTATGTCAGACAAGGTTGATAATTCATTGAGTCACAATTTATTAAATTAACCCACAATGGCTACAAGGCAGTTTTGTAAGGTAAATTTTAAATGTATAATAATACTATTCATTAGATAATATTATTTTATGGTTTAATCATGATTTTAAATTAGCATTTAAAAGAAATAAAGCAAATAATTTTAAAATTTTAGTTAATATTAAAATATTTACTACCATTTTTCCAATATAGTTTATACATATGAATCTGCTACATTTTCTGCTTGTTTTTTTTTTGTCCACATTATAATTCCACTCAGAATATTATCAGTAAATAAAAAATTCCATATTTTTTCTGGATTTTGGCTGTCTTCCAAAACTTTATCTGTAAATCCTGGTAAAGCTTTAAATATATTATAAGATATGCTGAAGTTTTAGTAGATACATATATAAAAACTTTCTGCAGCATTTGTATAGGCCTGTTAATTTAGTTCTCTTGAATATATTTTTTAAGAAAGATTACAACTAGATATTAAAATAAGATAAAATTGATTTTGATTATTCTAAGAAATGCTTATTAAAAATATATATAATATTTATATAAAAAATAGAAAAAATAATAATCATAGATCACAAAAAATGAAGAAATCAAATTACTTACATTTAGATTAAAATGGTACAACATCAAAAAAGTGACCTAAAACTTAGACTATGTAAAGTAAATTCAAAAAATTTGATTTTTAAAGGCATATTTAAAAAGATAATGAGAAAGACACATTTAATTTAAAAAATAATATGGTATTAAGACATTTGAAAATTAATAATGATATAATATGAGCATGTAGCTGTTGACATTAAATGGAATAGATACAAAAAATTGAGTTATTTGTGGTTTTTTAATTTAGTATTAGTGTACATTACTTTCTATTGCTTTATAATTAACTAAGCAATAATCTTTAAATTTTTTTTAGTGCAATTAAAATAATTTTTTTACAAACCAATGATCTGCCATTTATTAATTTTTTATAAAAATACAATCTTCATTAAATAAAATTCCTATCAACAAATTCATTGTAGAATTGATTGCTGCTGATTGAGTAAATGATTAAATCTTTCTCTTTTACAGATACTGCTTATGTTTATGATGACAAATATTTTGCCTGAAAAAATTAAAATTTTTATTGATACAAAAATATTACATAGAAATATTTTTTTAAGTGTCATAGCATCGGCCGGGAAGTGAACCCACAACTCGAGCAACTGCCTGCAAGTGCAAGGCAGTCGTGCTGACCTCTCGACCACCAATGCAAGACTTTTGTCTTTCAAATTATTTTTAGGATACTTTAATTAAATAAATATTGGCTTTTAGATCATATATTTTTCAATTTACTTTTAGTGCACTTCAATTCTATATATAGATTAAATTTGTTTTTAATTGTCACTGAATAAAATTTGCATTATTTTTTGCAGATATTGTTTGTATTCATAATGAAAATCATTTCTGCCTTCAGTGTGTAATAATTCTTATAACTAACTGCAAAGTGAAAATACTGATTAAAAATTATGTAAATAATATTTTTTACTTATTATAATTGCCATTTTCAGTAACATTGTATATCTTCTTAAATGTTTTATTTATTAAATTGAATAAGTCTTCTAAAGTCGTTTTTTTTCCTAGGATTAATTTCATCATTTTATCTTAGATATGGCATTGCTTTAATGATACTATTTTCAAAAAAGTAGACATTTATTTAGAAAATTGAATTTTTTTTAATAATCATTATATCAAATAATTGATTGTTAATCAAAGTAATGAATACAAATTGAGGATGATTGCTAAAAGGTTGACTTTTACTTAAAGATTTCATGTATGTAGAGAATGATGTGTGTTTATAATATTTATTAGTAATAAATATTGATTATTACACTCCTTTTAATAAACTTGTAAACATTCTCTTATTAATATTAAAGCTAATCTGTCTGAGTACTAGATTAGCTTTGACTTTATAGGTTTGTGAAAATTACTTTAGTAAATTGTATTTGTAAAATATTATAGCATGTGCAATCAGAGTATATTATAATTCTTTATAAATTTTATTAAATATTCTTAATGCTATACATTCAATAGCTATAGTATTTTTGTAGTGTTATTAAAATTATTAATATATATATATTATGATGGTAAGTATGTGCTTTAAATGCTTCACAAATCTGGATGACTTTTATTTAATGGCCTCATGGATTTGAGTTGCGAATTTTATAAAGGTAAATGTGACAATAATGAGCACTTTAATTTATATATATCCCATGAAATAAAGCATCAAATTCTATAATGGCATGTGTGAAAAGCTATTTATAACTCTAATAAAAATATAAAGGAGAAAAGAATTGTCAGTCTCTATAACAGTGAGCATGAGAGATGTAAAGTAATGAGATTCTATAAGCTGCTTATATGTCGATATTTATTAATAGATATGAAAGGTTTAAATAATATATTCTGAAATTAAAGAGATTATTAATCTCAAAATATATCTAGATTATCAAATATTTGTTAATTTCAAGAGTAAATATAATATTGAATTTATAAGCAAGATACGATAAATGGGTAAAATAAATAAAACAAAACGATATTAAAATTTAAAAAAATTATTTCCATCTTTATTTACAACATAAAAAGGATAATTTTGTTAATTTTAATATTTCATCTATCATCATAATTTTTAATTTATAGTAACATTTACATGAAGAAAATAAATATATATCAAAGTAAATTCTTTTCATAAATTCCTGTAGAATATCTAAAAGTACGAAACTAAACAAAAGGACACCATTAGTTAACTATTAAATATATTAGATTTTACATCAGATTTATTATTATATATATCTTTCTTAGATATATGATAAAAATTTATGTTTATTCCAATCCCAAGTTATTTATACAATATATTTTAAGTCTCAACTAAAAGATGAGTTAAACTAATTTAGAATTACTCTTTTATCAACAGCAGCTCTAATTAAACATCATAGAAATGCATATTTTTTAACTAAATTAAGATGAATTTGTCATCTATCTATTTTTACATAATTATGCAAACTTCAGCATCAAATAATAAAATAAACTTAGCCTCAAATAACTGGATGCCAAGAAAATCTAAATAAAGTATTGTCTTTAAGTATGAAAAAAAAGCTTGTTTAGAGCTATTAGCATGCTCTTTATTTTATATATATAAAATCAAATAATTTTTATTTAGTTTCAAACAGCACTAATTGTAATTGAATAGAAATTATGTCAATTACTTACAATAATTTAAATAAATAAAATAAATAATAAGTTTAAACAATAGGTAATCATCAAAAGCATATAATTAACAGACAGAGATAATAAATTAGTATCATTATGGCTCATGTTGGACAGCTATTTTTAATTTGATTTAAATGATTCAATCATATAAAAATAGTGCCAATATAAAATATTTGGTCCTTAACTTATCAAATAAATGCTGATAATGAGGTGTACAATACTATTGAACATATATTAATGCTAATTAAAATACTAGGATCAAATGTTGTGTGGATATGTAAATGTTAAGGTCTGGGATATGATACCATGATTGTACTAACTTTAAATAAGCTAGTCATAAATTAATTGTAAATAAGTCAATTATTTTATAAAGCGTGATGTTTATAAACTGTAATATTTAAACAGCATGTGCAACAATTTAATGCTGTTTAAATATTAAAGAGTAATTGTGTAAACCTTAAAATTGGCTTTGCCCAAGGCTATAGGGCCAGTTTGCAATAATATACCATATTTATCAGATTATAAGATAATTAAACAATTCAAAACAAAACAACACTCTCCATATAGTAGTGCCAGATGGCACTACTATATGGAGAGTGTTGTTTTGTTTTGAATTGTTTAATAACAATTATTGTGCTAGTATGAGATAGTGATCATGTGATTATAAGATAATCTGAATTTTTCTTCCTTATATACATTTTAAAGGACAATAATAATTTTCTACATTTTTTATGAATTTTCATAATAGATTACTGTACTAATTTTATAGTTATTTATGTCTACAAAAGTGCAATTAAGGAACATTGTAGTTATGTATCTTTTAATCTTCATTTTCAAACCCCAGAAATTTATTTCCAGAGCTAAACATTTTGTGGATTGTCACTTTTCTTAACTCTATGACATATACATTGTGAATAAATTTATATATTTTCAGAGAATTTTTTTAGTTTTATTTTAACCATTTAATTTTAAAATAATTTTTTAAAAATAATAAGATTATTTTAAATGTTTTGCTCTGATATTATATATATATACAAAGGTAGAACCAAAAATAACTGGAATTTTATAATAAAAATAGTTTATTTATCTTTAGGTGTTATAAATTTAATCCCCTTCACAGTATTGTCATTTAGTACAATACATCAGGATAAATGTGTTTTTCACTTTTCAAACTAGTCCAGAAACACAAAGAACAATCTTTTAATGACTGCATCTTTTTTTCACCATTTCTAAGTCAGCAAAAAAAAAAAATAAGCATTTTTTTCATTTAAAAGAATAAAAAAAATCACATGGTTAAAGATCAAGTTAATAGATAAGCTGAATCATGTTGAATTTAATTAAAAATTGTTTCATTCTCAAGACTGCTCACAGAGGAATTGTCATGATAACCTTGCAATTCTCAACTTTGCCACCAAATGGGATGATTAAATGTTTATTACACCATAAAAACATTTCAGAATTTATAGATAAAATATCTGACTGTTAAGAACTAATTTTGAGAGAAAAATGCTATTCACATAAAAAAAATATATCAGCATTATTTTGACATTGGATTTTACTAGCCATGTTTTTTTTGGGACAATGGTAAACTTGACAATTTCTTTAAATCTTTTATAAACTTATATTTACCCCAGAAAAAGCTTTCTTGTAATGTGTTTCAAGCATCCCTGTTGTTTTCCTAAAAGAAAATACAATTTTATATTGTACCAACTTTTCAGCTATTACCAAAAAATTGACAAATTTTTGAAATGCACTTTACAAAAAAATGTGCTAAGTTGCAATATAATTTCACCCTATAACATAATTTGGCAGATTGATATAAAAGGGTCTCTGCAAAAGATATGTAACAGCAAAAGCATGTATAATAGCATATTTACTTACCAGAGAACAATTCTGATTATTTTGGGTCCCCCCTTGTATATTAGTATGACTATATTGTGTAGCTATATATAACTTACATGCATAATTATATAATATGTATTTGTAAATATTACTAAATATTTTTTTGTTTTGCAAAAGCACAAAATGCAACAGAATACTTATATATGCATATTAATATAAACCAGAAGTTTTAGACTGACTGAAACTTCAAATCATTCTGATTTACACCACATAAGACACACCCGATATTTTAGGTGATTTTGAGAGAAAAAAGTGCATCCTGTATGCTGGTAAATATGGTAATTTTAAATTTTAAGTACTACTTATATAGATCTAAAAAGGATTATAGAGAATCCATTATTGACTAGTACTACCTTTCTAAATAGCAAATGATTCTGCTGAATATATGTGTACAAAAGCAAAGTTACAAATATCTAAACTAATATAAAACAATTTTATTATAATATTTTTTCTATTAATCAGTTAGTAGTAGTATTAAAAACAGTAGTAGTATTACTAATAAAATTAAACATCTGCCAAATATTTTCCAATAACTTATACATATTTCTAATTATCTCTTCTAGAAATATATTCAACCGAATTCTATCTCAATATTTTTATTTGATCAATGATGAACTCTTTGAATAATCATTTGGATATTTTACTTTTGATCTTGTTCTTAGTATTTGCAACATTCATATATTCTTACATTGTTGAGTAACCTAATGTATCTTTACCATTTTTCTATTGAATATTTAAGTCACAAATCTATAACACACTTTTTTTTTTCTTAAGCACCTTTTCTTTTAATACTAAATTATTGTTATCAAAACCATTCCATTCAAAGTTTACTTTTCATCCATTATGTTCAGATCTGTATTAATAATCTGACCAAGGTATTTAATAATTGCTGAGTTTTTGTAATTTCTGATTATCAATTCTAATTTTATTCAGTGAATATCTTTAAAGACTATATTATTGTTTTTAGCATTTATCTTTAATCTTATTTTCTTTCATTTATCTGATAACTCTAACAACATTTTCTGAATTTCTGGAGCATTGTTTACAAAGACAACCAAATCATTTTCAAGAGTTTTATCATGTAAAGAATTTCCACATATTTTTATTCTTATCTTCAAAATACTTGTTAGAAAATTGTTGGAAAAAGTGTTGAATATATAAAATTCTCTGTCATATACTCTTTTCAATGTTAATCTTAGTGTCACTATATAATCCAATTATTGGTGTTGCATTTTGATAAATGTGCAATATTGTTGATCTACATCTTATTGGTCCAAAGCTTACATTGCAGTGAAAATGCTTATAAATTCAAATGCTTTTTCATAATCTCAAAATCTGAAGTGTAATAGAACTTGTATTCATCAGTTCATTTCATAACTTTTTTCAATACTCAGATATAATCCAATGTGCCAAAGTCACTTTTAAATTCAGATTGTTCTTTATTTAGTTTAAATTTAATGTTCATTGTAGACAAGTTATAATTATTTTAATAAATTTAATAAAATTGATAAAAGATTGATATGTTTGTAAATTATAATGATATTTATATTTAAGAAAGGTGAATCAGTTTTCTAAGTAAGTTATTTATTAATTAAGATATTTGGACTTAAGACAACTAAATAAATGTCTAAATTTAAAACTAATTATAAATAATAGATCATGTGCAAGTATTATGAGAACTTATGAAAAGAAATGTTAAGAACAAATTACCATTTTGCATTACATTTCTAGGTTACAGGAAGCATCAGCATTCCTGGTGTGATTAGAATGTTAGAACATTATGACTCTGATGCTGGATTTTATTAATTAAATGTAACAGTAATAATTAAAGAAAAGATATACAACAATGTGACTACCCAAAACTCACATTATAAATGCTATTATATAAAAGTAAAAAAATAGAAGTAGAAGAGAAATACTCAAATGAACTAAAATAATGTTGAATGACTATTGAAAATCTTAAGAGAATAATAAGGTATAAGAATGAATTATGAGAACCCAACTATAAATATTTTTGTTCAATTATTTATATGTATAAAAAATTTCACAGAATTATCTTGGACAGAAATAATTTAATGCTAAATAGAAAAAAAATATGTATGCTCTGAGTAGGAAGATCTTTGTTAACTGCTTTCTACATGAGCTTACTTATGAGTCTGAGATTTAACACATAAGAAGACAAAGCTTACAGACTGCACAGCAAATTGTTGAAATTAATATGGTTGGATCAAAAGCAAATAAATGGATAAAAGATCAAGCATATATCACTGTTGTCATTAAAATATTTAACAAACAGGAATAAAGCTATGTTTAACATATTTTCAAAGATGACAACAACTGTCATTAGAAATTAATTTTAGATTAGTCTGAATAGTATAAACAAGTAAAAACTCACTGCAAGATTCACCTGCAGCTTTAAATCCAAATCCTCACTGATGAAAGCCAAAACTAGAAGCTTTTCTGGGATGGCAATATTATTGTACTATATTGTCTAGTTATCTATTGATAGCAGATGGCTTTACAATAGAGTAAAAAAATGTCATAAAAAATGTAAGTGTATTAAAAATCATGTGATGATGGTATTAACTTCATTTGATATAAAACTGAAGTCTCTAAAATATACTAAACTTAACCTAGTATCCACATTTATACAATTATGCAAACCAATAATTTGGGCTCGAATTCCTATGATTTTATTCAATTTCTATTATAGTGAATTAACTTTGAATCCTAGTTGTCATTTATAATTATGGGCAAAAGTCATAAACAGATTTGAGGTGGAATATTGTAGTATACCAATGCATTTATCATTGCGTATAAAATCTTTCATAAGGATTTGATGCTTTTTTCTTCTTCTAATATTTACCAAATAGACACGCGATATATACATATGTAAATATATATGTGCTTGTTTTGTCATAGCATTGATATATTATACATTTAGTTTATATATATAGTAAAACAAAACTATAAATATATATTATAAATTTGTGACAAAAACTAACTATTTTGCTATCACTGAGAAAATTATATTAATTCGAACTGGTGTCTAATATTGTTCTGCAATGATAGTTAGATAAGATTATTATTAATCTTAAAGAAATACTCTCATTAGTAAAATGTGTAATGACGTTAGACATCCTTAATCCTCCATGACATTGTCGAAACCTGACCTAAAACCATCGAGCTAGAGATATCAACTGACCATTTGCTAAAAGAAAATTGCAGCGAGACATTGAAAATATTTTAAACAACATTGCGAGCTTTAAGACCGAGATCATTCTATTCATTAATAATCAAGATGAGTAGTTGAGAGTGATTTGAATGCTAATGTTATTTTTTTTTTAAATCCATTTTAATGTACATAAAAAAAAACGTAATATAATTTTAAAGTATAATACACATGTATTAGTAATTTCTTTGCATCTTAAAATTGCAACTTAAGTTCATAATAAAATTCTAAATATTGACATGAAAAAATAAATTATTTTAAGAGATCGGCCAACCGTTGCAATTATTGCGGATGATGATTAAATGTTACTCGTAGAACTTATTATTTAATTATACAACCGATCTTTAGACAGAAAACTTGCTATGGCCAGAATGAGAATTATACATTCATACGGTTTTAAATAGAAAATGTTAGAATAAAAATTGTTACTACTGTAACAAAAAATATCAGTAATAAAAAATATTAAATAACGATAGGTTTGATCATTGAAAGAAGTCACCATACTTATTTAGGATTAAATAAAAGCTGTTAAATGATATTATAGAGATAATCTTTTTTTAAACATCTGTTGTACTGCATTTTTAGTCATTACAGATTTCATTATGATATCCAATTTTGTTCCACTAAACTTTTTTATTTCACACATTCATCTTACATATTATCTATATATATATATTTAGTTGTAAAAACAGAATTCATTATTATGTTATAAATTTCAAGGAACTGGTAGAATATGGTAGAAACGGTCATAACAAATTAATGATAACAGATATACTGATGTTTATTTTGGGCATGTAAAGATTAAAAAATCGATGATCACTAAATGTTAATGCAAATAAAGATTCATAGTTAATAAGAAGTATTCTGCTTGCTTTGATGCAGTGAGTAGAGTAATTGATTCTGAACCTCAAGACTTGTGGTTTTCAGCCCAACAGTGATACTTCTGCTGTTTAAACCTTATTTTTGTTGATAAGATGTTACAGTTATAATACTTTTTGCTTTAAAAAGCTAGTTAATCAAAAGTATGCTTTGTATCAATCTTCTTATCTGAAGTAATGTGAAAGAAAAAGTTACAAATCATTGCTCATGTTCCTAATTTTTATTTTATTTTCTCATTCTTCAAAAATGCTGTTGTTTTTACTATTATTTTTCTTATACTAATATATATATAGATAGTTCTCCCTTTCATCTTTATAATTATATAATTTCATCTTTTGTTCTTTATCATTTTCAAAACTACCACTTCATAATAGTAAATATTTTGTACTTCTATTCTCTAAATCATGCCTCTTACATAAAAACCAATTTAATTTTTTCTCTTAACAATATTCTTTGTTTTTATATTTCCAGCTAATAATTATTTCTCTCTGCTGTTATTACAAATATCTTCAGTTTCAGTTTGACACCATATTAGCATTTGTTATTTGTATTTATTTTAACTTTATTTTTTTCTTTATTATGAAGTTAAGTATTTTTCTATTTCAAATTTTAATAATTAACACCTAGTTAGTCATGTTTATTCACTTTTTTTTATTTTGGCATATCAAAATATATTTTACCCAATTATTTTTTGCACATTTTTATATCCCTTTCTAACTCATCTGTCAATTTTTTTATATTAATCAGTCAAAGGTATTCTGGAAACCTTATTCTTATCTAGAAATTGTAATTTTTAAACTTATTTTAGTGTTCTTATAGTACTTTTCTTATGAAAAAATAATCAGCTCATTTTTATTTCTATAGCTTTAATTAATACAACATTTATGTACTAAATATTATAGTTCTTTTAATCATCTAAATTAATCAAATACAATTATACATATTCATTGAAAACAGTAAAAAGGTGGCTGTGACCAATTTCCTCCCCAAGTATCCTAAAACTCCATTTCTAAACCTATGCATCTTTTATAATTTAGTTATTTGGTGCAAAAATTTTATGACAATAGCATATCTGGATCATGAATGAGGTCATAAAATGGGACATTGTACTTCATACCTTAATCCATGATATAACAATAATCAAAGATTAAATTTTGTTTTAAATTGAAAAACATATTGATGAAACATTCAAAATTATTCAGTCAAACTATATATGACAGCATTTTAAAATGGCTTGCAAAATTTTATGATGGAGGGAGAGTACTGAAGATGATTAAAAAACCTATCATCATATTTCATGTTGTAACTTGTAATCCAGATATGAAAGTGCTTTAAAATGTATGTATTGAATACCTGAACTATGTCCCTACATAATGCATGCATTGATTCAAATATGACACTATAGATATATATATATTAAAGTAACATTTTCATGAATAATGAATGCATTGATTCAAATATGACACTATAGATATATATATATTAAAGTAACATTTTCATGAATAAAAATGTGTTATAATTGATATGAAACAACCACATAAAATATTAAAATATATAATTAACAAAGTTTTGGAAAATTAGCATATGCCTTTAACTAAATAAAGATGTTACTATATCATAAATATGTAAAAAAGTTATAATAAAAATTAATAATTGTATAAAAAGTAGGACATAAAAAATTACAGAATAAAATAAATCAAATTAAGGATTGCATTTTTTAAACCACTAAACATCACATGATCACTATCTGTTATACTAGCACATAATTGTTATTAAACAAGACAAAACTCTCCATACAGTAGTGCCACCTTGTGCAAACCAGAGTGTTTAATAACAATTATGTGCTAGTATAAGAGATAGTGATCATGTGATGTTTAGTGGTTTAACACCAATCCTGCCTAATAGGATAGTGGTGGCTATGGTTATTAAAAAGCCAAAGACACCAAAATGTATGGGTGCTGAACTAAGTTCAGACCCATATGCCTATATAAGCTATTGAGCTTAGATTGAAAATATTGTGTTTTCAATTTCATTCTCATAGTTTTGTAGTTAAAAGATGGCTCCTGGAGGAGTTGCCTTAGATCCTAAGATCTAAGTGCAGTGCTCTCAGGTCCAAGGCTCCTCACTGACGAAGGCCACAAGTCAGAAGCTAGTCTGGGAATATTGGATGAGTAGGCACTAGATATGGATTTTATGCACAAGCCTTCTGCACCCATTAATTACTCTGGTTGCATAGGATGGCACTACTGTATGGAGAGTTTTTGCTTTGTTTAATTGCATTTCTTGTTAGCCTACTATAACATTCACATATTTTCTATTGAATAAAAACAATAATATTCTTATCAAATTTAAAGATATAATCTCTCTTGAAGCCCAAGGACTCATAAAATTATGCTAGTGTGATATATTAGTATTATATACATAAAAATAAATGATAATGTGCACACTAATAAAGTAAAAAATTATTCACCACCTTCACTTCTTGACTTAATGTCTTACTAACTGGCCATCATATAGCTTTCTCCTAAACTAATGTCCTATCCTGATGCAAAAAGCTATAGAGATTTTGAAATGACTAAATTGCATAAGTAAATGCAGTGAAATAGTCAAACTACCATTTACATGGAAAAAAATTATTTACACAAATTAATAAAAACTATTAACCTAATTTGATCAGCCTTCTTAAATTTTATTTATTTTTGTTTTAATTTAACAAAACCCTTACTCTTTATTTATATATATTAATTTTAATATTCTCACAGATAATACTTAGTATTATTTCCGGGAGCTTCTGTGTAACGGTTTGCCAAAAATCCACAAACCAGATATTCCATTAAAACAGATTAACTCATTTTCTATCTTTTTTTCCACAGCCACATTTAATAGAGGTGTTATGTTAAGGATACAAATCATTTTTTTGAACTTAACCGCGATATTATATTAACTAAAATTGATCTTTTCGTTACGTTTAGATATTGTTTCACTTTTTACTAGTGTATCTGTAAAGGAAACTATTAAAGTTTTGAAAAATATTCAGTTGCCTAATTTTATTGTGAATTTGTTTGAAACATTGCTTAATAATATCATTTTTGTTTTTGATGAACAGATATCTAAACAAACATCAGATTTAGTTGAGTTCAACAATTTCTCCAGCATTGGCTTATATTTTTATAAAGAACTTGGGAAAAAAAAATTTATATCAGCAGTTAAAAAAAACATCGGTATGAATGAGCTATATTGATGCTAACTTTGTTATTTGACCTCATGTTAAGCATGCTTTTAATGAATTTTTAATTTTCTTAAATATTTTTCCCAACAACATCAAATTTATTAAGGAAATAGAAAATAATATAAACTTCCATTCTTAGATGTTTTAATTGAAAGAAAAAAGATTATTTTTTATTTCATGGTATATATAGAAAGTAAATACACACTGGGAGATATCTATTTTCTTTTACTTATCACCATCCAGCACAATTATTTTTAGTGGCAAAGACATTGTTATATAGAACTAAGAGACTTTCTTATGACAGCCATTTTCACCAAGATATCTACGCTGATAAAAAATGCTTCATAATGGTTTTGATCACAGGCTTATTAATAGGGCTTTTTTTTATATAATAAGAAAAAGATTTTGATACTTCAAAAATGTTTAAAGACAAATAATATCCATACAATTTATACTACATTTAAAAAAATTAATGAAGTATTTCTATGCTCTAAGAATATTTTTTTTTAGAATGTCATGGTGTATATAAAATTCCATGTAAATTTTGTTTACATTCACATATTGGACAGACCAACCATAGAATAAACATAAGAAAGAAAAAACATAATTCGAAAGTTAAAGAAAAATTGAATTCATCAGTTATTTCTTGCCATGACATCAGTTTTAATAAAACACACATTCTGGCAAAAAAATGAACAATATGACCAGAAGCTGTTAAGGGAAGCTATAGAGATTTTAAAAAGCCTAAGAGCATAAATGAAAAGTGCAAATTAAAGAAAATTAACAATATTTGAAAAAAGCTATTGGGGGCTAAAATATTTTTTATAACTTTTCAACCAATAGAGTTTGTGAATGAAAAGAAAATAACAAAAGAAAAAAAATAACAATTTTTGAATCTCACCACACACATTTTTATGATTTAAGAAAGAAGAAGCTCTGACAAAAGTACTTGTTATCATGCTAAAACACCAGCTATTTAATTATTATATTTTTATTACATGGAAGCACCCTCTTCCACAATGCTTTATCTAATATGTTACAACAGTTTTCACTGCTAAATGCTGTCTAAAAAATATTGTAAAAAATCCATGGCTTTTACTCAATGATTTTAATAAAATGTAATAAAGCAGCTCTGTAAAATGAATTTCAGCTTAGCTCTGAAGGTGAGTTGTGATCTCATGAAAATAGCAACTTTTTATATGATTTAATATAGCTTTTCTGAAAGTGTTTCAGTGTGGAAAATATTTAATATAATATATATATACTTAAACACACACTGACTGTAGATGACTTGGCTATTTATTTATCTGAAAAATAAATTCTAAGCAAGCTTGAAATTTGAAATTAAAAAATTTAAATTTCATGCAAATTCAAACTGCAAATTATGTAAATGGAAGGATATATGTGTTAATCATTATACTACAGAGTTTTCTAAAATATTAACAGTATTAATATATATGAAAATAAGTATAAATAATTATAATATGTTGCATTTAATCTGCATTATATATGAAATATTTCTCTCCTATACTCTGAAACCAATTACAAAAGTAATCACAAATCACACTAAATGATAAAGCCAACGGATTGCCTTTATTAAGATATAGTTCGACAATAAACAATGTATTAGGAAATACATAGAAAAGATTCAAATGACAAAATAACTGAGCTTTATAAATCTACAATTATATCAATTATACATATTAAATAGAATATTATATTAATCTTTTTAATATTGAAAAGAAATATGATAGAGTTGGCATAAGAAAATCATAACAGTAATAATAATTGAATAATTATTTGCTTTGTAGTTCGTAAGAAGTTTGAACACTAAAAGGAACAGACATGGGTTATGATTCACAGACCTTAGATTCCAGAATCTGCCATTTTTTCACTGTACCAGACTATACTGGTCAAGGATTATGAATACATAATTTAATAAATGAGATGAAGAATATGAGTCTTTTTAAAAGTAAACTAAAAACTAAATTTTTAAATCCAATATGTAATGTCAAATTCCCAATTCTAAAAAATAATGATTACATAGGTCAGTAGTAGAGTAAATGACTATCTCAAACTTTAGAGACATCCTGAAAGTATAAGTAGGTTGCTATTTTTTCTCATTTATTATATAATGTAAAGTTATAGCTCAAGTGTTTAAAACATTCTTAATAATAATATAGAATGTCATAACAAAACATACTAAGCTTAAAATTGATGTGCACACTTATACTTTTAACTCATTTGTATTAAATAAGTTTATATATTGGTTAGGATTGAGAATAGCATACAGTTAACCTAAAGTATAAAATGAATACATTTTTAAATATAATAATCATCAAACAATTTTCAATATATTTATTTATTTTATCTTTATTATAGAATACAAAAAGTTATAATTTATTTGTTCAAATTAAAAGAAACAGGTCTACCCAATAAATAGACAAAGAGAAGAAATTTTATATTAAGATTTTTTGAACATCTTAGTATCATTTAATTAAATCTGCTCATGATAATTTTTATTTATCTCTTATCTCTGTATGTATTAGACAATTTGTCCACAATACAAGATCACAGCAAAATTATATACTATTTTATTAAATTTTATCATCATTATCAATGTCACTTATTGTTATTCCAAGTCCAGAAAAAAAAAACCAAAAGAAAACACAATAAGTAATGTTTTGTACAAGATCGCAATTATTGATTCTGGGTCTAATAAATTGTTTTTATCATATCTTTACTTAATGTTGAGAGTTTTTGCAAAAAAACAAAAAACAAAAACAGATGAGTTATAAGAAGATATATTCTTCTTGTAATTAAAAGATAAAATGTGTTTACACAAATGCACAATCTCATTATTGTTAATAAATAAATAATTAAAAAGGTTATTGCTTGGAAATTCATGTAAAATTTAAGCCTAGAAATATCAGGGGTGTGTTATAAATACATGGACTTAATGTTTTATAAGACTTATGATGACTGAATCCTATACTAATTAAAATGACTGGAGTCATTAAATTAATATATATATATATATACAGTATATTGAAAGAAAAATAAGACAAAAAAAGAAAATAGTAAATTAATTCAGCTATCAATAAAAATGTTTGTAAATTACAATGTAAATTAATGTGTCGTTTAAATATCTACTATATTTGATCTGCTCTTAACTACAATAATATGTCTCCTTCCTCCTCTTAAGCTGATTCTATAATTAATTAACTTGCAATAAACCAAGAATATAACTTAACATTTTATAGGAGTTTTTACTTTGATGCATGGAAATATATCATTTTTATAAGCATCATAAATAATATGTTTTTTTGAAAATCATGGACCAATTTTTTGATAATTCCTTTGATGTAAGACAGGGTTGTTTAAATTCTTAAATTATTAATTATTTAATTGTGCTGCATGAAGTAATTTTATTAATAAGTAGTAACAGCAGTTACTTACATATAAGATGAGTTTTGCAATGACTATAAAAATTAATCTGCGAACTGTAAATATGTTCACATAGAAAACATATTAATCAATTACTCTATTTATTTGACATTTTGTGATACTATTTTTTATTTTCTAAAAGCCTGCACAATATGTGTAATTTTAGCTCTCCATTGTATTCTATTCTCAGTAATATTTTTTCAATAAAAACAAACAATATGGCATTTCTTTAAAATATCTTTGAGATAATCTTTATTGCATAAATAGTATCTACACCTCTTTCAAAAATCATACTCAAGTTTACTAATAAAACATTCTTCTACAAATTATATTGTTCATTTGTTTTCTATGTTCATTCCAACAAAATAGGAGTTTAAATATAATATTGAATTATCTACACTCTTTATTACTGTTTTACAATGCTTTAATTACAACCATTTATGAGTTTTGATTGCCCCAGCAATCTTCTTCAGAATTTTCACTTCTATCTCCAAATCTCAATGTGAATTTATTAATGGACCTTATCATAGCAGAGCCAGCAGATTGAAACTGTTTAAATTACAGTAAAGCTCCTGGTATAAATGGCTATTATTAGAATGCCTTAGTTTTATCTAAAGGTATTTTATGCAAAAAAATCAAATGAACTGAGTGGTAGTGAAAAAAATTTTCACTATGAGTTTGTTTTCTCATATTATTTGTGACAATAAATCATTTATATTTCCAATGTGTGCATGATTTCTTTCTATGATTGTGTAAAAATGATATATATATATATATGACAATAGATGGTGGTGTTTTTGGTATATATATATTATATATATATATATATATATATATATATTTTAATATATATATATATATATATATATATATATTAAAATGAAAGCTGATTGTTGATATAAATAATATTGTGATATTAATTAGGATTTCAAAACATAGTCAAGAGACAATAAGTGCCAAATAATAAAGATATCATCATGATAATTTTTTCTTGTTCATTTATACTTGTTTTTAATTTTTTTATTAAAAAAATTGATTCTATAAGTAAAATTGATGCTTGTTTATATAAAAATAAAAAATAAATAATCGTTTTAATGAATACTGCACTAGAAGCTAAAACCACTTTACCAGCACTTCATAGAGGAGTCAAAGAAAACACATTATCATCAAACTTTCATATGATGAATGTTAAATAATTTTCCAGTCTCTACTATCTACTATGAATTTATAGATACCCATGAAGTTGGATTGGTTACAGGGCAGCTAACAAAGAGAAAAATTATAAACTTCTGAGAACACCCTTAACCAAGAATCAAACTTTAGTCCATAGGCATTAAAAATGAATACCTACCTCTGCACCATGATGCCCTTCTAATTATAAATCAACCAATTAAATATAAAATAGATACACATTGATAGACATAGTTCAATATCCAAGCTCCATAATTTTTAAACTTCAGTAGCTTTGTTTACTAAAACATTGGTAAAAAGTATGGCAATATCAAACTTAGCAAATTCCATTTTTGGATAATTTAATGGCTTCCACAAGCTTGAAAAATTGTAAAAATAACTGTAAAATGGAGTTTTTTAAAGAAAAATTCTAGTTTAAATTTTTTGAATAAAATAATTTTTAACTTGTTGTAATAAAAAGTTATCAGAAACTTAAACTTCATAAGCTCATCTATATAATGCAATGTTAAAATTTTTAATTGATTTATGGAGTAACTGAGTCCCGATACAATATTGCAAAAAATTTATAAGACAAATTCCTAAAGAATCGTTCTTTAACAAACTTAGTAAACAGGCAAAAACTCTCCATATAGTAGTGCCACCTTGTTCTAACCAGAGTAATCAATGGATGCCAGAAGGCTTGTGCATAAAATCCCTATCTAGTGCCTACTCATCCAATATCCCCAGACTGGTTTCTGGCTTGTGGCCATCATCAGTGAGAAGCCTTGGATCTGAGAGCACTGCACCTAGATCTTAGGATCTAATGCAACCCCCCAGCAGCCACCTTTTATTTCTACTTCACTACAAAACTATGAGAATGAAATTGAAAACACAATAATATTTCAATCTAAGCTCAATAGCTTATATAGTCATATGGGTCTGAACTTAATTCAGCACTTATACATTTTGGTGACTTTGGCTCTTTAACAATCACAGCCACCATTATCCTTTTAAGCAGGATTGGTGTTAAACCACTAAACATCACATGATCACCAGCTCATGTTAGCACATAACTTTTAGTAAACAGGCAAAAACTCTCCATATAGTAGTGCCATCTTGTGCTAACCAGTGTAATCAATGAATGCCAGAAGGCTTGTGTATAAAATCCCTATCTAGTGCCTGTTTACTAACAGTTATGTGCTAGCATGAGATGGTGATCATATGATGTTTAGTGCTTTAACAAACTTGTAAATGATACTCATGTTTTTATATCAATGCTAATATTCTGATTAGACAAAAAAAATGATCCCTTTTATTTGGCACCATATTGTTTGTTAAATAATAAATAGTTCAAATATTGAAACTTAAAAGCATTTTAACTCTGCTATCACACACAAAATTTCAACACAAAAATATTTGCAAAACTGAAAATATATGGAAAAAAAAATCTGTCAAAGGTGCAAACATTTTGAAAAGTAAAATATACAAAATTTTAGATACAAGAAATATCTTAAATATATTTAATCTTTCAAAATAAAAAAAAACTTTACTTTCCAGATGTTAAAGGAAATACTTTAGTGTGTTTAAATGCACTCATCAAAATAGCTATATAGGCTTACATATCTAGATAGAAAACAAAGAATTATTTTAACAGCCATGTAAAATGATTCTGAAAGTTCTTCTGCTTATCAGAAAACATTAATTTGGGGATAATTTTACATGGATAGGAGGCATGTGATGCATTGAAAAAAGTTAATCATCAGGGGTCAAAAAATATTTATTTTTTAAAATTAGTACTACAGTTTTAGAAATTAAATGGTCAACATATAATAGGATAAGAAAAAAAAAGTTTTCATTTAAGACTTGGTTCAGTCACTATATGTTGTGGCTATAACAGAAAAGATGTTAGTTGTTCATTCAAACAAATCAGTCATATTGGGAAATAAAATGCATAAAATTTTAGAAAAGAAAAACCTCCTAAATATATTTAATCTTTCCAAAAAAGTCTCACTTCATGCAAAAAATACTATATTGAGTTTAAACACAATTAGAAAAATACATATGGGATAAATTATTTAGAAAAAAGATTTAAAAGCAATAAGAGCTCTACTTCAGAATGAAATTTCACTTTAATGATCATTTGACTTTTCAAGTGTCTTTATTCATATGTTTCACGAATATGTTGTGGAATTGACATTTAAGTATTACAAAGATATTATGCATGGAGAAAAAGAGATGAAGCTGATTTAGTGCATGGGTTGGTGTTTAATTAAAAAATGGATTCATTACTTTTAATTGGATTTAAATTTACACTTAAGCTATAATTTTAACCTATTAAATGATTAACAGTTATTATTAATGTATTCATCTGAAGTAAATGGTGTCAAAGATGTAATTACTGAAAAATTGACACTTGTAAATCAAATCGCAATAAATTTTTGTACTGATTTATAGAAGTAGATAAATAGTAGATAAGTATATAGATAGATATAAGTAATTAGATAAATAGGTAGAATATAGCAAGATAAATAGATATGTGCTTGAATAATAAATTCAACTTGTCCAATCATATAAACCATTCAAGCAAAAATATGTTATGTTCTCCAACACAATTTAAATGTTAAATAGACTTTTACTTCTTTTATTAAAAACCACTCACTCCTAATTTTTTTTTTTAATTTTAGCATTACATAATATAATAATGCTTAAAAATATTAGATGATTCAAGCGGCAATTGCCTATTACATTTATAATTATTTTTATTTTATATATTTATTTTTGATAAAAAGATAAATTAATGTCAAAAATAATATAAAAAGAGCTAACGTTAAAAATAAGAAAAATTATTTCCACCTCAAAACTATATCTTTTTATATTGTACTTTGTTATTCCAAACCTCGTGTTATATAATTCTTCATGCATGCAAGAGTGCTTATATTCAGAAAGAGAAAAAACTTCGCAAAGTCTTATATTTCCATAGCAACTAATAAGAGAACTAAGCAAATGTCCCAGTTTGATAACAAGCAGTCAACAAAGAAGAAAAAAAATGACTAAGTCATTATTAATAGCTGTTTTTGCATGAAACCAATTTTGAATAGGGTTGTACTAATATAAACGTAACTACTGATCTGCAGACATATATTTTAACATTTTATAAAACAGTGACTTAGCCAACCCTACAAACATGCTGCCACCTACTACAAATTTAATTGTATTTAAATTTGACTTGACCGGAAATATTAATAACAATAATAAAAACTGAATGTTATATACTAATTACGAAATGCATATCCCTATAATCTTTAAATATATAAGGTTGGATATATATATATATATTCTAGGTGTCCTTATCAATGGTATAAAGAGCAGGTGAGCTATCTTATTTGTAATTATTTCCTGTTCTTCCTAGATCATGAATAATGTACTTTACCAATATTACATTATCCTAATCTGGATTAACTGATGGAACTACTTCAGCAGAAAATGCATCTTGGGAACCACTTGCCTTTTTGTAATGTTTTTAAAAAAACTATATTTAGCAGATTTTCAAATATACTGTAAATAATTTAATAATGCTTATTTGTTATAAATATAGATAATCTTTATACGACGACAATAATAATTACAGATTTAATTTACCAAGAAATAATTTATAACTAGGTAGAGTATTTGTGATTTGGCCACCTAAAATATTTGACACTCATTTGAAAATTCTATGTTGACCTCAAACTTTGGCCGATTCATTTTGGATTTGAACTCCAGATATAATATAAACTGGGATAACAACTATAATCATTTTTGATTTCTAAACTTAAATAAATTTTTGGACAAGATAAAAAATATAGAAATGAAAGCAATAAAATAAAAATATCTCTTTATATATATATATAGTATTTAAAACAGGCAAAACTCTCTATAGGTATTGCCATTCAATGTAAGCCAGAGTAATCAATGGATGCCAAAAGGCTTGTGCATAAAATCCCCATCTAGTGCCTACTCATCCAATATCACCAGCTACTTTTTGGCTTGTGGCCTTCATCAGTGAGGAGTCTTGGATCTGAGAGCACTGCATCTAGAAATGGTGATCATGTGATGTTTATAAAGTATTTATAACATATTACCTTTGTTATTAATCATTTAGAATTATAAAATTTGTATACTATTTTTGGTAATTCATTCATTATCAGAACTTCTATATATACAAATATGGAATGGATAAATTTTTTCTTATTTTTTTACTGCTCAGTCATATCAGGCTTCATCTTGAAAAGATAAAATGATTAATTTTCATTTTCATTATCAATCTCATAAAAATAAACATGCAATTATAGCCATATTTTAATAAAGCTTCATTCAGTATGGTTGTAATCATCCTGACTAATATCACGTCATCTTTTATATTTATTAAATTAATGAATGCATTTTAAGTTTGCCATTTTTTATAATATTTAATAATTTAGCATAATCAAATTAAATCAAAGTCTCACTTTAATAAGTAAAAGTCCTATAGAATTTTTGGTACTTTTTGATCTATTCAATTATTCAACAATATATCAATAACAATGTTTTTAATTCTATAACATTTTTTCAAGCCCCCTTATATATATTTTCTTCTAAATAATAGTTTTAATACAGTCATAATTTTATTTGATATGGTATGATAATTTAAGTTTCTGATAGGATGTCTAACTTTATTTCAGTTTTTTGCAAAAAGTTTGACATGATGTCATCAAGTGCATATTGCTTTTTTTTTAGTAATATGATTTGTCATTATTAAAGAATCTTCAATGCAGAGGAGCTTATGCTTACTGTCTTTATTGTAAAATGTTTTGTAAAATGCTTTCATCTCTACTTGATTTTTCTTACAATAGGAAGATATTTTTTTTTACAAACTTACTCATTGTTGAAAATCTACTGAAAGACTAACTTGTTGTTTCAAGCTGTTTTTAATTTAATGACTTTTCAAATATTATTATATCAGGTTTTTTAAATTTCCTACTCAAAACCCTTAAAAGATCTTTATCATTTTCAATTTTGACTTGTTTTTTCATTTACCACATATCAATTTAATTATATTTTATTTTTTGCACACTCTACTTTTACTTCCCTACATAGCTTATCTGAAATACAGTGAATAATATTTAAACCTTCTTAATTTAAATCTGTCTGCAGAAACGAGTTTTTATTAACTGAAAGGAGGCCCTTTGATTCCTCTTGGAGGCCTTAAAGAAACCGAGCAGGGCAAATTTCTTGATGTCCACTCAATATGTTCTTGTTATTGCAGCTGTTATTACTATGTGATTATTCATATAGTACATGAACATGTATGGACTGCTCACCAACAGGCATTAGCCAGTGTGATGAGTTTATTGACTTATTACCTCTGAGTTTAAGATCAGAAAACACCATGGGTTTTTTTTTTCACTTGTCTGATAAGGCAGAATGAATGTATGTGTAAATGATAAATATTTTTCCAACTGCAGATTACTTTAAAGTGAAGGAAGATTGCAAGAATTGGAACAAAAACTGTCTTACATTAAATGGGACATTATTAGACTTGGTGAAGTAAGAAGAAAAGGTAAAGAGACAATTGATTTAAAAAGTAGACATGTACTCTACTATAAAGGCAAAAATATTGGAAATACAAGTGGAGTAGGATTTATTATAAAGAAAAAATGGAAGAACAACATTGTGGAAATTGATGGTGTATTGGACAGAGATGCAAGATTAATTATACAACTTAATAGCAGATACCAAATGCAGATAATTCAGGTTTATGCCCTGACAAGTTCTCAAAGTGATGAAGTAGTAGAAGATTTTTATATGGATGTATAAAAGGTTTTTGATAAGAGTAAATAACATTTTAAAATTGTTATGGGAGACTTTAAGGCTAAAATTGGTAAACAAATGAAAGATGAAAATACTGTAGATAGTTTTGATTATGGTAATAGAAATGAGAGAGGACATAAACTTGTGGAGTTTGCAAAAAAAGAAAAACTTTCTATTATAATTCTTTTTGGGGGGAAATGTTAAAAGCAAATGGAAATGAAAGCATCCAAATGAAGGTACAGCAGAAATGGATTATATTTTGACTAACAGAAAATACATATTTCAAGATTATAATGTTCTTAATAAATTTAACACAGGAAGTGATCGTCAATTAGTAAGATTTAAGATACATGTTAATGCAAGATTAGAGAGACAAAAATTATTAAGAAAAACAATATTTACAGTTCATATTCCTAATCTTCAGAAACATTATAATGAATTTAAATTAGAACTTACAAATCAGTTTCAAGTATTAGTAGATTTTGAACATGATTCAGATTTGAATAAAATTAATAAGAAAATAAAAGATACACTTTTAAAAACTGCAACAATGATAGCTGGTAGAAAAAAGCAGCAATTGACTAGTAAAATTTCTATTGAGACTAGAGAACTTATAAAGAAAAGAAAGAATATGAAGCTATACAAAAATGATGCATTAAAAAGAATTAAATACCTTGAATTTTGTAAAATGGTGCGGAAAAAAGTTGGAAATGATATAAGAAAGTATAAGTGTGGAACCAGCAAGGAAAATTGTAGAAGAGAATAAAAGTCTCAAGAGTATAAAACAGCATTTTGGTATTGGTAGAAAATTTATATCTGCAATAAAAAAAAAAAAAAATGGAATTATTGCTAAAAAGAGAGATGACATCATTAAATGGGTAGAAGACTTCTATCAAGAATTATATAGTAATAAAGAACAAGTACCTCCTATATCTATTATATCTTCCAAATTGCCCAAAATTTTAAATGAAAAAATGAGACATGTAATTAAATTTATGAAGAAAAGAAAGGCTCCAGGTAATGATGGAATTATAATTCATATATATGAAAAGATGCGGGTGAAGAAATAAATTTTTTTTTAGCAAAGTTATATACCAAATGTCTAAATGATAAAGATAGATGTACCAGATGATTTGAAGAATTCAGTATTAATATTAATATTTAAAAAAGATGATAAAGAAGATATTAGAAATTATAGACCTATCAGTCTTTTATCAGTTTTATATAATACATTTTATCAAGATAATTACAACTCGTCTACAGAGAACATTGGATTTCCACCAACCAAGAGAACAAGCTGGATTTAAAAGTGGTTTTAGTACAGTAGATCATATTCAGGGTACTGAGAGAAGTTATAGAAAGGACAAATAAATATGAATGGCCATTATGCTTTGGAGTTGTAGATTATGAAAAGGCATTTGATTCTATATACATTTCTTCAGTGATAAAAGCATTGGATCATCAAGGTATAGTTCCAGGATATTGTCATATTTTAAAGAATATTTATAAAAATGCAAGAGCAGCCATTAGATTATATAATGATACTAGGAAATTCAACATTGAGAAGGGTATAAGATTGGGTGACTCCATATTTCCAAAACTTTTTATAGTAGTGCTGCAAGAAGTATTTTGTGGATTAAAATCAGAAGCTAAAGGAGTAAAAGAAAATGGAGATTACTTAAGTCATTTAGATTTTGAAGATGATGTAGTTGCAGAAGTTAACAGATGAAAGTAGGAAAATAGAACTAAAGATAAGTGTTAAAAAGACTAAAGTAATGTTCAATGGATTTTCGCAAAATATGAAAATAAAGATTGATTATGATGAATTAGAAGAAGTTAACAGCTACAAATACCTTAATCAGATTATTAATACAGATGAAAATGTAATGGATAAATTAATCATAGAATTAAACTTGGTTGGAATGCTTTTGGTAGAAATAACTTGATACTAAAAGGAAATATGCCTATGTGTTTGAAAAGTAAGGTTTTTCATAAATGTGTTTTACCAGTTTTTACTTATGGATCTGAGACTTGGACACTTAATAGAAGAGTAATACAAAGACTTCAGACCAGTCAAAGAAGTATGGAGAGATGCATGTTAGGAGCAACAGGAAAAGATAAAAAATGCAATGTATGGGTAAGAGAACAAACCTTATTAAATGAAAAAGTTAAATGACTGAAATGGAGTTGTGCTGGACATATTGCTAAAAGGGATGATAATAGATGGACAATTGAAATCTTAAATGGGATTCAAAGAGATTGCAAAAGACCCAGAAAGAGACCACATATGAGATGGATAGATGAAATAAGAAAGTGAGCAGGATGATGTGAAGAAGAAAAGCTAAAGATCAGAGAAGATTGACTGAACTTGGAGAGACTTTTATCCTGCAGTGGATTGATAATGGTTTATGATGATGATAAATTTAAATCTATGATATTAAACAAGTTTACAACTCTTTATTAGCTTCATTGGTGATTTTTTATATCAGTATTTATGATCTCTTTCACAATCTTGATTCCAGCTATGTTTTGAACATTAAAACTTAAGCTTCTATTATTAGGTATCAAAAATACAATAATACCTCATATTTGTGACCTCCATTTGGTTATTATAATTTATATTGTTGGTGCTATGACATCTTATAAAATTATAATCAATCAAAAATCAGTAAAATTACATTTATTATTCATTCTATGTTTTTATTTCTGCCTCTAAGCCTGTATTAACTAACAGTATTTTTATCTGCTGCACTGAAAATGGTTTCAATGACCAATCAACAAAGTTCCACAGAGTTTTCCTCAAATTCTGTTTGCATATAATTGTATTGTATTTTTTTTTATTTACTTGATAACTTAATGCAAAGAAAATTGTCACAGAGATTGAAGTGATATCAGTCGTTCATTTTCAGAATATTACCCAAGGATAAGTTGTAATTTTCTTCCTGACAATAAAACCATATAACACTTTTTATTATCCATGACTTGTATAATAATATGTTTATCTGATCTAAAATCTATCAATCCAAATTAGCTTGCTTTTCACAATGCATTTTCAACTTTTTTACATGGATCTTTTCAATTTTTTCTTGATTAATATTCAGCAGATTCCAGACTCCAATGAGGATTATTACCTTGCAGTAATTATTGCCTTTGGTGGCCACATGGGGATAAAATTCCAAGTACCGCAGTTTTAGACCAAAGTAAATTATGTTCCTTGTATTCCAGTGTCTAAAGGCAAAGAATAAATCTTAGCATTAATAAAATAAAAAATAAAAAATTGGAATGAAAAATACATCACAAAAGCACAGGATTATTGTCATTATTAGTGCAAAGAGGTAACTGATGGCTCAAAAGAATTGCTAAAGTCCTACATTAAACTGATTAAAATCAATAAAGCAAGCAAATATAAATAGAAAAAGGAATAATAATCATTTTTGTTTATAATAATAATAGATAGCATCGCGGAACAGCAAGTATAATCTGTACAACAATTCAAAATTCTTTGAATTTAAACCTTTAAATTACTTGCAACTCCTTCTCAAAAGGTAATTTATAAATTATTTTTAAAAAACAAGAACAAAATTAGATATATAGAATAATGTTTTGCAAATTTTCGTGTGTTTGTCTGTAAAAGAAAAAAATTAATACTCTTAGTTCACAGCGTCTGCAAAAGGTAACATAAATGACTGCACGTCTTCAATATTTCATAACTCTAGTGAAAAAACGAACCTAAAAAATAATGTTGTTGTAGTTAATAAAAAAATATATACTGATATTTTTTAAAAAAATCTTGCTACCTCCACATTAATCTCTAACATGAATTTTAATCCAGCTTTTCAAAGATTCAGAAAATCTAAAACCAGCGACATTGAAAATGTAGATTTACCAAATCACTATGAAGAAAGATACCCCCCCCCCCCACCTTTTGTAATGTGGACTATTGATAGTCTAAATAGCATTTCTTAAAAGTTCCACAATACTATTTCTAATAAATTTTAACATATCCTGCCGTCTTTTTACAGATCGTTCAATAATTTTATCGGTTACAAATATTCATTGTTCTTTGTATAAATACGAAGAGCTTTATTATATGAAGTACTCACTTTGCACAATCTATGCAACAGTGTTCTCCGCCTAGCTGATCATTCCACTCAAAGATACCTGATCATAAAATTCCATGATCAAACAAGAGAATGATTTAAAATGAAGATAAAAATACTGATCTAATTGCTGTAAATGAAAACAGAATTATATAACTAGCATATTGAAACTTAACTAGGCTACTCCACACAGGATTTTTAAAAACTAGTAGTTTTTCAGGAAGGTTGTCACGTTGCAACCAGTTTACCTAAAGGGCACTCCAGTTCCAATATCTAGCAATAGCTACAAGTTTTTAAGGTTAAGCTAAACAAAAACATCAATCCATACCCTATTTTCACTCAGTTTACAGACCAAGAGGTGACACTTTGTCTATTCCTAAGAGGATTAAAGCCACAATTTTCCTCTTGTTGCCAGCATAGTCATTTGGAAATCAACTGCACAACCACTCAATCATTGCAGAATATTCAGACAAGTAACCATAAACCCAGATGCCTTCATAATCAAAACGAAGACAATATCAACAAAACACCTAGTACACACACAAATTTCCTCCAAATGAAGATGCTTTACCAATAGACATCTACATTAACCAGAAACGTCAAGCCTTTATTAAACTCATTAACATCTGCAAGCAAACTTTCTCAGGATGAGCCAAACCATGTAACCAGTTAATGTCAACTCACATAGCTGAGCTACCATAGTCAAGAATTCACAATGACAATACTAACCATTTTTCACCTATAATAATCAAGACTGTCATAGATTGTCCTGAAATAAGCTTAATATGCTTCCTAATAACAGCATTTACAATCTAGAATTCTGTAGCTCCCATTTACCAGACACTCAACAAAAACAGCAAGCTATAATTGACTTCAAAAATCTTCATTATTCTTTTATTAAAACCTCAATTCGTGCAATGAATTGGAAACAAACTCTGATGAATATATACTCATATATTAATAGGTATTAAGCCTTTTTCCACTAAAAAAAAATAGCATTAACAAAACAACTCTTAAATATTTTGATATCCTAGATGCCAGCCCTGAAGATTTTAATTTAAAGCCATAGCTTGCCATTTATGCTCATACAATTTTTTCTCTAAACCGTAGGAACATAGCAAATGAAAATCTGTCTAATCCATATAAAACAGCTGATCCTCAAAATATATTCTCTAATAAACTTGAACAACTGAAAACCAGAGATAGCAAAATTGCACATCCAGGCATTTTTTCTACCATGTGGTCACTATTAAAACCTTGAGCCTGCCAATAATGTCAAACACCCAAATAACTTTTGCTGCAATAACTTTTTTTTTTTGCCACTTACCACATTTTCAACAATATTATGAATGCTATGGCTGTGTATTGAATAGCCCAAAGGCTACATTTAATATAATCAAATAAATTATTTTTTAAACAGATGAATTTCTCAGACAATAAAAATAGAACCATTGATAGATATACAATCTACAATTCTACATTTATCAGTCACCTGCCTAACAATTTGTTTGTTCTAAAGTTGTTTGGTTTCCAACCATGCATTTCTAATGGAATTCTTTATGACCAATAAATTTTGATTTGAATCATCATCATCATCATAATCATCATAATCATCATCATCATCATAATAAATATATAGCATATGTTTGCCAGTATGTATATTTATTAATCATGGGAAATGTTGGTCAATTGGATGCTGATAGAATTGATTGGTAAAATATGGTGAGAAATGAAGCTGATAGAGGGGAGTTCTATCAATAGGAATTACAAGTTACAGTGATTATAGTGCTGGAAACTTTTGAACAATTGTTGCAATTGAATTTATAGTCTTTTGGATATAAAACACTGGGTGCTGTGGATGTCCAGACCATTATTAATGGGTGGGCAACTATTGAAAGTGTCTTCCTGCCCCATAGTAGCTTATTGCAGAGCGAGGAGATGATAGAATTGAAAGATTTTCAAAATTTAATAATAGGTGAATAATATGCAATCATAATCATTTATAAATATCACCCATGCAATATGCAAAGCAAGAATTGTCTTTGGCACAAGTAGCTGTTGTGTTTAAGACAATCACGGACTCAGTTTGAAAACAAAAAAATATGAACCTTTGGCCATCCAGATAGACATTGAAGCTGCCTTTGATTTTGTCCCTGTTGACATCTTAATTCACATGCTTAAGACTCAACAATATCTAACACTCTACTTACTGCTTATCTGCAAAATACATGTAACTCTTAATGATAGGTTTTCGCTTTCATCTGTTTCAAGTCATTCCATTTCACAAGAATCACCTCTCAGCATTGTATTATTCACAATATACATCAATCTTCTCTCAACAGAAATCCAGCAAAAAATTCCACACCTTCAATTACCACATACTAGTTTATACATGCCATGCTTAGCCTATAAGCATGATATCACTTTTTTTCACCACAAAAAAACAGTTGCCAATCCCATAAAAAATTCTTGACAACTGTGCTGCTACTTTCAAGCTCAAGTTTAATGTAAATAAAACAGCTGCCTGGTTTTGTCATACACAAAAACTGTATACACAAACATACCATGGTAAGCTGACTTCTTTTCTTGGTTTTTCTTCCGACTAGAGAAGCAAGATGTTGAAGGGATTAGTACATCCCTCTTCAAATCCTACCTCTCAATATATTTGAAAGTTTCTCTCTATAACCACTTTGTCATCACAATGAAAATCTATTATTTGTCCATTATAAAATTTGCAAAACCTTTCACTTACTTGAATTTCATCACTATGTAACAAACTACTATATTGAAAAAAGATGGTTGCCATCTCCACATAAAATCCAAGCAGGCTGTCTATCCACAATGGAATGAGTCTTCATTCCATTTATGTTTTTCACATTTAAAACAACATAAACTTTCTATTGGCCATCATATAATGGTTTCAAATACTGAAATGCATACTAAGTGTAATGCCTGCAAATAAACTTCAATCATCATATGGATCCATATCTATACTCATGGGCCAATTCAAAAACATCTATAATCAGATATCCATTTGAAGTCCAAGTAAATATACATTCTTCAGCATATACAATCTATTGCTTCCAAATCAGTCTTCTGGCCCCAGAACCAAAATACTAGGAATAAACAATGCTCAATTATTGCATCATTATAAAAAGTGGTTTATAAAACCTAACTTTTTGGACTTCTTGTTAAAAAGTAACCTCCACACTCTACCCTCATCTCCTTTTTTTAGGTACTATAAGCTATACATGAATATTAATCTACTCTGCACCCTGTGTCCAATGGAGAACCAAACACAACACCAGTTTCTATACTCATGTCTAGCTCATGCATGCAACCATGATGTGATGTTAATAAGTACATATTGACAAAGTGACATCCCTTAAATAAAATCATAAGCATTTATAGCCAATATGCATATGGCTGCCCAGCTATCTTCAGTTTGTTTAATGCATTTGCTGTACATTTTTACTTGGTAACAACACCATATATACACCCACCACCTATTTTAATATAATTAAACAGCTGAGAACTAAGGATTATAGAAACACCTACTCTGATTTTTTTTGCTGCCACATGGTCATACTTAAAACCATGATCCAATCTATAACCTCCTAGCACAATAAGAAAAAAAATTCTCAAAAGGTACTCAGGAAGCATTTGCTGCATCAAGACTGTTCTAGACCTACAATCCATACACACAAAAATTACTCTTTGTCAGAGACCCAACTAATTCAACTTATATGGTCATTTAATTAAAATGTTTGACAGTAACAAAAGGTAAGTGGCATAGCTCAACTAGATTTTTTATTATTTTTTTATTATTATTGAGTTTATTACAATAAAACTTGTAACTGCTAATTTAGTATTTCAACATTGAATGAATATTTGATTGTTTTGAAACTAATGCCCTTGTGTTATATATAGATATAGACTCAGTATGACTGCATCACTTACATAACCATTCCAACAATATTATAATTATGCCAATGATTGAATTATATATAATGACTGGGACAATTTATACCTGAGTAATTGACTTTATATATATATAATTTGTATGCAATCTTATGTATATTTATATAATTTATTCATAAAACATACTGAATAAAGTTTATTTTTGAAATATTATTATAATAATAATAATAATATTAATAACAACAATGATGATGATGGTGATAATGATGATGCTCTACCCACAACATATTTTATTAGATTTTGTAGAGTCTATATGAATATAGACCTCCTTTGTGGACTATCATAGAGAAGAAGAGACAGATGATCATTTCCTTCATTTCTGCACTGCACTGAAAGCAATATGTCACAGAATGTTTACCACATAGAGAAAGGCTAATGTTTCAATCGATGAAATAAAAAATAACATTTAAAAAAGGCAAAATATCTGCTATTCATGCAGCAACATACAGCCTATATATCTACTGGTGCACCAGATGCACTTTTTCTCTTGCTAATAACTCTCAATGCCATTCAGCAATATATTCAATAAAACTAGAATTGTTCAGAAAAGAGACAATATCATAACTTAACCAGATGTGTTTGCAGTCACATGGTCACATTTGGAAGATCCAGTCTAACATGATAGATGGAGAAACCTTCAATATCATCAATTTTCAAAACCAAGCAGTGAAATGCAAGTATAAACTGAACTGAATAGAAAACCAGACTAAAACAAACATAGAAGTATGCAGAATAGATAAAGGGTTGGAAAATAAATTAAACCCTGTTTTCTTAATGATAAGTTGTCTTAATTGGTCTCCTTGCAAAATAGTAGATTTATTTTGCAATTGCTAATATTGACAACTGAAACAGAAATATGTATGACTGGAAGTGACTCTGTAACTTTTTACATTCAATAAAGTTTTGCTTTGAAACATAATAATAATATAGATGGCACTGCCATCTGAAAAGAAAGCATGCCAAGCATATCATTTTCTAAAGAAAAACTCTGAGTAAGAAAATTTTAACCTAAATATCACAAATATAGTATATTAGCATTATATATAAGTACAAAGTGTATGTTTCTAATACAAAAAAGGAAAAGCAATTAGTCAATTTGAACTAGAAATAATAGTAAGGCAAGACACAGCATTGGTTGGGACTTTCCAAAATGACAATACCCATTGAAGATACACATGCAAGAAAATGAAGTCAACAAAAGCAGAAATAATTAAAAGTGACTAACATAGAAACAAAGACGAGAAACAGAGAAATTTTAATACAGTAATTTCATTGATTGACAGAAAATGATATTAACAAATTGGATCTATTTATAGCAAACAATAATGAATTTGAAAGTATGCAGGAAGTAAACTGGGATGAGCCCAGCTTAATAAAAATTTCAGAACTCTTTAACTCAGCAATACTGAAAGACCACTGTGCTGTAGTTGTTACATTACAATTAGACAATATCACACCACTAAACCTTAACAAAATAATCATAATGCTCACAAAGGCTACTACAACTAGCTATTCCATCCAAAACCTGCATCCTATTCAACAAGATCGGTATCCTATCAAGGCTTGCAGAGGAGGCCTGGTTTGCCTTCATGTGAATACTTCAGGCTCTAATAGTTCAGTACTCTTGCAGAACAAAAGGCCCAACATCATTATTAAAAGAACTCAAGGAGATTGGTCTTCAACTCAAACTATGCCCAGCAGATGTCTGCTCAATTTACAATATAATTGCCCTCAGAAATAAATATAAGCAAAACAGAAGGCCCTTGCAGAATATGTTTCCATTAAGCACTCCAAAATATATCTTGCCCCACAGTACTATTGGAATAGACAATATCTGAAGTGAGCACTGGGAGCTCAAAAGAAGCAAAATATCCCAATTAAAATCAAACATGACACCCACATGGCTGGATCACACATTCTAGAACATATTAAGATTTTCTATGAAGAGAAACTTGGAATGGGTGGCACAATGCTTGTCCATCAATGGACATACCAATTCCTTCAGGGTGAACATAACATAACGGAGAAAAACATCAAGGAAAAGCTGCTCTTGCTAATGTTCATCCAGGAATGCATAAGATACCCATCTAAGTTATTTTGCAGTTCCATTATGCTGGCAATGATAAACCACCTCACATAAAGACAAAGATTGATCAAAAACCTCTATCCAGTCACCGTGGTGCTTCCAAGACCCCACTGACATAAAGCACATAAGACCCATATCCATGTTATCCCTACTTATCAAAGTCATAAAAGACAAAATCCATCCCAAAATCCTGAGTCATATCATGCCCTCCCAATATGCCAAGAAAGGCTCTTTGGCTCTCACAGTGATTGGTGAGGCCAAAATCCTTTTGGACTACATTAGGTCTAACAGTAGGTTCAAACTGGTTGTCATCCAGCTGGATATCATCAGTGGCTTTTGACTCAGTCAATATCTACACCTTACTAAAAGCATGCTGGAGGATCTTGATGTGCCCTCTCAAATTATCCAAATGTTGGATAACCTTTTACACAACAGAGAAATACAGATATCTCTTAATGGCATATATACCAATAGCTTTACTCCTAACATGTCTATCCCACAAGGTTCCCCTCTCAGTGCCCTCCTATTTTCCTGCTATATTAACCCCCTACTCAGAGATATTGAGGATAACCTCCCTGGGGTTTACATCCCTAGGCTTAAAAAAGAAATCAGGTCAATAGCCTATATAAATGATATTCTGGTTGTTCTGCCAGCTCAAAAACACCTCCAAACTCTATATGAGGTCCTTGACTGATTTACCAATCTCACAAGCCTTAAAATAAACCCAGTGAAATCATCTGCATGGGCAATTTGATCGGTAAAAAAGATTAAATCATGCTTCCAACCCAAATCCCCAAAGTTCCTTGGTTTCCCAATATACAAATCACAGGTAGCAATGTCAAAAGAACTACAAAATATTCCAGTCCACAAACAAAATCACACAAATTTATCTAATGCCTACCTATCCCTTCAAAGCAAGGTTGCTATTTTGATATGAAAGTCTTCAGCAGAATAGCATACTTTCTGTCGGTCATGAATGCTAACAAGTCATTTATTAAACAGATTGACAAGTACTGTTCAAGACTGTTCTGGATGGACCACACTGTCGCCATTAGCATATCCAATATGCAACAACACTAAAAAATTGAATGGAATGTCTCTTCATTCCATTCAATCCATCACTTACCCAAAATCACACACTTTAATTTACAATCTTATTCAGAAGTACAGCCACAGACTGATGATTAACCCCATAATACCCGCAGACAGGCCTCCACCTAAGAAGATAGGCTAGTTGGACCAATTATTGTCTGCAATAAACCAAACCAACCCCAACATATATGATTCTTTACTTAGCAAACTAAAGATGTGGGATGCTCACTGCATCTTAAATTTCAATCTACATACTATCAACCCAATACTTGTGCTATCCAACCATAGGCTAATGCTTTGGAGCCCAATTATCTTGATTACATCATTAAAATTAACCTGGGTGCCATGCCTGTCAACTAATTACTCCATTCAAAATGCCTAAATTGTAGTGGAGAGGATGAAACATTTGACCATGTTGTCAAGACATGCATGGGGCTAAGTAACATTAAGAGCATTATATACAACAACACAAAAACTGACTATTATAAAATCCTAAATCTCAAAGGATGTATTTGCAAAAGAGTCACTCCTATCATCAGAATGTTTGTATTCCTAACCTACTCTCCATCTGGCTGGTTAGATGTAAAACTCAAATGTTTGTATTCTAACCTACTCTCCATCTGGCTGCTTAGATGTAAAACTCAATTTACCTTACCACATCCAGATAAAGACTCTTTAATTGTTTAATCAGATAATTAACAAACAAAAGGACATGTCTATTGCAAACACATTTATGTATCAGGAAACATGGAAACTTTTCCAAACTTCCAGTCAACAAACACAGTCAAGTGATATGGACACTTATTCACAAATTACTGATAATTAACCAAATTTTTAAAATTGTGGGTTTTTTTTTTGTATATTACCTTTGTTTATATAACCTTCTGTAATACATAATAATACTGTCATGCTAATAGTCTAATAAATATTATCATTAGAATATTAGCTATAATTGATCAGCATTGTTCATTATATATATATATTTCCAAAAGAATTGTTATTTGAGTTATTCAGTAAGAAAAATATATACCATACATTACCTGTATCACAGATCATCCAAACTCCAGATACATTAAATTGAATTTCAAACAGAACTGCAAAGAAACAATTTTAAAGATTAACAAAAAAAACATTAAATAATTATGCACTGGTAGCAATTGACCCTACCAGAAATAGTATTATAACAGGTGTAATTAAAAATACTTACCTAGGATATCAGAAGACAGATTTTATAAAAATGGTAAAAGCATTTTCATAAAAATGGTAAAAGCATTTGGTTAAGTATTTGACTTTCTACTATGTATCATAATAATACACCAGTTCTGATACACAGTAATAGGTATAAATTCAAAATAAAACAATGAAAATATTAAACCTATGGATATACCATCACTTGTAACAGATCAAAAAGCAAAGTTATTTCTGTCAATCAATATTTTAAAGTTTCCGTGTTTTCACTGTAAACAGCATGGCTATCTAATTCTCAATTGTCCAAAAATATACTTCAAAGACTGTAATTTAAAATTAATTCCAATGCATCAATGTCCATGGATAAATAAACTAATTGATAATGATCCAACATCAGAGGAGAGCAGTAATAATATCAGCATGAAGGAAAATAATGATAACATAAATGAAAGTATTATTTTAAATAAGACATCATCAGACAGGATGGATGCTTTCACTTCAATCATTGACCCAGTCCCAAATTCGGACTTGGAAATAAAAAACAGGCAGACCCATGAGAATAAAAAGAGACATGAAACCTCAAAATATTAATATAGATGAGAGAATAAAGATGAGAGTGATAGTGAATACCCCTCATTTGCATAAACACCTCAGTAAGAAAGATAAAATTAAAAAGAAAAAAGATGATTCTGAATTCTATGATTCCATGAAGGAATAAGAAGTAATAGCAAGTCAGGCAAGTATATCATGTTCACATTGTACAAAAAATAATAATAAAAGCAAGTTGCATAGGGTTAAAACAATAATTAGTAAAAGTGGAAATTTATAACTAATTAAATAAAAACTCTGATAAGCATTTCTTTAAATTCACAGATTAACAAGTGCATTTGGTTTTAAATATATATAATTTTAATATATATATATATATATTAAATAAGTAGATTAAAAAAATTTATATTAGAAATATTAAGATGAAATTTAAAGTTTGTTCATTCAGTATAAGAGGTTTAAATACTATAGAAAAAATATATCAATTAAAAAATGGCATGAAATAATAAAGCCACATGTATTAGGCTTACTCCAAACAAAAATATATAATGGTTCTACAACTAACCCATCACACTACCCAAATATTATAGGCAGTACAACCTTTTCCACAAAGACTTTATCACCATCAGCAGGCACAGGAATAATAATAAATAAAAGTAACCCATTTTCAAGTTTCAAAATACTACATATGGATGCACATATAATAATTATAACCTTCCTACACCTATCAAATGCAATAAATATAATATATGTATACATTCCACCTAACACAAAAATGATAAACACAATTATACAAATTATAAACACTAGGTTATCAACTTCACCTTATCCATTTTTACTTATGAGGGACTTCAACATGACATATAATAAATTCATTAAAAAATGGCTTCACATAATCGCTTTTCCTTTAATCAATGAGTGGGGTTTTCTTCCTGATGGAGCCATCTCATTCAACAATGGCAGGTTACAATCATTGATTGATTTAATGTTTTATTCACCTTCACTTTATTACATGATCAATCTCTCATTAATTAATACATCCATGTCAGACTATGCAGCACTAATGATTGATTTAAACTTTGAATTCATTGCACAAAAGTATTTTATTACAGTTAAATATATGAAGATCTCTCTCCCATTACAAACAACAGAATTCCTATAATCTGAAATATATTACATCTTAATAAAATTTAAAAAACTAAAAATTGATTTTGTGCAAACATGGTTAATATTTATAAATATTATTTCACACACAATATAACAGGTTACAAAAAGAGCACCCACGGGACATTAGTTGAAAAATTGCATAAAGCAATCATTAATACAGTAGATAATGAAAATAATAAAGACAAAACTGTGGCACTTAAAAAACATATAATTTAGCAAAAAAAAAAACAAATTAAAAGAATATATAGCATTAAAGAAAATATTCTTATTCTTCTTCTTTACTGTCTTCTGCATTTCTTCGTATATTCGTATATATTGCTTAAAATAACTTCTTTCTTATACACTTTAATGCAAAAACATTTTTTAATAAAAAAAAATTTATTTTCCTGACAGTTTTGATTGTCCATCAGTCTTTATTAAAGATACAATATTTGAATGATGAAGACTGCTGGGCAATTGAAACTGTCAGAAAAATAAAGTTTTATTTAAAAAAATTTTTGCATTAAAATGTATAAGAAAAAAATTATTATATGCAGTATAAACTAAAGAAAAGAAAATTATATCTCAAGCAAATGCATGTATGGACAAAGCAATATATTAGATAGTGTCTTAGTTAGCCCCCTAAAAATAGAGTTTCAACAGCAATGACACTAAATAATAAAATAATAAGTTATGAATTCATGCTAAATACAATATATAATTACTTTTAAAAAAATTACAGTCATGTGAGTCTTTTGAGCTTGTCTCTTTCGTTCTATTAGAAACAGAAGAACTTATAACATTTGAATTCAAACAAAAAATAGACGAAACCCAGATTCCAGCCACCCAAGTATCCATGGGATCCCAATGAGGGATTTTTCACATTTAGAAACACACACTACACAATATTCAATAGATATAGCAAATTTTCTTACAAAAAAGTATACAAAATTCCAAACCCAAACCCCATCTCAATAGACTCCTTAAAAAAGCAAGAAAGCACAACCTCACTTGAAAATCTATGTCCAATTTTGAAAATCTCACTAGGCACAAAAATATTTGAATCTATCATCAAAGACAGCATAGATCCATATATCATTCAACTATATCCAAACATCAAATTTCCAAAAAATGCTCTTCAGTTAATCAGGCAGTATTCATTTATAAACAGTCATAAACACAGTAAGAAATAAAAAATATGCACCAATAGTAGTACAATATAAAGCCAGCCTTTATTAATGTATTAATAAACAAATTAATAGAATTGTTAATAAACTCTACAATCCCCAAAGTCTATATTTACATAATCACTAATTTGTTTCTTAATAGAGAAATATACATTACTATAAATGGTAAAACAGCTACGTCAATATTACTAAACTGCTCCATACCACAAGAATCTTCACTAAGTTCTCTACTAATTGCATATACACCAACCCACTAATTAAAAAAATTGAGGCTAAAATAAATGGAATATACATATCACAGTTGAGCTCCTACATTCCATGCATTGCTTACATGAACAACATATTTGTCTTCTTAAAGAGCAAGAAATAGATATTCAAACTTTTAAAAATAATAGCAGACTATTCCAACACACATAATTTTAATGTAAACATTGAAAAATCAAGTGCCTGGAAAATTTACACAGCAAATATAATTCAAGATTATTTCAAAGGAAAACTTACCATTTTCTTAGGTTTTCTTTTCCATCTTAGTACCATGACAATGAGAATACAAATTCAAAACAAATTGAAGGAAAATATTGAGAAATTAATAAATTCAATGGAGAGGGCATGCCTATCACTATATGCAAAAATATCATTGTTTAACATGTTAGTAATAACTAGAATAACATACTTTTCTCATATTATAATTTTCTTCAAAGGTTTCATTAATAATATTTCCACTCTGAATGGACTGGGTTTACACAATATTCATATTTTTCATATATAGAAAACTATAAACATCATAGCCACTTGTATAAAAATATATTCAAAGATATACAATGAAAGTTACACTAACAGATACACCACCATCAGTCATAGGTTACTGGAAAGCTTTATTGAACCATTAATAAATGTAAATATACCTTCTATTCAAACAAATAGTACTAAATATAACTATTTGAAAACATTTAAATTGGTCTATTCAAGGCATAAAAATACAGCAGAAAGACTATTGTCTATTAACAATAAGCAATTAAGTAAAAGATATAAATATTGATTATTGGAATCAAAATATTTTGACTTCCTGATAAAGATAAATCTTGAAGCACTTCCAACATTAAATTTTTTAAAATATAAAAGATACTAACCTAACATAGATGACATATGTTCCCTATCTCATTGAATCCATTTCTTGTTGACTTGTCAAAATCTTGAAAACACTCGCAAAGCTATCTGCAATATTACAAAATAAAAAAATACAATGATCAGACATTTATTCAAGCATATAAAAAATATAAATTTTCCAATATTATGGCCAGTGCTTTTATTCTATATGCTTTCTGGTGCACTAGATGTAGTTTTAGTATAAGCACAAATACCAGAAGGCATAGAAACACAATAAATAATAAATTAATAAACATCCAACAAAGAGATAAAAAAATAACAGAAACACAAACATAAATATTGCCAACAAAAGAAAATTTTAAATTTTTATGCTCTGGTGATGACTTTTTTATATTTGTCTCTGTATATAATTTTTACAGGATGTTATTTCTACTATAATTTTTTTCCTTCCATTTATTTGCTCCATCTTTTGTGTATATATGTTGTTTTGTAGTTCTATACACTTGAGATGTCTTCTTGTGGCAGCAAAACCATTAGTTGTGTTTTTGGGTTTTTTTTCTTGGCTAGTCTGGTTGGATTTGAGGTAATTTTAATTATTTATTGAGTAGTTTAGTTTTATGCATGTAATGTTTATGTCTATATAGTGTAGTTTAATCTATAACTAAAATAAAATGTCTTCATCACAGACTTTTATGTAAATAGTATGTATACACAAAGTTTAACAAATTTGTTGTTTGTCACTGTTCACTAAACTATAACAGCCTTGAAAAATTCTGCAAGATGAGAAAGGTTCTGGCATATATCTTCAGAGAAATAATAAAGAAATCTGTACTCACCAAGTTAACCAACTGATATTAGCAAACTACTTATGGTTTTATATTATAAATAAGAAGAGTTAATTATCTATTTATCAACAATAACTAAATTTTTTGTATAGGTCAATTATTAGACAACTATTTGAAGTTTGTTTCTTTAAAATATTCATCTATTTCTTTTAAATGCCAATTTTTCATACCACTTTATAATCCACATCAGGATATGGTAAACTTGTGCACTATTTATTAAACCCCAAGACCCTTCATTATATATATATATATATATATATATATATATATATATATATATATATATATATATATATATATATATATATATATGTGTGTGTGTGTGTGTGTGTGTGTGTGTGTGTGTGAGTGTCTGTAAGACTGCAGAAAGGAGTTTGCTGTTAACTGAAAGCAGACTCTTTGATTCCTTTTTGATGCCTTAAAAAGACTGGAGAGAGCAAATTCTTAATGTTCATTCCATATGTTCTTGTCATTGCAGTTGTTATTACTTTGTGATTATTTATATATTATATAAACATGGAATGAATGTTTACCAACACACATTAGTTAGTGTGGTGAGATTATTGGCTTTTTACCTATGAGTTTAAGATCCACAAACACCATGGTAATTCTCCTCAGTTGTGTGATCAGGCAAAATAAATGTGTGTGTGAAATGAAAAAAAATATTCTAATAGATGTATACAATCATGATAGGCAAAACTAAATCATAGCCCTTATTCCCAGGGGGCTACAAAATCATCAGCCAAGGCAACAGTTGATGGCTGAAGGTGGAGGGTGCTAAGAAGTCGCTGATTGTGAACCCAGACACCATTTGATGCTGACTTTTGTCTAATGTACTTAAAACTGCAGATCATGTTCAAGTGAAGGATAATTGCAAGCATTGGAAAAAGAATTATCTCATATTAAATAGGACATTATTGGATTAAGTTAGAAAAAATGATGAAGAGGCAATTGACTTAAAAAAGTGAATATGTACTCTATTACAAACACACAAATATTGGAAGTACAAGTGAAGCAGGATTCATTATAATGTAAAAAGGGGTTGAACAGCATTGTGGAGATTGATGGTGTAACCTACAGAGTGGAAAAATTAGTTATTCAATGTAATAGCAGTTACCAAATGGAGATAGTTCAGCATTACACCCCAACAAATTCTCATAGTGATGATGTAGTAGAATATTTTTATATGGATGTACAAAATGCTTTTGATCAGACTAAACAACATGTTTAAATTGTTTTGGGAGACTAAAGTGCTGTAGATAAATTTTATTATAGTAATAGAAATGAGAAAGGACATAGACTTATGAAGTTTATAGAGAAAAACAAACTTTATATTATGAATTCATTTTTTTTAAAAAAAATGTTAAAAAGAAATGGACATGCAAGCATCCAAATAAAGATATAGCAGAATTGGATTATATTTTGACTTACAGAAAATATATATTTCAAGATTGTAATGTCCTTAATAAATTCAATACAGGAAGTGATGATCAATTAATAAAATGCAAGATACATATTAATGCAAAACTAGAGAGATAAAAATTATTAAGAAAAACAATATTTACAGTTGATATTCATAATCTTCAGAAACATTCTAATGAATTCAAATTAGAACTTGCAATCGTTTTCAAGTATTAGTAGATTTTGAATGTGATTCTGATTTGAATGAAATAACTGATACACTTTTCAAAACTGCAAAAATGACAGCTGATAAAAAAAAATCAGCAATTGACCAATAATTTTTTTTACTGAAACTAGAGAATTTATCAAAAAAGAAGGAATATGAAGATAAATAAAAATGATGCATTAAGAATGATTGAATATCTCAAATTTTGTAAAACAGTATAAAAAAGAGTTAATAATGATATAAGAAAGTATAATTGTAAACTAGCAAGGAAACCTCTGGAAGAAAAGAAATGTCTCAAGAGTGTAAAACAATATTTTAGTATTGGTAGGAAACATATCTTCAACAAGAAAAAAAGATGAAACTATTACTAAAAAGAGAGATGACATCATGAAATGGGTAGAAGAGTTCTATCAAGAATTATATAATAATAAAGAATACGCACCTCAGATATCTATTATATTGTGTGAATTGCCCAGGATTTTAAATGAAGAAGTGAGACATGCAATTACATTTATGAAAAAGGAAAATTCCAGATAATAATGAAATTATAACTGATATATTAAAAGAAGCAGGTGAAAAAAATTTTAAAAAATTTGCAAAGTTATATCCCAAATGTCTAAATGATGAAGTTGTACTAGATGATTGGAAGAATATATACTAATATTAATATTTTAAAAAAGTGATAAAAAAGATATTAAAAATTACAGACCTATCAGTCTTTTATCAGTTTTATACAAAATTTTTATCAAGATAATTTCAAATTTGTTATTGGATTTCAACCAACCAAAATAACAAGCTGGATTTAAAAGTGGTTTTCTCAAATATTGAGAGAAATTATAGAAAGGACTAATGAATATAAGTTGCCATTATGCTTTGGATTTATAGATTATGAAAAGACATTTGACTCTATAATAATTTTTTCAATGATTAAAGCATTGCATCATCAAGGTATAGATCCAGGATATTGTCATATTCTAAAGAATATTTATAAAAATGCAACAGCAATAATTAGATTACAGAATGATACTGGGAAGGTTAACATTGAGAATGTTGTAAGACAGAGTGACTCCATATCTCCAAAACTTTTTACAGCAGTGCACAAGTATTTTGTGGATTAAAATATAAAACTAAAGGAAAAAAACTAAATAGAGATTATTTAAGTCATTTAGATTTTGCAAATGATGTACTTGTATTTTGCAAAAAATGCTTCAATCCTTTAGGAAATGTTGTAAGAATTATCAGAAGAAAGTAGGACTAAAGGTAAAAGTTAAAAAGAATAAAGTAATGTTCTATGGATTTTCTCAAAAGATAAAAATAAAGATTGATTATGATGAAGTAGAAGATGTTAGCTACAAATACCTTGATCAGATTATTACAAAATATGAAAACATAATGGATGAAATTAATCATAGAATTAAATTTGGTTGGAGTGCTTTTGATAGAAATAACTTAATATTAAAAGGAAATATGCCTATGTGTTTGAAAAGGAAGGTTTTTAATAAATGTGTTTTACCAATTCTTACTTATGGATCTGAGTCTTGGACACTTAATAGAAGTGCAATACAGAGACTTCATGCCACCCAAAGAAGTATGGAGAGATGCATATTAGGAGTAAGAAGAAGAGATTAAAAACACAATACATGGATAAGAGAACAAATAGGTATTACTGACATCACTGAAAGAATTAAAACTGAAGTGGAATTGGGATGAACATATTGCTAGAAGAGATAATAAATAGATGAACAATTGAAATCTTAAACTGGATTCCAAGAGATTGTAAAAGATCCAGAAAGGGACCATGTGTGAGGTGAATCAAAGAAATAAGTAAATGTGTAGGATGATGTGGAGAAGAGAGACTAGATATCAGAAAATATGGATTGAACTTGGAGCATCCTTCAGTGGATTGATGATAATGGCTGATGATGACTTATGATACGTATATAAGTAAATGAAACAGAAATAAATCTCTACCTCCCACAGTGTTGTGTAAAACATCAATAATTACAAAAATATAAAATATCAATCTATCTTTTAGTTCTGTTTTTAAATAAGCTTAGTTTTGATGCAGTTTTAAACTATAGGATAAATTTTGTATATTATTTTAATTATTGTGTAGATTAAATAATCTGAAATCACCATGTATATTATCTTTTGAATTACAAAAGTCAAAGTTTTCTGCACTATCAACTTTGGCACCAATCATTTCAGATAAATATATTAATTATATATCATTATTATTCATATATTGGGCTAGAGATTATTTATAGTCCAGATATTTCATTTAATTAATATATCTGGATTTTTTTTAATTTAACAAAAACACATGGAATAACTTATTTTTGTATATTTTCTTGAAACACATAAAGAGATATGAAAAAAAAAATGCTTCTCAAGATTAAACCAACACTTAACATTAGGTTCATGTTACAGTCTTTTACCTATGTGTTCATCATTTATTCAGTATTTATTAATATAAAGTTATTACACTATATTTACAAGTGACAAACTTTCTGCACTCACAACTTTAATACCATCCATTTCTGATAAATACATTAATGATTATTATTAATCATTAAGCTAACTACAGATTATATACAAATTAATATTTTTTTAGTTCTGTGGTCTTTGATCTATATCGTTCTAGAAAACTTTTAAATATAGTATATACATAAGTCTAGATAAACTTTCATCTACACATTTTTTTTTTATTTGCGTTTCTGTGAAGATTCAAAAGATGACAGATGTAGAAAGACAAATAGATAAATATTCGACTATATTTAACTTTAGAAAATCAATATATTTTCATTTACTTCAAAAATTATGAGTCAGACATTTAAAATGCAATATAATGAAGAATAAATGCATTTAGAATGGCTAAGATAGTTTACCTAATTAGCTTTATTTCTTTTAAGACAGCTTTATGAGAAATATAAAAACGACTCTCCCAAATTGTTGACTGAGCTTTACATATATATCTTGGCTTCAACTACTGATCACTGGTTAATGACAGCTGGTACAACTCGCACCTGCACAGATGATTAGATGGCGCTTAAAAATCCTTTTCATTTCCGGGAAGAAAACAACGCTCCCAAAGGACATCCACCATGTTTCCTTGCCAAATGCTTACTTAAGCTGTTTATATTATGTCTAACATTTATCCTATATATTGAAAAAAAAATTTTTATTTAACTACCAAAAAAATAACTTATTTTTGATGTTCTTACTGCTTATAATTTACGCGCATAGACATTAGAAACGATGTAGTTCTTTATTATATAAAATTAATTTAATACTAAAAATAAATGTACACAGATATATTTTTTTATCAGTGCTGTTTTCATCTCAACTCCACTAAAATTGTGAAGTTGAGATGAGAATGCAATAATAAAAACAAACAAACATGAACATGTATTTCTTTTGTAATATGTATAGAAAAATTAACTTTATTAGAAATGCTGTTATAAATAATATCTAGAAGAGTGAAACACTACTTATTCATTGAAAACTAGATAGATAATTCTATTTTATAGTCATGCTAACTACAATATTTTTATTATTATTAATTTCCTATCTAATAATTATATATATATATAAAAATCTTACAATGTTTGACAGAAAATTTGTAATGATGGTATTTTTTCCTACTTATATACTGTATTTATATTGGACTTTCATATCATTTGTTTAATTGACGATTTTTTTTAATTAAAACTTTATACTTTTCAAATACATTCTACTATTAATAATAGTATAAAGGTTAGGATAGAATACAATGATTTTTAGTGGTATTAATCTCATCTCTTTTTCAGATATTGCTGGCCTAGTACCACCCTAGCATGGGAATCAAACTGGGGATTTTTAGATTAATGAATACTAAATTTAACATCAACTCTAATCTACTAAGATATTCTATTAAAAGCAATAGTCAATGGCAATCTTACATACTTAACTACGAGAGTTCTGATTGCTTTCTTTTTTTTTTAATTTAAAGTCAATATGAATGTGTGATTTCCAAACATTACTGTCTATCATACTAGATTGGCTAATGACATTATTTGCTAATATCATGTGAGAAATTTATTTAACTATATAAGTCAACCAAGTCTATTCCATGAAGAAACTTGCACTTAAATGATAAAAATCATTCTATTGATTATTGTCTTTGATAGAATGCACTAGTTTTTTTTTCTCATGTGTCATAGCATCAGCCGGGAAGCAAACCTGGGACAACTGCTTGTAAAGCAGCTGTTGCTGACCTCTTGATCACCAATGCTTGGCTAGAATGCACTAGTTGGTTAGAGCATCACATTAAATTACATTTTTATGAATCAAAAAGCCCCACTTCAATTTTCCATGATAGTAATATCATTAATCAGGCTAGCAACACCTGAAGAAGAAAGAATAATATCACCCAAAACACTTTGTATCATATTTATTGGTATGCTACTACTTATAGTTGAATATATATGAAAAAGTATAAAATTTGATGTTTTTTAAAAATCTTTCAACAATTATAATTGATAATGAAAACAGTTTAATATAAAACTACAAGTTTTATGACATATTCATTAATACATTCCACTGTTAATACATCCATTCACTTAAATTCAAATTCAAAACTAAATTCAGTTTTTTTTTAGATAACTAATCACACAATTTTAACTACATTAAACGAGTAAGTTTTTAACTGCATGTGTCCAAATTAGTTAGCTTTACAGATGAATACTGACACATTTATCATATAAAAATTTGACACATCACACTCGATCAATGATGAAGACGATCAGTTTTTATAATGACTAAGTTGAATTGCTTACTTTAATTTATGTTTATATTCACTGAAATGAATTGGTCTCATGATGCATAAAATAGTATGTATGCACATATATATATATGTAAACCTTTAAGAAAAAGATGAAAACAGACAAAATTTACATATCTAATTATTTGAAAATAAAGATAATATTATTAATCAATAATTTATCAGCACTATCAATTATTTGAAATCAAATATCATAGATTAAATAAACTTGTGTAATCTGCAACATAACAGAGCATTTTCTTTATTAAAATAAATATTAAATGATTTAATATTTAAATACAAGTATATTGTCTATACTGAACATAATGTAATTAAAAGGGATTTGAACTCAGACTTTCAAGTTCCCTATAGCTAACCATTCCATCTTTTACAACCAATATGCATGGAGTGAATAATTGTATGGAGCTTAAATATCTAAGCCCAAATCCCTTCTAATTACATTAAGTTCAATGTAGATAACATACTTGTATTCAAATATTTCATATTCAGCCTGTATTTTTCCCATCCTTCTTCTATGTAGTTAAATGAGCATGTAATGGTCCTATACATGAGGGGTCAGAGTGACCTAAAAATCATCATGGGTATGACAATAATATTGGCATTAACAAGGGCTTTGAATATTCCATCATCAGATTTTCAGTGATAAGGATGGCTGAAGAGTTGGAGTATGAAGAAGATTGAAGCCTAACTATTAAAATTTAAAGATATGCTGTCTTAATATAAAGTGAGCACTGATTATATGTATGTGGATGAGATGATAATCTGGACCAACTGATGAATATTGGTTCAACACAAAATATATTTGAGATCATTTATCTTTTTCACATGTGTTCATGTATATCGGTTGTATACAATGGAGTGGATAACTGCAGAGAGCTTAAATGTCTGATTTCAAATCTCTTTTAATTATATTAAATGGTGTAATAAAAGAAAAAAGTGCAAAACATAAAAATTCAGTCATGTTTCAACTTTCAATAGGATATGTTGATTATAAGTTGTTTTTATATTTATAAGCTATTAAATGATAATTAACCTAATGAGTCATAATTAAGTGATTAACTTTTGAAAAACATCAGTTTGCAGTAACATGAAATGGTTTTTTCCTAAAAAAAATTGTTACTCGTTGTTTAATCTTAATGTGTCAAAGCTTGAGAAAAGTACTTGCACTAATTTCAATATTAAAAAAAAATCATATTAACTTTTGGGAGAAAGCACTTGACAACTATTATTGTTTTCTTCTTGTATTATTATTATTATTATTATTATTATTATTATTATTATTATTATTATTATTATTATTATTATTATTATTATTATTATTATTATTATTATTATTATTATTATTATTATTATTATTATTATTATTATTATTATTATTATTATTATTATTATTATTATTATTATTATTATTATTATTATTATTATTATTATTATTATTATTATTATTATTATTATTATTATTATTATTATTATCATCATCATCACATCTTCATCATCTTCACTTATTGATCACGTCTTTGCTAGATGTCCTGAAAATATTCTTTTGAAAACATCTTTTTTGGATTGGTGTCTTACAGATCACAGAGGAATTGTTGTTACTTTTAAAAAGAATTTTTCTCATAGTAAAAAGTGTTTTAAACTTTTATCTCATGATCGTTTGAAATCCTTAATTATTAAATATGATTGGAATTTAATCTTTGAGTTGAATGATGTAAATTGTGCATTTTCATTCTTTGTTGACAAGATGAAGGAGTTTATAGATTATTGTTCTTTTATAAAATATATAAAGAAGAAAGATCTGAAGAGACATGATTGGATTACAAATGAATTAATATCAAAAGTTAACAGTAAGAATAAATTGTACAAGCTTTTCAAAAGGTTTCCTGCTAATGAAGATTTAAAAATTCAGCTAAAGGTTCTTGATAAAGAAATAAAGAAAGATATAGTCAAAGCTAAATTGATTTTTTATTCTACTCAAATTGATTCTTTAAAATCAACTAAATTAAGCAACTTTTGGACTGTTGTTAAAAAATTTATTTTTAAAGAAGGATTTTCACAAATTTCTAGACTAAAGATTAATGAAATATCTATTGATGTTTTAAATAATTCAAAACTAATAGCTGATCATTTCAATCAATATTTTGTACACAGTGTGGAATTGTTAATGAATAGTTTTGACAATAATTGCAGTTCTCATGTTTTTCAATATAAGAAATCTATCCTGAATTCTTTTGTTTTTAAAGAGATTGAAGATTGTGAAATTTTAGATTCTCTTTATAAAATGAGACATATAAAATGTATTGGTTTGGATTGTATTTCTGTAAAAATATTAATTGAAAATGTTTCCATTCTTTTACCAATTTTATCTTTTTTATTTAATTCTTCTATTGATTCAGGTATATTTCCAGATTGTTTAAAATCTGCTGTTGTTACACCTATTTTTAAGAGTGGAGATAGGGAATGTTTGGAAAACTACAGGCCAATTTCTATTTTATCAACATTGTCTCAAATTTTGGAAATGTATGTAAAAAACAGAATTGTTTTGTTCTTTCAAAAATATAATTTATTTTCAAACAATCAATTTGGGTTTTTGCCAGGAAGATCTACAGAACTGGCTTTATCTGAACATGTTTCAGTCATCACTGAATCTTTAGAAAAAGGTTACAAAACTATAGGCATTTATTTAGATTTGTGGAAAGCATTTGACTGTGTTCCACATGATATATTAATAATTAAGTTACACCATTGTGGCATAAGGAGTACTATGCTTGAATGGTTTAAATCTTATTTAAGTAATAGAAGCCAATTTGTGAAAATTAATAATTTTTTGAGTGATTCTGAAATAATTAGATATGGAGTTCCTCAAGGTTCAGTCCTGGGACCATTGTTATTTACTGTTTATATTAATGATCTGCTTGATCTTTCTCTTCATTCTAACATTTTTTGTTTTGCAGATGATACTGCTTTGGTTACTTCAGCAGTTTCATATAGTTTACTTGAGAAACTTGTGAATGAAGATTTATTTAAAATTACACAATGGATGAACAGTAATAGATTACTGCTAAATATTAATAAATGTAATTACATAATGTATTCTCTTTAAAATATTCCAGCAAAAGACTTGTTAATTCAATTGCCTTATGTTAATAAAACGTCTTGTCAGAAAATTACCAGGACTTCAACAATTTCTTACCTTGGCTTGGTTTTGGATGAGTATTTACATTGGGATAAACATATTCTTTGGCTTCAAGTAAAATTAAGAAAACTTAATTTTCTTTTTTATAGATTAAGAGATTGTTTGAATAAATCTGTCCTATTAAGTATATATAAACAAATTTTCTTAAGCAGACTTTCTTATGGTATAACATTATGGGGTGGCACTGCAGCATATTTTTTGAAGTCATTGCAAACACTACAAAATTTTACATTAAGAATTATTTTGTTTAAACCTTTGGATTTGCCAAGACTTGAATTATTTAAGTGTGCTGGAGTTTTAACTATTCATCAATTATTTTTAGTGAATATTTTGTGTTATTATATTAAATACAAAAAAATGAATAAATATAATTCTTCATCAATAATGGTGACTAGATCAAGTGATTTTGATTTATTATTTGAACCAGTGTACTTTAAAACTCATTGCAGATATCAGAAATGTTATCTTGGTCCAAGATTTTATAATATTTTTATAAGAAACATTGGATTTAATGTTAATGACTTATCAAGGAAAACTTTGAGAAAATTAATTATGAACTGGATTGTAATTGATGATAATCAAAAACTTTTTATTTCTATTTAATTATTTTATTGTATATTAATGTTTTTTATTTTATTGCACATGTATTTTTGTTAAGCTCCATGCGTGATTTATTTATCACAAGATTATATGTTTAATAAATTAAATTAAATTAAATTAAAATTATTATTATTATTATTATTATTATTATTATTATTATTATTATTATTATTATTATTATTATTATTATTATTATTATTATTATTATTATTATTATTATTATTATTATTATTATTATTATTATTATTATTATTATTATTATTATTATTATTATTATTATTATTATTATTATTATTATTATTATTATTATTATTATTATTATTATTATTATTATTATTATTATTATTATTATTATTATTATTATTATTATTATAAAAATACTTAATTGTAAATTATTAGAGAAAAAATATATAGTAAATAATAAATTTGGCTGAACGTTTTCGAGGAACCGTGCCTCATACTCATAGCCTTTGTGAAAATGTACTTAATATATGTAAATGAGAATATTCAAATGAGTTACTGTTACGTAGCCCATTTTTTCGAGATGTCGAAGCACGTGTCTCTTCTGTTGATTGCATGGATGTCTCTGTTAATGTAGAATGCCTCCTTTATTTTTCTCCTGTAGTCGTTTGGTTCTGAGCACAAAGGCTATGAGTATGAGGCACAGTTCCTCGAAAACGTTCAGCCAAATTTATTATTTACTATATATTTTTTCTCTAATAATTTACAATTAAGTATTTTTATTATTACAAATAAGGAGAAATTAAAACCACATTTATTATTATTATTATAAATCATTAGATTTTTATAATACCACTACTTAAAATTATGTTTACATGCACAGAATGTAATTTTCATGTGTTCTCACCCTTATGGGCAAAGAACATTCATATTATTAGTTAGTTCAAGGTTAAGACAAATCATAAAATGTTAAAGTATTGAGAGACTTGTTGTACATGCATGCATGCCTGATTTTTACCTACTTTTTGAGTACATTTTTTCAAAATTATTTTTCACTTTAACAGATAATTATTCTGTTGTCATATAGACATATATTAGAAAAGTCATAAATTATATGGTGCTTAAAAGCTACAGAACTTCCAAACAGAAGACTGTTAATGCCTTTAACTAACTCTCTCACTGTGCAATATAAAATAGCCCTACAGCAGCAATTTGATAAACATTTCATGCACTTCATTTATAATGAATAAATCTTTACTCTTTATAATGTATTTATATTTTTCACTTTATTCATTAGAATATTAACTTAAGAAATGAAAGAAATCTTACATTTAATACATTTACTTTGAAAATAAACTAAAAGAGTAATAAACTGAAACAAATAACCAATACAAAAAGATTTTGTTTTAGTCTTCAGGCAAAAAGAACATTTTTAATAAAAAGATCAAAACAATCACCAAAATTAAGATTAATATACATATTTCAATAATTAATAAATTCAAGTCATTAAAATAATCTTTGAAATTTAAAAATTCAATTTAATTTTATGAAAAATAAATGACAAAAAATATCTTTTATTCTAGGAATCAAACTTACACATTTAAATTCATGAATATCAAATTTTAAGATAACACTCTAACCAACTGGACTGTTATCTTGATATTATTATTTCCACTTTATATTATATGCTTCATATTAGAACATACACTTTATTTATTTTCTGCATAAAAAATTTCCAATCTCAATATCATATACTTACCAAGAAATAAATATTTAAATTAATTTTACAAAAATTATAGTAAAATTTACAATTTTCAATTTAATATATTTTATATTATTTACTTTAAAGTTTTCAATTTCTATATTTTATACAAATGTCAAGGTCATGCCTTTTCCTTTACTTGAAATCTTACTCCTTTGACTCTATTTTACTTTTCTTTTAATAATATTGACATTTTTTAGTTTAAATTTTTCCATATAAATATATAGAAACCATCATATGGATACTAGCAAATAGCTCCAAGTAAGTCACCTTCTAGAACTGATGGGATTGTGACTGTGCTACTATCTTATACCTTCCAGAATTATTTATTGATAACTATATCAATGGTAATGAGCAAATTAAACTATTAAGTTATTCTGCCATATAACTCAGATAGTAGTTCAAATTTAAAAGTCCAATAATTAAAGAAAGCAGAAAAATTATAACAAGTTTGAGTAATCAGTGATTACCACATGCATGTATAATCTTTGTCCTTAGCATTTCAATCTCAATTCTGAAATCAATGAGGTTTGATATTAATAGTAGAAATCTATGCAGAAATACATCCAGCAACTATTATTAAGTTCCATTTTATTTATCAAACATAAAATCTGAAATTAAACTCATCCTAACAATTCTGAACCTAAGTAAGCCTCTTTGATGCATTTATACAAATCTTAATCCAGTTTAGAATTATATCTTTTAATACCTTAAGGGTGCCATAAATTATAGGCATCTTATTTCTTTGTCTAGGAAATAATAACAATCAATACACTTCCCACTAGTGCTCTCTAGCATAAGCCTGAAGAATCAGTGATTCCTAGATACATATAAAATCTCAATTCTTAGTATTTAAATTCGCATCTTAAAATTAATTTCTGGTTTTTGCTTTTAATAGAAACTGATCAGAGAATGGGAATTTTAATACTAAAGGTAGGGATTACATATGTAATCAGGTAATCAGTGTTATTCATATTTACACTATTATAGCAGTAGTGTGAATTGTTTTTGCCTTATTATAACATTGAAGCTGAGGAGTTTAGTAATTTATTATTTTTAAATAAGACTATTCAAAAAACTGATATAATGTGATTTTACTGCATTTTTGGGGGGTTTTATCGCGTAAGTTTCCTAACAGCTAACCATTGGATAAAATATATAAAAGCGCAAAAGTAATAACACGATGTAAAAACATAATAAAATATAATTTAGTATAACAAATTATTGTACAAATTAAAATTTATTAATTAAATTTCCACTTTTTTAAATAAAAAAAAAAGCAATTTAAATTGTAAACACATTTATTAAAATGTAACAATTTTATTTCAATTAAAAATTTATTATATTTAAAATTATAATCGTTATTTTTTTTTCTAAGTAAGAATCTCCACAAATTAGAATGTTTTTAATTTGTAAGAATCTGACAATTAAATTTTCTCCTACGGAGCTAGTTGAAAAGAAAGCTAAGCTCAATCTATCAGACTGAGAATTCTCAAAAGCATTGAAGCTAGTACTAGAATAAATTCTTAAGGAAAGATTTCAGTCTATATGAAAGTAATAGAGGTAACCAAATCTACTACTGTCAATATGTCTAGTTTTTTTTATTCAGAAAATTTAATCAAATTATTATCAAAATAAATAACAATTCATAATTCGATTAATTCAGTTAATCTTATAATAATTAGTCATTTACTGTTAAATTTTTAAAAATAAATTTGTTATGGGTTTATTAAAAAATTATTGATTAGTGTAGATAGGCTTATTAACTCAAAAGAATCATTTACATTGAAATCAAAAGCTCAGTATTGGAATGTATAGAATCTCCGTCATTAATGGTTTACTTCTCATCATATTTTAATTATGCTCCCCCTCCCTATCTAACCACTACTTATTTGACTGATTAAATTGTCTTCGACCTTAACTTTTCTCCCATTAAGAATAAACAGAAGTCATTAATTAATAATTGGTTATTTTTTCCCTTATTATTATGCTCGTATACTAAATCTTTACAGTATGATGAATCAAATTGTAAAAAATATCTTATTCTTAAAAATTCCTGATAAATATATAATTAACCAGACATATAGCCGACCTATGTAAAGACCATCATTTTCATAATACTTTTTTAAAACCCTTCTGGAAAAAAAATTTGTTAAAAAGTTGCTTTAATAATTTTTTTTTTTTCCAAAATATTTATTAAACAAGTACAATGTTTACAGTGGCAATTATGTATACATGGTAAATTAAAAGGAAAGCTAGAATTACAAACATAAGAACAAATTACATGATTATAAATAAATAAAAGATAGTATTATTCTGGGCAAGAGGTAAACCCGAATACCTGGTCTACTGTTAACACACAAGTAGACCAATTAAGCTCACCAACTCACCTAGACAAATTGCCTCACACTACCAAGAGTCACGTAGTCAATCTAGAGTTTGGTCAGATCACAATAATTTTTTTTTTCAGAAATGGTACAAAAACACAAATATAATGAAATCGACAGCGTGAAAGATTGTTGTTTTCATAATTATATACTAACCAAAAGTAAATATGAAACTATAGCATCTATTTTTTTTCTCCTCACTAGTTATCACATTACAAACATGATTTGAACACTATACCTATTTAGTTATGTGTGGTAGTTAAATTATTTACAGACATTTTTCTGAGCGTTTTTTGCTTCAAAAAGTTTTATTCTATATCTGTTTTAACTGAAACACACAAGCTTATTACATACCTGTGTCTATATTTATAATATATAGAGATATGAGCACAGACTTTCACACGACCTACAACCATCCACACTATCTCATATCACTGATATACTTGAACACATATATGTTGAAAAGATAAATAATCACCAATATCCGTATTTCATGCTAAACCAGCAATCATCAGTTGGTGGTCCAGATTATCATCTCTACACATATATGCAATAAGTGCTCAGATATATATATATATATATATATGAAGATAGCCAAACTTTATAGTTTAATGAACAGGCTTCAATCTACTCCACACTCCAATTCTTCAACCGTCCATCCAATTGAAAATCTTATGATGAAATGCTCAAAGGTCACCCTGAGGCCAAGATTCTTGTCACATCCACATTGACTTAAGATCAATCTACTCCCTCAGATTTCATGCTAAACCCCTGGTTTAGCATGAAATATGTATATTGGTGATTATTGCTGTTTTAGCATGAAATATGTATATTGGTGATTATTTATCTTTTCAACATATATGTGTTAAAGTGTATCAATGTTATGAGATAGTGTGGAGGGTGGTGGGTCATGTGAAAGTCTGTACTCATATACCCTATATATTTCTATATCTGTTTTGTAAAATACCATTTTCAGAATTACTTTCTTTTTATAAAATGCTTATAATCAAATTAAGCCTCTTAAATATAAGAAAGAAATTACTTCCTTCACATAAAATGCTTCCTAAAAAAATTGTAATGGTAGAACAAATATTTTTTTCCCTTAAAAAATACACTCTCTAACAATGAAATGATTAACTTAAATATCATATTTTAGCATTACAGATTTAGGAATGTTATATATAAGATATTAGATTTAAAGTAAATTATTTTAATACAATTTTTTTTATGTATTTATAATATATATGAAAATTTTGTTCTGTATATTTCATTTTGTTATAATAGACAACTTATATATTGTGTATCAGTCTTGAAGAAGACTGATAGATAACTGAAACTATCAGCAATGTTTGAAAGTATGAAACAATAAATTTTTGTATTTGCTTTATGAAAAATGTACAAAGAAATTTTTTATTATTGTTTGTTCATATTCCATAGATAATTGTTTGATGAATTTATTGTTATAAACCAATATTTAATTTTCCAAAGAATATTTTTTAAATTCTTATTTAACACAATCATTATTTATTATTTGTGTACATTTGTTGTATATCAGCAATAAAAACATGAAAATCTATATTGTTAACTCAATATATACATTCCAAAAACACTTTATAGAAGCAGTTATTTTATCACTTATAGTTAAAATGGTAAAAGCATTTAATTATCAAATAAGTCGGTGAAAAAATATAAATTATAATGTAGAAATTGTGTTAATATTTTTAAATAATTAAATAAATTTGTTTTTAAAAAACCTAATGTGTATTTTCATCAATTTTATATTAATATATTACTCCTTAACAAAGTTTAAACAAAGAAATAATAAATTCGCTGATAACATTTTTTTGTTTTGCTTAATACAATAAAAAGCCAATCAACTTTTTCAGAAATCATTGTGCTTCACGGCATCAACACTGCTTTTCAGTTTATAAAACCAACTATAATTTCCCAGTGTATTAATACAAATACTAATGTTAGAATATATTAGGTTTTAAAATATAAATTAATCACAATGCAGTTTTTTTAATATTTCAAATGTTAAAGTCTATTCAATCTTGAACTTTGATATTTTTATGTAAAAGTTTAGTATGTTACATTGGGATGACAGCAAGGTAAAGGATGTATTTGTAAGCTGTAAAACAGAGTTTGTTACCAGTAAAATGTTTGACTGGTTTGTTTTAACTTTGTTAGTAATAATTAACTTAAATTATTTTGACCAGTTTAGCAGTATGCAAATTTGGGTTTAATATATTTCTATATAAATAAAGATACCTATCAAGAATCAAAAGATCTAATATCTAATGTAATTCAGATGACATCTGTCAGTGATATTATATCCCATGTTTTAGTAATGATGCCATTTGGAAATCTATTATACTATAAAAATATATTATTGGATAAATAATAACTCATATTAGCATCAAATTTCTTTATGACAATTTCCCATGTACGATATTTCTCAACAAATCTCATAAATAGTTCACTAATACAGTTTATATATTGTGTAGATTAAATGAAGAAATTTGATTATTGTCCTTTTTTAGTAACTTAAAATCAAATTTAATCCTGTTCAATAATCCATTAAGAGAGATTTTGACATTAAGTTTCTAATTGATGACAAAAAGATAATAAGAGCTGCTTTATCACTGCTAAAATTTATATCAGGATTGGGCAAATTCTGGTTTGCAAGCTACATGAAGCTTCCTAAGCTATTTTGTGTGGCTCTTAAGTCAATACAAATATTGATTTTGATTGTTATTTTTTCTTAAATTTTATATTAATGATCTATAGTAATATAGTATGAACCAATATTAGAATAATATTTTATTTCTAAACAATAGGTATTTGCACCCTTAGCAAGCATGCTGTAATGTTGTTATAATAGCTCAACATTGAGTATGGGGGATATTCTCAAACCAAAGCACAATGTCTCCATCATGTGCTTTGGTTTGAGAGTATCCTCCTTACTCAACAAAACATCATTGAGCTTAGGGTGTAAATCCCTGCTTTATAAAAATTATATACAATCACTGCATTAATAAATAAAATTGAATATTAAGTATTTTATTTCATAAATGCTTTAAGAATGTATAAAGAACAAATATTTTGAAACTTTTAATTTTAATGTTTAAAATGACAGCAGTGATAAATATTATTGATGTGATCTTATTGTCACATTTGTTCACTAAAACATGTTTTGACATTTAATAGCCTCTGTCACTCTCATCAACATTAGTTCCAAAAATGACCACTGTGGTGGCTCTGATATATTAAATAAATTTTAAAAACTTATGCAGTTCTTATTACCAAAGAACTTGTGTCTCTCTGTTTTACATTGCTATCAAAATGTTTGGCAATTTTCTAAAACAACATAGTTATATTGTTTAACAATTAACAATTCTATGAATTCTGATGGAAGTATTGTTATAGTTATTAAAGGTATATTCTAAACAAATTAAGATTTGAAATAGTCTCAGCAATTGATTAATTTGTGGATTTCATTATAAATTTATCAAAATATTGATTCACTACTCCACTATCTTCAGTTAAGACATAATTCCTATGAAATAATACAATTATGTGTTTATATTGAGGAACAAAAAAATTAATAAATTATACTGATAGTTTTAGTCTACTAAATATAACTGATTAGGATCTGGTGGAAACATTGAAAAATATTGTTTTTACCAGTTGTTATGTATAAATTTATTATATAGAGTAAAATAAACTTGTTTTTTGAAATAAATACAAATATTGGTTAAGAACTGTAGGTATAGGTATTCTAATTCCAGATAAAAAATAGTAAAAAGATCAAAAAGTTAAATTGTATAGTGATAACAAATATACATGCTTACACATTCCTCATCTGTTTGTTTGATATCTTACTATTGCTGTCTTTTACTTCTTCTTCAGAAAATATGCTTTATAAAAAATCATTGATATTTTGCCTTTCTGAAGTTATTATTATCAATTCTCATTCACATTCTCACAATTAAGGAATTGATATTGATGTCTATTGTCTGTGAAATAGTCTTAGTAACTAATGTAGATTACCTTCCTTATGAAAATGGTTTTTAAATTCATCATAAAATATTGAATGTCAGCTACTTCTCACCATTTCATGTGCATAACTCATTGAAGATGATCTTTATGATATCACCTCATCCATAAGTCTGAATAACATAATCACATATTTAAAAAATTGATGAAATTTTAAAATTCTTTTATGTTGCATCAAAACAAGGTATATGTCTCATTTTTAAACAATAATTTTGGAAAAATATTTTTTATATTCAAATAATTTAGTTTAAGGATGTTATATCACAGTTATGTAACACTTTATTATTTAATTTGATAAATGTGCTAACAAATAATGGAGTCTTTGCTTCACCTCAACTTTTAAATCTGACTTTCTTTTTTAAAAAAAAACTATCAAAATATTTAAACTGATATATATATATCCTAATGTTTGTAATCATCCAATTTAAAAGTGGCTAATAAAAATAAATGAGTTGTTTGAATGTTAATACTAAACATAAATAAATAATCAATCAAAATATTAATAGTTATTAATAATTTTTATTACAATCTTATGTTGATTGATTATTTATTTCTGTATTTGTGACAACATTATGAACAAATAAATTGGATTGGATATTTGACCAACATTTTTATAGACTTTTAAAAACAAACTTTAAAAACTTTCTGTAGAACTTTTTTTTTGGAAATAGCATTTTATGAATTTAGAGAACAAAATAGTATTCTTGTTTTTGTTTTTGATCAATTCCAATTCTATCATCAAACTATATATCACATTTTGATATCTGCATCATACAACTATCTGTAAACTATTTCTTATAAACCATAATAATTTCATAAAAGCAAAATTGGAGCTAATTTTTATTCCAAATAGCCAAATATTTCCACCATGAGAAATAATGCTTTTTCTCATAACATCATGTAGGAGCTGTATCATATACTTAGGCTTCCATACTTTTAAATATTAGTACAAATCTTTTAGTGAAGTTACAAAATTAGACATGATTCTTAACCAAAAGATATAAATTATTTCTTTTCTCAAGACAGTTTTATTGCATGTGACAAGCAAGAAAACCAACTCTGTAGTGTCTTTTTAAAATTTTAAAGTGACATTGGGTATCTTGTTATCACTCATTAATGATTGGAAGGCATCTTTTCTCTAAAATCGTTAAAAATAGTTGTGAACAGCAATCATGTTCCTCAATAATTACCACAAAATTTTTCACCTTTATTTTTATAAATTGTAACAACAAAAACATTTTTAGTGTTAAGTGGTAGTGGTATAATTTCAATGAGCTTATATTCCTAAAAAGTATCAATAGTTTTAGAACTAACAAGTAATTATCATTCTCCATTCTTTTTTGCTCTGATTAAGTTAAATAAATCTAAAAAAAATTACTTCGTATTTTTGACTATAGAAATTACATAAATAAAATTTGTAAATAAATAAATTGTTCTGAAGAAAACTACTAGGCAATCAAACTGTCAAACAATATATTAAAAAGCATTGCAAAAGATACAAAGAAGTGGTTTTTTTAAGAGATTTATTTAAGGGGTTACAATCATTCCAGTTTTAAAAATGTAAAGTGTAGTGTTAATATCATAAACTTGAATATTATATAAATATTAAAAGAAATAATATATATATATATTAAATGATTAAATTTCAGTGTTAACATTTATTTGTTCATAACAGGAGGAGATTTAATAAGATTAGAAATTGCTAAGCCATAAACTGTTATAATTCATTAGAAAGAGTACAATATTTGGAAAGTTTTTAATAAAAGATTAAAATACTACCCAGATATGAAATGGTTATATAAATCTCAACATTGCAATAAATAAAATATAAAATATTGTATATCTTGGGAATCATGTACAAAGTTCAATCCCTAAAGGAAATATTGGAGTCATGAAGCATAGAACTTGAGTTCCAGTATCTGCCATTCTGCTATTTCAACAAACCATAAAGGGCATCATCACAGCAATTAATGTACTTTGAGGATCGCACTAGGCCACTATTGACAGTCTTTTTTTAAATGATACTCATATAGCTAAAGGATATAGTACACATTTTATAATTAAAATTTTAATAACAGGTAGATTACAAAACTTTAGGAAAGTAATTTTAAAGTATGTTTTCAAATTCTTAACATATTATTACTATTAAAATAAAAAGTATGTATTGTGCCTTGGTTTTTTTTTTTTTATGTATACCTGACATTTTATTTAAAAATAAATGATAAAAGTTTATTTTAACCTTTTTTGATTATTTTCTAATATTATCAAAAAAAGATTGATAAAAATAATTTTGTTTTTAACTGTTTTGTGCACTTTAAGTTAATAATCATATTAGGTTAGAAATTTTATCAATTATAATATAAAAAAAAATAGTAGTTAACTGTATTTCAGTATAACAATTTTTTTTTCAATTTGTTTCCTTTTTTAAATAGTTTTCATCTCTTCTCAATTATTTTTTAAAAAAATTGATTTATAAATGTCATCTTAGTAGTTCATTACTTACAACCTAAAAGTTTATATTATTTTCTAACCATATTTTGAAATTGTATGATTTTTAGCTTTATAATAAATTTTGAAGTAATTGAATGGTTTATTATTTTGATAGGTCATGGCAAGCTGCAATCTATAGATTTATTTCTCGAGCATGCCCGTCTAGTCACTAAACTACGTCAACCAAGTAAATTTGAATATTTGTATGATTATAAATTGTAATCGAAAACAATGGCAAAATGCCTATAATGAGATTCAAATATTTTCTAATAGCTTAGACCCAATTCCCATTGTCAAAAATTTTTTGAAGTTAATATGTGTCAGTAAAGAATATATAGAAGCAGCTTTACAATGATGACAAATATCTAGAGACTATGTAAACTATAAATTAGAATAGGAGGAAATACCTTTACACTTGTAGCTTTTACTCATGTTACAGGAGTTTGATCTTATAATTGAAAATATAAGAGGACACTCTAGCATTGACTTATTAAAAAAAAATTAAAATTGAATACTCTAGTGTTGATTATAATTTCTAAAAGATAACCTATAGCATTTGAAATAAGTATATATTCAGAGAAGTAAGATTACTTAAAGAAATTTTTAAATGTTATTTTATGATTAGTTTTACCAATTCTGAATCATAACTGTTGTTTAGAATTCTGAAAACAAATCTTATAATAAATTTAATGCAACAAAATTTATACATTACTATGGAGCTATGATTGGAGCACTATATAAACCTCTTTATATTTTTTAGGAACATAAGACATTAGCTATGTATATTTTATAAAAGCAGTTCAAGAAAAAAAATTAAAGTCAGTAAGACATTGCATAATCCCAGTTTACATAATGTTGTTCAATAGCTTTTTTTTTCATCATAAATTATGTCACTTATTGTAAGTTTTAGTAATCAATGTGAATAGTAGTGCTTAAAAATCTCTATTCATTGCTGTTTTATACAAATATCCCTAAACTAGTTCAGTTGCTGTTAAGGTGCCTTTAGTTTTTTAATAATCATTTGACTAGGATTAATGTAAAACCAATAAGACTTCACATGAACCCAGCTTTCATAATGCTGTTCACTAGCAAATTCTTTTTTCTCTCATTATGATTAAGCTCTAGTAATAATACATGCCAGTGGTAGTGCTTAATAAATCTCTATCCAATGATGTCCTATCCAATATCCCCAGAATAATATCTGGCTTATAGCTTTCATAAATAAGGAGCTTTGGATCTGAGAGAAGCATAACCTAATCGTTGTATCTAATATGCCTTTCTTCTAGAAACTATCTTTTACTTCTTACAATCATGACCAAAAGATAGAGATATTGATAAGTATTAAAAAACTAAGAACATCATAATATATAAATACTAAACTGATTTTTGATTTATATGATTATACAAGCAAATTTACTTAAATTGAAAACATTAATATGTTTTTTGTATTAAGACTGATAACTTGATAGTTAAACAAGAAAGATGGCTGCTAGGAAAGGTGTATTAGATGCAAAAATCCAAATACTTTATCCCAGATCCAAAACTCCTCACTGATGAAAACCATGAATTAAAAATTAGTCTGGGAATATTGGACAAAATACATTGGATAGGAAATTATTAATCATTGGCATCTATAAACTATTAAAGCATACACTAGGTCCATAATATGGTAAGAAAGAAGAATATATTATTAAAAAATTAACATTGCAAACTGTACTAATATATTTTTTATAATGTTTCTGACATGTTTAAAATTTGTGATGATTTTTTTTATTGTTAAATTTAAAATTATTTTTTAAGATATTTGACACTGGGTTTCTGACAGAGATATTTTAAGTGCTGGCTCTGGCTAAGCATTTATCATAAAGCTTGTAGAGGAATTGGCAATCCTCACTATTTATAACTTACAAGCTTAAGAGATAGGGTCATGTGATCTATGAATTGATCTATGACTTTTATTTTGACTATTTATATATATAACACTTTTAATTATTTTGATCATTTAACTACAAATAAAATTAAAAAATGTAATTCTGTGTAATTATATATATCTTAATAAGTTTATTAATTAGTGTACATGTTTATGCATACACAAGTGTGTAAATGTGTTCTTATTGTGCCTGAATATTTATATAAACTTATATTATTTTTCTCATGTTTTGATGGCAATGTCTTCAGAATGCATTAGCCATAATGAATTGACATGAATTCTTCTTTTTATTACTATTATTATTGTTGTTGATGGTAATAGTAATAATGTTGTTATTGTTAGTCATCTAACCAATATTAATTTGAAATCTTTATCTTGGAGTTGATAATAGATACCTGTTTGTGTATGGTCTTTCTATTGAAAAAACAATGCTAAAGTCTTCTTATGATTTTGACAAATTTCCACTGTTTATTTGGACTGAGTGTAAACCCATTTTGCGAGATTGAAAGCAAATATTATTTCTACTATTCCACAAATCTTTACAAGTGGGAAATAGTAAATAAATATTGATTCTATAACTATTCATATTGTAAATTGTAACTAATATAAATAAAATTAATAATTAAAGTGAAGTAATTTTATAACTCTTAGAATTGTATTGGAATTCATAAGATGATGTGATAACATTGGTGAATTTATGCTCTCTACAAATAGCTATCATAAACTGAAAATAGAAATAAAAAAGTTTACTACTTTTTAATTAGTGTAACTAAATGTTTTAAATCTTTTAGATGGTGTTTAAATTGTTTGCATTTTAGTGATGTGGACATGCAATCATAATGTATCATTTGTATTCACTTTTGGTGCTTGATTTCCATTATAACGATTTGAATGCCTTCTCTTGTAGTAGCATTTATCATAAATAAAAAAAAAAAAAGCTTGTTTAGAGCTATTAGCACGCTCTTAACTTTACATATTATAAATATGAAATAGCTTGCCTAAACAATGACTGAAGTAATTATGCTATAGATTACTGAAGAAAGCAGAACATTTTATCATTTATAGTATGTTGTCATTACTTGCCACCCTTTTGCACAAATTATTGTAGCACCCCATTTTTAGTGCACCACTGATAAAAATAACCTAATAATAAAATTAAATGTTTCATTGGTTCTTATTTTGGATCTGAGACTTGTATGCCTAATAGATGAGAAATACAGAAGTAGAAGAATAAAGAGATATATGCTTGGAGTAATAAAAAGAGATTGAAAGTGAAACATGTATGGGAGGATGGTATACTGTTGATATTATTGAAATTTTTTTTACCTAAAATTGAAGTTGGTTGGGCATATTGCCACAAGAAAGAATGGTAGTTATAAGATGATAAAAGATCTAGAAATAAAAGTAAAATAGATGGATAAAATATAAAAGTACTTTTTTCAGAAATTCTTTCTCAAATCATAGGAATGTGTGTGGCAAGATTTAAAATCATAATTTTTTTCCTTTGTTATTTTCTCCTCATTCTCAAATTCTATTCACTATGAAGGTTTAAAAAATGTTTTATCCTGCAATAGCTTTTTCCAAATATTGTTAATTTTCTTTAATTGACACTTTTCATTTATTCTCGTAAGCCTTTTAAAAATCTCTATAGCTTTCCTTAGCAATCTCTTGTCATATTGTTCAATTTTTGCCAGAATATGTATTTTATTAAAATTGATGTTATGGTTAGTTAATTTAATGGGTCAATAAGTGTTCAATGAATTGGATTTTTTTCTAACTGCCAAAATATGTTCTTCCTTTCTTATGTTTATTTTACAAATGTTCTGTACAATGAATAAATTTAAACAAACTCCACGTGGAATTTCATATACACTATTTTTTTAAAATGCAGTATAAACTATGTGGACATTATTTTTCTTCAAAACATCACCAATTTTATCACTTACTCCCTTTATATATGGCAGAATAGTCTTAATTTTTGAAATATCAAAATCTTTTTTTCTTATTATACAAAAAAAAAATCCTATTAATAATCCTGTGATCAAAACCATTATGAAGCAATATTTTTTAGTAGCATAATATTATGATGGTCAGCACTCTTTCTATCACTATATCTGTCTTTCCAGGGTGCCACCAAGGAGGCAGACACATAGGGTGATGTTTAACTTTTATTTGACTGATAGCCCTTGTCACAAGCTCATGGAGAAGATGAGCTTTAAAGTATAACATTTCAAACTTAAAACATTGATAATAATATTAATCAAACAAATCACTGCCAGAACTAATTAAGACAAAACATTTATTATGCACTTACAATATTAAAACAAATTTGAGGATTTAAATCTTTAACATTTATTATTGAATAGGTTTAATTCATATTTATTTAAAATTGCATACATAAATGAAATTTATATATTTTAATACTATTTAATATTTTGTTAAGTACAAATATACTACATAGAACATGCATTTAAAAGACTCCAATCTTTTAATGCCAGATCAAAAGTTCACATCCAAACCAATGCTAGTTTACTGATATACTGATGTGATCAATGCAAAATGAGAATGTTAGCATAATAAAAATCATGATTACAGAAATTTACACCTACAACCTGATATTATTAAGAAAACAATAATCCTCATCCATTACAGGTATATATGTCTGTCTGGTGAATATATTTGAAAAATAAATGCTCTATATCAGGAGGGAGAGCAGTCCTTGCCATCTTATAGTCCCCGTCCAGAGCATAAAAAAACAATGGTGTAAGAAATATCTTTACCACCATTTATAATGTGATAGCTATCATTTTCAGGTCATGCATTCAATTGTGGCACAATGGAATGAGAATCCAATGCACCTCCCCAGATTATATTGACATCAAACACCCATACACCCATCCCCCAGCATTGATTCAATTATGAAACAATTAGCCCAAAATTAACCCTACTTAAACCAACATAATCTTAATGAGTCTATGCAGCTATTTATATCTAACTGTACATTTATTCATTTTAACAAATAATTTAGAACTTAATTTAATTGTCAGATAAGAGATTTTCTTTAACAGAAATAATACATGGGTTTAGTTTTTATTAAAATTGAAAGTTCATATTTTTTTACTTTAAATAGTTCACAGTTGAAATTTTATTTTAAAGTTCATACTTCTTTTTCATTTTGGGGGATCCTCCAGACTGCAGGAGATTTGTTGAATGAAATCTCTATGGTTTTTGATGCATTACACATCCAGTTCAAAGCTTTGTCCATCATCGATTAGTAGATCTTTCCTACTGGAGATGAATCCATTGTTATTCTTTAGGAACTGCTATTCTAAAGGTCACCTTAGTTAGTGCAACTGAGAAAATGAAGTATATTTTATGACCCATACATCGTGGAGGTCTGCAATACAGATACAAAAATATTTTTAATCAAAGAATCAATAATTCTAAAATAATCTAATTCTTTCTTTTATATTATTTAGTATCCCTTATCACCAAATTACAATATTTATGTCTCATGGCATAGGATGGTTCTTATTGGTGATGATGATTTTTTTCTCTGGACCATGTGTCTGTATAGTGTGTTCGTATAGCATCTTTATTGGTTAGTTTTCTTTAGAGTGGGAAAAACTAATATTTTCTTATCACTAGTAATTTTAATTTCTCTTATCTACAATCGATTAAACGCCCCAAGGGCCTGTTTGCTATTACATTTCAATAAAAATTCATTTTCATCTTACTATAGTTTAAAAATAACTTTAAAAATGAAAATAACAGTTTCCTTTTTTTTTAACTTTCTTAAAATAATCTTTTGTTTTTAGATTTTTAACTTTTTCTTATCACTTTCAACTTTTAAATAATCATTTTATCAGTTTACCACCTATGCATATTTTTATCAATTAAATAAATTTTATTTATTGACTTTTTTTTATATTTTTATTTGAGAGTGATGTAATGACATATATGTATACTGTTACAATATCTTGATGAAAATGGCTGTTATCACAGGATTATTAATAGGGCCTTTTTATACAATAAGAAAAAAGATTTTGATACTTCAAAAATTAAGACTGTTCTGCCATATATAAAGGAAGTAACTAATAAAATTGGTAATGTTTTAAAGAAAGATAATATCCATACAATTTATACTAATTTTAAAAAATTGATGAAGTATTTCCATCCTCTAAAGATAAAATTTCTTTGGAGTATCATTCTGTATGTGAAATTCCATGTTGAGTTTGTTTACATTTATACATTAGATAGACCAATTATAGAATAGACATGAAAAAGGAAAAATACATTTGTCACTTAGAGAAAAATCCAATTCATCAGCCATTTATTCACATATCAAATTAACTAACCATGAGACCGATTTTAATAAAATACATATTCTGGCAATAATTGTACAATATGACCAGAGAGTGCTAAAGAAAGCTATAGAGATTTTTAAAAGATCTAAGAGTATAAATGAAAAATGGAAATTGAAGAAAATTAATAATATTTAGAAAAAGGTATTGGAGGATAAAATATTTTTTTAAAACTTCCCAATCAATATAATTTGAGAATGAGGAAAAAATAACAAAAAAAAAAAAAAAAATAACAATTTTAAATGTTACCACATAAATTTCTATGATTTGTGAAAGAAGAAACTCTGAAGAAAACTTGTTATTGTACTGAAATGTCAGCTATTTAACTATTACATATATATATTGTAACCTTCAATTAAAATAAATCTAACATAAACTCTCCAACTAGCTATGAGATAACTATACTAAACTCCAGTCAAATTATGTAACCAATGACTATTACAGATAATTAGTATTAGGACTAGTTCAAAATACACTACTAACATAATATTTAATAAAATCAGTATTTCTAATAAATAAATATGATAAACTAAGTTAAATTATATTCACAATAAATAATCAGGGTTGTAATTAAAACACTCTGCTCATTTTTTTACTAATAATTTAATTTACAACTAGCTCATAAATTATAATTAAAATATGGTTTGACTAACAAAACCAATATAATTATAAAAACTCTTCACATGAGACATTCAGTAAGGTATAATGGCATAAACATTGAAGATATACTCCTAAAGATACATTCCCAATGGCATAAGAATATTACCCCTACTTATGTCATATAACAAATCTACCTCATAATAATCTCATGTCTTTAAACACACATAAAATAATCCTAACATATAATTTATTAAAACTTATTATGGAAATATAATAAATTAATTACTATTCCTTTATAAAATATTTAAAAAGCTATTATCAAGTGATAATTCTTATTATCATTTTATACAAATTTTATAATTATTTTAAAATCTCGGATTCATTTCTAACAATAATAATAAAACCAATTAATACTATATAGTTAAATATAATGAGGGATTTTATATAATATCTAATTATTCTCACAAAAGTAATAGCAGCAAACAACCAGAATACTTCAATGACTCTTGACATTACATCTATTTAAATATTAATGTTCAGCAATAAAACATAAATAAAATCATAAGATTTTGAGAAAACATTGTACAATCTTTTATTTATTTTATGTAGCATTCATAAAATATATTTTTAATATAATTGCAATGTTAAATATCTCAATTAATATTAGATCATTTTAAAATAATCACCAATAATTATGTCTTCTATAATAATAATAATAACAAAATACTTTTATTAATTAATCATGTGTAATGATAATAATATTCTAAATAATCTTTACATATCATGTGCAAACAAATAATGTTTCAAATCATTAATCTTTAGAGATTATGTATGTGGGATATGAAGAATCAAAAAAAAATACTTAGACAAACTCCCAAAAACACTTTAATTTTAAAAAACATTAACAATTTTATTATAGTTTAATAACATTATGATTATAATACAATAAAATTATAAAATTTGAAAGATATTTACAAACTATAATATCATAAAAAATTATTTAAAAATTAAAATATTTATATAATAAATATAATAAGTAAATAAACATAAGATAACCTTCATCTCAAGAATCTATTATAGAAAATAAAATCATGCAGTATTTTATAACTATAATATATTATTTTTATTAACAGGACAATAATATTCTATTGTCTCTATGGTGATAAGATAGACAATATTACAATTTATTAAACTTAATGATATGTTTCATAGTATATATATATATATATATATATATATATATATATATATATATATATATATATCCTATGAGTACAAGTTTAAATTAAGACATACTTATCTAAACTTAATACAAAATGAAATATTAAAAATTATTAAATATCCTTTGTATTTTAGCAAAGCATTATCTTAATCTTATGATATGCTCTAATATATTTCAATGCAAAAAATTTAAATAAGGAAAAATATAATTATGCCTCCATAAAATCAACTACTTATAAAAAATATTTAAAATATAATTTCATAGCTTTTCTCTATTTTTAATTGGTTCATATTTTATATAGCAAATTTTAAACTATATTAATAAATTATATTTCTTGATATTTATATTTTATTTTCATATTTTACATTTATTATAGCATTCAAAATCATACTTTCATCACTCTCTCTTTTTAATCCAATCAAAATATGCATTTATATTTGAGATTTAATGATCTTTAACATTTTAAAAAATATATTTATAGGAATATCAAATCATTTCTCTGCTATTTTTTTATTATAGCAAACAGTAAATAATTATAGTGAGGGATATAGAATAATAATAATAATAATAATAACTCAAATGAGTAAGAAAAACATCATCATGGATACAGTGTTAAAAAAAAGTTTTGACTTATCAAGGCACTTTAAATTTCTGTCATGGTTTTTATCTCAGCTATTACTGACTGTAAAGAGAGTGCAACTGTCCATGGAATAACTGCTATACAGTCTTTTGTTACCTGTATATTTAAAAAAATTCAAATTTAAACAATATATCTTACATATATTCTTTTAAAAATATCCCTAACACCTAGGAATTTCATTTAACAATTACTCTCCCAACCACCATCCTATATTTTTCATATGTTAAATAATTCCGTTAATATTGCAAAGAAATACAAATCACACACAAAAATAATTTCCAAACTCAAAGATCTAACATTTTCTCCAAGATGGCTCAGAAGTATTTCAGGAACAAATGATTTTCATAAAACATTCATTAGTATCATACATTTATTCATTTATTATAGCATTGTATAATTTAGAGATCAATACTTTGTGTATCTTAACAGATAGCATTCATAACAATGATATATAAACAACTCAGTCATGTTCTTAATGTATACATATTCAAGCATTTATGAGAAAGAATTCTTTAAAAATTCTCATATTTTATAAGGCATTATCTTACATTTACTCTTTCTTTATATAATAAATACGATAATAATCATATAAATAATTCATTCAACTTTTAAATATTCAAGCAATATGATGAATAACAATAAAGTATTAATTTAAAAAATCATAAAAAAATATAAAAAAATGCAATATAAACAAATAATGCTATCCATAATTTCAAAAATTATTAGAATTATGAATAGCACTCCACTTCTTTTCTCCTATCCAACCACATAAGCTATAAATATTTATTACCTTTTAGAAAAATTAATTTCTGAAAAACCTATTTTTCTTATTAATTATGAAAAAATTTAGCTATCTTAATATTTAATGAAAATATATTTATAATAAGTATGTTAAACATTATTTTAAAAATATCACTAAGTTACTATAATAATAATAATAATAATAATAATAATAATAATAATAATAATAATAATAATAATAATAATAATAATAATAATAATAATAATAATAATAATAATAAACATATTAATAATAATAATAATAATAATAATAATAATAATAATAATAATAATAATAATAATAATAATAATAATAATAATAATAATAATAATAATAATAATAATAATAATAATAATAATAATAATAATAATAATAATAATAATAATAATAATAAAGAATTTAAAGTTACTAAAGTCATTATTGTTTCCATTTTCCCTAGCATCTTGCTTTTTTCCTCCATTGACAAGATACTAGTAAAAAGTTTTAAACAAAAACTGTTCTCTTCTTCTGGCACTGCTCAATAAACACATAAATGGCAAAATTAAAATCCTGAAAAATCTGTGCAAAATATGATTCATCATTGGAAGATATATATATTATTCAGTCAATTTGCTGTATATCTGTCCAGACAATGAAAAAAAATTAAGGGGATCCATTTTTATATTAAATAACATGTCTTTTATGTACATATATTTTTCATATTAATTCCAATTTTTATACTAAAATATATTGTGATATTAATATTTCCATTGGTAAGCATTTTGTAAAAATATTTTGTAACACAAGATTTGTTTATTTGTTAAATTTCTTTCAGCAGACATGTATATTTACATTCATAAGGAAGATACTTTTAAAAATATTCATGACTTTTTTAAAAAAATAATTTTAAAAATGCATATATTTCAATCAGTTATTTTTATGTAAAATGACAGCTTTTTCATCCAGCACTAATAATACAATACAATGCTAATCTTCAAAAGAAATCACATTATAGTCTACTTTAATTTAAATAAAGAAAGTCATTTAAAAAATGCATAGTTGATTCATTGTTTTTTTAATAATAATTAAGTCTTTTTCTTAAAAGCATATAAATTCAAAAGTCATTTTCTTTCAATTTTTTTAAAACATATCTCTTGTAGTTATAAAATTCATTTTAATAGTTCTTTCAAGATAAATTAAAAAATAAGGCATTCCATTCATATCCATATAACAAAAACAATTTTACTTGCACATCCAAAATATTCTTTCATCTAGAATTTAATTTAGGTGCAAAACCTTAACTTTCCTTTTCCTTCTCTTGAAATTAATAACACTATGAGAATAATTCTTAACAAATATTCTTTATATATTGTTTTGCTTAAATTTCTTGAAAAATTATATTTATTATAATGAGATAAAGTTACTAAAAATAAATGTTCACTCAATCAAAATATATTAAATTCAAAGTCATTACATATCTCCAAATCTCCAGACCTATGGTTAAATTCTTTTTGGCATCTGAAACACATTGTACTGTCATTTAGGTGATAACTATCAGTTTCCATAAAAATCATAGTTTCTAATTAACCTTCAAAGTAAAACTTTTGGATAAAGAAAAAAATGATTTCTATTCAAGCATTATTTAAAATAAATACTAAATTATACTTTTTAAAAACTTTTAAATAAAAAAATAATAATTATTATAAAGAATTATAACTTTTAAACAATTAGACAAATAAATAATATTAATTATAAATTTCACACTACTACTACTACACTACTGTTGTCTAGACTGATCGAATATCCCCTTAATATTGATTTATTCTATTAATCCCATTGGTTAATTCTGCTTTTAAAACACTAATTAATTTACATAAAAATTAAATGTTATCTTTTAAAAATACTTTTTAAACTATGGCTTATCATCAATTAAATATTATATCAGAATTATTTAATACCTTAAATATTAAATATTTTTATTAAACAATTTAAAACATTCAATAACTCTAAAATATTAATTTTTAGAGCAAAATATTATTATCCAAATAATACAATGACTTTAATTATTACTTTTTAAAAATACTATTTTCGGACTTAATTTTTGCAATATATTAAATGTTTCTTATTTTTACTAACAAAGTAGAAATCAAGTTTTTTTCTGTCTAGAAATATGAAAGCTTACACACCAACACAAACACCTTTAAACCATGTGACACTTTCAGAGCATTTTAGACTGATATTAAATTATTTATTATTTAAATAATAACTTGAGCAAATAATTATTTTAAACACATTAAATGCATTATATATACTATTTATTACCATCATTTAACTATTGTATTATTATTTAATGAATTAAATATAATAAATATTATTTAACGTTATCTCTTAAATGATATGTTAAATTGTTTTATTACTTAACATATATTAAAAATGACTTTAAAATATTTAAAATATCTTTTCAAGCTTCTGTTTAGCAAGTTTGAACCTATACTACCTGCAGAATCACTATAAATATTATGAACTAACATAAATTTAATTCTTTTTAAAAAATGGCTATATCTAAAGCCCTACTCAAAATGATTGTACTAAGTAAATGGACACAAGTCCCAATATTAATAACAGTTAACAATCTCAAACTGTTGTCAAGGCAAATCTCTTTTAACAATAAAGATGGAATCCCACTTTTATTTATGGTATAATATATTTGTATAGACACTAATGATTGCAACTTGACCCCAGAGATTATATATTGAACTGGGTGGGAGAAAATCACTATTATCTAATTTACAATTTCAATCTTAACTCCAGATGCACTCTCATTATTGCAGCAGACCGGCCCTTCAAACAAGGATGATATATTACAGGTATGTGAAACACCATTGGTACCTATAACCAGACTGAAGCTATACAAAATATAACCTATGATCACATTTCCAGGCTATAGAACTTCTCAGCTGCGAGATTCAAACCTCTGCCATCTAATGTACCTTATTTGTTTTGAGGCTTAACCTCAGATGCCAGCCAAACATAAGTTATATAATCAGCATGCCCAGATGACATAAATACAATCTAGCATTTGATATATCCCCAAGTTAGCTTCTTTCTCAATTGTGAGAGGAAATCTTTAATACACATGTCCAATACTTATAACTAATTATAACTTAACCTATTTGTGATGCAGTTATAAGAGAGAGAATCAATCAGACAATAATTAAGCAAACAAATAATTTACTTACACACGCTCATAATAAAAACTCATTACAATAAAATTTTACATATACACACATACATTTAAAATACAATATAATAAGAAATTTATGGAAACAACTTAAAGATTACTTTGGCTGTGCTCATTAAAGTTCATTAAAGTCTTTCATGCACATAACTGTTAAAATCTTTAAAATGGGATAATATGGATTATATTTATCCAGGATTTTTCCTTTCAGATAGCATGGATACAGTTCTTTGCCTGTTCCTGATCTGTTGATCACCAACTGGCTGACTTTTTTTCTTTTTATTGATGGTTTGGCTTTTTAATGATTTTCCACTTTCAATGAAGAAGAGAGATATTTTCCATAGTTCACAGATCAAAAGTCAGGCATGAGTTCTAGATGGAAAGCAATTGATGGTACTAAAGTTTGGAATTGAAATCTAGCCACACACTTCAGTTGTCATTTAACACTGCATGCTGTTATGTTGCCCTTCAGAGAATATACATAAATGCATCCACATGCTGGAAATGCTGATAGATTTTTTCCGTCTTTTCTTTTTTAAAAGTTTTTTATGATAATTTTGCTGCATCTGGAAATAATAACAATAATGAATGTAGACTATATAATAATAATCTAAATATATTTTGAATGAATTTCTCAGTCCTTTTATATGCTTTTTTTCATTGTTTCCTATTTATCATTCTTCAATCTGGTTTAATTAATTTTACATTTCTTAATTAATTTTGTATTTGTTTTAATCTAACTTCTTGCTTAGATTAATCTAATATTTGATAAGATAATATATGTAGTCCTTTCTTTTGTTTTTGTAAGTAGTGCAATGGGAGTTATTTTTTCTTTTTCTTTCTTTTATCAGCCAAACAATCTTTAAGTGAATTTAAATTTAGAAGTTTTTTTTTTTTTTTGCAAATTATATATTTCAGTTCAGTTTCATTTCTACATATTTTTTTTGCTATTTAAATTTATAAAAAGCAAGAGCTAATTTTAATTTTTTACCTAAAATTAACCCCCCATCTCACTCTTTAATATTAAAACTCTCTTTTTTTTAAATGATAAGATGATGCAACACTTTACTTTTGCAAGTTTGCATTTAAAAAAACTCTTTAACCTTCATGTTTATGCCTGCACAATGTGGGTAATGATTTTTAAATTATAAACATCTGGGTTGAGGTTAATATTAATGAAAATCTACACAGGCTACACATGTGCTTTTTAGATCTTCATTTGCAGCTTCCTCTCTACTTTCCAGAAAGGTAAATCTTATTTTTGTATGATAAAAAATAAAAATTTTATGATAAGTTTTGTGATCAAGTAGATTGAATTTTTTTGTTTTTCTCATACTTTTTGTGATAGTTACTGAAGAAGAGTTCAGCATAAAAAATACAACTGGCAATTAGTTTTATTTTTCTGTTGTATTTTGAAGAAAACATTGTGGAGTCTTACTGGTAAGTATTTTTATTTTTCTATATTTTTTAATTATTATTTTTCTATATTTTTTTAATTATTATTTAATTATATATTTTTTAATTATTGGTTTTTATATATATATTTGCTATAAAAAACAAAAAAATGATTAATAAAAACTAATATAAAATAAAAAAAAGATCATGCATATTTTTCTATAATGTGAGCTTGTGTGGATGGAGTATTTGAATTATTTGATACAAGACAAAAATAAATATATCATGGAAATATAATGATCTGATTTTCCATTTTTCTATAATTTTTTGCCTGCATTTTAATAATAGTAAAAAATAGGCCAATGCTAAAAGTAATAATATATATATATGTATATATATATATATATACCTTTGTAGTTTATATATATATATATATATATATATATATATAAAAACTACAAAGGTATCTCAAGCTTCACTCTGTAATAAATTTAGTATTTCATTCACTTTTTATTATTTTATTTTGTATATATTGTGCCAGGCATTATCAAATGTCCATGCACAAAGTTTTCTGTAAAAAAACGTTACAGCAGATACATGTAAATTTATATATATTAAGCACAACAAATATATAAATGTGCTACATTAGTAATGAAAGTGGGGTCTGACCATTAAAATACCCACACACACCAATTTAAAATATTGTACACAAATATATGGATAATAAACTCATGTACTTTTTTTTGTTATTTTTTTTTTATATTTTCAGTATATGTCATTTTATGTATTTTGCTTTTCTCTGAAAAATTCAAATAGAAAAAACAAACTTTATTGAACAAATAGATCACATGTTGGAACAAATTAGTAAAATAAATAATTAAAGTAATTGTTCCAACATACTTGTATATATTTTTTTATTTTTTTAATTACTTTTCTAAAAACTGTAATTTTATTCCATAAGCAAAGAATGTTAATTGCTTTGGCAAAAATCTGACCAAAAGCAAAATGTTTGATAATAAATGTTGTAATTAAAATATTATTTTTTTATAGATAAAATAAAAATTCTTTTGAATTGGATATCTGTGATGAAGTGGTCTAAGTATTCAAGATGGAAACTAATCATTATATCAAACCCTAAAATGTAGAATTTAATTGGAAAAATAAAAAGGAATGTGTATGATCTAAATGATAAGGTAAAATAAACAGTTTGTCTGATTCATACTTCTCAGAGGGAGTACCTGAATTTTTTCTATATGAGTGGGGTGATAGGTTTTGGTCAGTGCTGTAGGATTCATTCTTTCTTTGGCATTCATTCTGGCCAAGTCGTTCACTACTTTGGCTCCAGAATTCTTCAATCATCTAGTCACTTAGAGATTAATTTATGGACAAGACTATTGCTGATATTTTTAAAGAAGAAATCCATTATGCAGTTCTTTTAAGAACTCTTGTTTTCTTAAGGATTTAGTGAACTATTCCAGATAGTGGATGAACATTTAATAATAATTATTGCATTATAACAGATAGAAAATATGGAGAAATCTACCAGAGCTTCCACTAAAATGACTGTGAGGTAGAAAACCAGCCAGTGCACCTGCCCTTTCTCTGCCCAAATCACCAAAATGTGATCACACCAGTTCCAGACGACCACAATGATGACAAAAGCCACCTTTCCTACGCTTGAGTGAGATTAAATCCTCACCACACAGCCAATTGACTTGAAGCCCATTCAAAGCCCAGTCAGAAGAAGATAAAGACACCTACATAAGTTTATTTTAAACATGTTTTATTAATATTGAATTAATTCATTCTGATATTTCCGATAATTAGAAATATGTTTTTTTTTTATTATTATTATTAATCATTTAAAAAGAATAAGAGAGAGATCTGTCTCTCACATATACATATTGAATTTAAGTTATTACAGGCATAATGATACAGCTTTTACTTAAATCTTTTAATTTATTTTTTTATCACAAATTCTAGTATTTTTAGCAAAGGTTACAATTAGTTTTTTTTGTTGCTATATTTTTCTTCTTGTTGAAAATTGGCATACATAAATATACATGTGTATATACACGCACATACACTGGTAATATTCTATAAATATGACATCTCATATTGAGTGTCTAAAAATGTATTTATGCATATATCCTTTTAAATTATTTTTTGTCATTGTGGCACCTTATGATAAGTGCCAAAGGGTTTATTAATTGTAAATTTCCCATAAGCAAGTCCACTAATAACTTTATATTTAGAATAGTAGTGAATGTATAATTGTACTGCACATATATGCATGTATAAGAATTTATCGTAAAAGGCAAATAGATACAGCACCTCATGTTGAGTTCTCTATGTTATCTGAGCTAACGCAATCTTATTGACATGTAAAATACAAAATTAGTGAAATATTTTATAGTGCAGATATATGCATGCATAGTTTTTTTTAATATTAAATTCACTATCAATAAAAAAGGTTTTAAAGTCCTGAGTAGAATGGTATGCCTGTATAACTGAAAATCTTTTATCCAAGAAATATATATCAAATCACACAAAGTACAACTTATTTCCACAGGATACAAAACTCAGATCACTTCCATTCATTATGAAACATTGTAAATAATTTTAGGGATTTATTATTTTTCTTATTCATTTAAAATTGTATTTATATTTATGCATTTCAATGCATCATATATATATATATATATATATATATATATATATATATATATATATATATGATATATATATATATATATATATATGGGTTTGTAATAATTAATTATTTAATATTTTTTATTATATCATTATAAGTATGAAATGGTGGTGGGTAGCTGGGATTAAATAAATATTTAATCATAATATTAAATTGGTTTTGTTTTTGTATTATTATTTATGTGATAAGATGTACTCTTTCCTTATCAATCACGTACCTATAATAACCATTTAACTTACCCATTGAAGACCCTAGATGTAGAATACTGCATGAGCCACACAGAATATTGCTCTACTGGGGTGTTAAATCTTATTCTCATGCTCCACAATACATATGATATTACATATCCTTGCTAGGAGGGGGGAGGAATTCATTTTTATTCTTTTCTAGGAGTGGCACACAAAAGCTATCTGTAAATAGACTTTTCAAAGATGTGTACTTACCATAGGTCCTAAACATTCAGGCATTCAAGAAGAATATAAACTAAAGGGATATTTAATTGGCAGAGTCCTGTCAATTGACCCTTTTATCAGTTTAGCTGAAGTACCAATATATATGAGTACAGACAATCACCTAAATTGGTATCCATTTCTTTCCCTGTAACATCTTGATCACTTCATTTTCAGAGCAAGATTAGGAGCAGAATTCCGCAGGGAAGTATGGTCCAGTATAATATAGTGACTAGTTTAGTAGTACTTTTTAATAAATTACAAACTGTAATGAAGTTCTTTATTATAATATTCAAAATATGCTAATTATTGATAAATATTATATACTTGTTATCAGAGATGTCATATTCATTGCAAACCCCTGTATGGAAAAAGATTTTGCAGGGAAGCTGTAAAAAAATGGAAAGGTACCACTGTTTTTATTCCTTCAAGTATTAAAGTGATGCATTGCCTCAGATAAGTCTTATTACATATTATTTTCTTGGAAATTTAATAAGAAATGCAGCTAGATTATTAATAAAATTTTAGTTTTATAATATAACTATATGAAAAAATAGGAATTATAAAATAGTATAAAAATAATTTTTTGAAATATTAAATTTTTTTATCACTTTGATTATCAACAGCTGTAATTTTTCAGCTTTATTACTTTCTTTGATGTTCTATGTCCACAAAAATATATATTATGTGACTTAGACTAATATAAATTTAAACCACCAAACATCACATGATCACTATCTCATACTAGCACATAATTGTTATTAAACAAGGCAAAACTCTCTCCATACAGCAGTGCCACCCTGTGCCAATCAGAGTAATCAATGGATGTCAGAAGGCCCTGGCATCCATTGATTACTCTGATTGGCACAGGGTAGCACTGCTGTTTGGAGAGACCTAAGCCCCAAATTTTATAATAACTTAACTTTGTTAAACAAGGCAAAGCTCTCTCCATACAGCAGTGCCACCCTGTGCCAATCAGAGTAATAAATGGATGCCAGAAGGCCCTGGCATCCATTGATTACTCTGATTGGCATAGGGTGGCATTGCTGGCATCCACTGATTACTCTGATTGGCAAGGGTGGCACTGCTGTATGGAGAGAGCTTTGCCTTATTTAATAAAGTTAAGTTATTATAAAATTTGGGGCTTAGCATAATTTTTTAAATTTTCAATATGGCCACTTTGAAAGTGGAAAGGTTAAAATGTATAATTTATATTTCGCTTAATCATTTCTTTTAAAATTAATTTGATCATTTATTAATAAATGATTTCATTGTAATTACAGGATTATATGCTACAGGTATTTCATTATCTGCCTGCAATCAGAATTTTTTTAGTCCATTTTTAATCTATGGAGGTCAATTTCTACAACTTTGCTTCCATTTATTTCCATTGCAGCCATGTACATGTCATTACAGATTAAATGCTGTTGCTCCTGTGATGCTGGGTAAGGCTTAACGTGTCTGCTACTATTTTTCTTTCCCTTGTCAGTATTTTACTCTGTGATTAAATTCTTGGAGGAATAAACTCCACTTTATTAATCCACTGTTTGTAAGGAAGCTATAGTTTAAAAATTTGAGGTTTTTGTGATCAGTGATTACAATCACCTTGGATCCTATAAGAAACTGGCAAAATTTTTAGAATACTCAGATGATTACTAAAGCTTTGTTTTTGGTTACTGTGTAGTTTATTTCAGGACCCTTCAATAAGTGGCTAAGAAAAAAGGACCCTTTGCCAATTCCCCTTTTGGATTTGAAAAAGTGTAGCCCCAATCCAATTCCACTACTGTTAGTTTGTACAAAAAATGACTTGTGAAAGTTGGAATATGACAACATGATCTTCTCTAAAATCCTCTTTTTACATTTTGAAAACTGTGATCATGCAGTTCAGTCCACACCCACTGCTTTTTTCTTTTTGAGCAATTGCAATAGTGGCTCCATGTCAAATAAATTTTTTTATGAAACCGATTTAAACATTACATAACTGTAGGAAAGACCTTATATGTTTTTTATTTCATGGCATTGGAAAATCATGAATAGCTTGAATTTTCTCAGGATGCAGTTGGATTTCCTTCCTACGTATTATATAGTCTAAAAATTTTATTTTGGCAGTCATTAAATTGGTTTTTATTTAAATTTATTTTGATTCCCTTTTTTCTACATTCTTGCAACAGCTGCCTTGAGTAAAATGTTCTTCTACTTTCTTTCTCTATGACACCCATACAATGTCATCGACATATATTACCATTAAATTTTTTAATCACATCCAATAATTCTTAATCTAAATCCTGTATTAGCCCCATCTTACTATTTTTCAAACCATACAATATCCAGTTAAAGTTGTAAGTATACCCATTATACTGAAATGCAGGCATTTCTGATTGTTAGGATGTAACTTGATCTTCCAGCTACTGCAGTCAGATTGAATGTCAAAAATACTTTTTTTTATTATGAAATTTCACCAATAATTTATGTGTAGGAAGAGGGGTATTTGGGTCAGGGATAGTTATTTTCTTTAATTTTCTTGTATCTAAATATAGTCAAATGAACCTGTTTTTTTCTTGGTGGTTATAATAGGGTTGTTAAAGGGGTTGATCATTTGAATATGATTCCCCACTTTAGAATTTTATCAATCTGCTCTCCTATTTCCCCCCTGTACTGATGTGAAATATGAAATTTTCTGGCTTGATAGAGTTGATCCCTGATGGGTTTTATCCTATGCTCATGCCTTTAAATTACTCCAGGGATTTCTGAAAAAATGTTTTCATATTCATTCAGCACTTGTTCCAACTGCCTTTTTTGGTAGTTATTAATAAATTTTACTTCTTTTACCTTTTCACATATTTCCATTTTTACCACTGCATTTTGTATACAGCATGCCCTAGCAGATCTATATGCCTTGTCTGATGCAAATGTTAGTGCTTTATCATTTAATTTTTACTTAATTTAATTTATAATCTAACACACAGCTAGTCTTATGCATAAAGTCAGATCCCAGTATGACTTGATGGATTAGACTCTCCAAGATAGGCAGTACATGACTATACTCTTTCTCTGCTATATGCATGGTTATCCACACCTGTTTTGATGCTAATTTTGCCTTTTTACTTTTGGCCATAGTAATATATATGGTTTTTAATGACAAAATTTTGATGTTCGAGTTAACTTGGCTTATTATTTTAAATATATCTTGTGATATTACTGACACCTGGCTACTGGAGTCAAGCAATGCACTGGTTATCACCCTTTCTAATATTATTTTTACTTTCACTTAGCACTGAGGTACCAGTATTGGCTCTCTTTCTTTCTACCTGCATACTGGGTTTGGTACCTGCATACTACTGACTATTTCTGAGGAGTTATATTCCCTGTCCCTAGTTACATACTTTGACCTTGTGGTGTCAATTTTACTAAGCAACTTTGTTATCTGCTCTACTGGTTTGCATTCCATTCCAATCAACATTTTTTGTATATTATGTGGGAAATTCTGCTTTTTATTCATATAACTTGATATTGTGGCAGTGGATTAGTCATTAACAATTTTAACTTTGTTACTTGCTGGTGAAAAAATGAAGTGAATGGTTCACCAGGTCACCATTTAGCCTGTGATACCTGGTGTTAAATGTTTTCTTGCTGCTCCATCCTCTAGTAGCTTTGTAATAAGGACTGTCTATACTCTCTGAACATAAGTGGTTTTGTAAATAAGGAATCCCACCAGAATTTGGCATCATCTTGAATATTCCTAAAAGCTATAGTTACCATTTCCTCCTCACTCAGCTGATTCTGTGTGAAATAGCATTCCAGGCTGCCATGGTGTTCAATTGGGGGCACCCCTACATGTCCCAAAAAGATTTTTATTTTTAAAAAAATTGATTCACAATATCTAAGCCATTTAAATGTGCATACATACCTATACTTTTCTCTTCCTGTTTATTTTTAGCTAACTGTTTTGTACTTGGGTCCATTATTTTCTCTCTATTTTCTAGTATTTTTATTTTTCCTAGATGGACTATTAACTGAGCTATTCATTAATTGAATATTTCTGAGTATTTCTCTACATTACCTTTTTTTTAGCCTCCATTTTTGTTTCATACATTAAATTTGGTCTTATTATTATTACTGACTCTCATGCAAATTTTATTTCACTTGTTTATTTTTTTTTTATATTTTTAAATTAAATGAAGGGCTTGAATAATTCAAAAACCCCAGTCCTTTCTGTTCTCCACTTTACCATCAATACCCCTAATGTGTATAAAATATTTATCTCTCTAGACCCTCTCCTTTTTATTTACCATTTCATTATAATTTGTTTGCTTTGGTCTATTCTCTTTTTATACTGCCCACAAGTTTAAATTTTTATTATGCAATTTAGCATTTAATTTCAATTTTAGATTCAAACTTTTTTTTTCCAGTTTTAATTACAATCTTACTTTTTTGTTTAACTTTCATTATGCTGGGTCAAATTATGGAACTTCAGCATCCATGTTGAAAAGCTAATTGAACCAGGTGTGAGAAAATTGCTGTGATTATTTAATTTAAAATCCTCAATCTTAAATCCACATGCACTCTCACTATTGCAGCAGACCAGCACTTCAAACAGGGAAGTATAATACCACAGGTAAATGAAACACTAATGGTACCTATAACCAGACTGAAGCTGTACAAAATATAACCTATGATCGTATTTCCAGGCTATAGAACTTCTCAGCTGCTAGATTTAAACCATTGCCATCTAAAGCACTTTATTTGTCTTGAGGCTTAACCTTAGGCACCAGCCAGTTATAAATTATATAATCAGCATGCCCAGATGAGTGCTTTATATATCACCAAGCTTGCTCCTTTTTCAATTGTGCAGGAAAATCATTAATACACTTGCTCAATACTTATAATTAACTATAACTTAATCCATTAGTGATGCAGTTATAAGAGGGTGAATCAATCAGACAATAATTAAGCAAAAAATAATTTATTTACACACACTCATAATAAAAACTCATTATAATAAAATTTTACATATATGCACACACACATTTAAAATACAATATAATAAGAAATTTATGGAAGCAACTTAAGGATTACTTTGGCTGTGGTCATTAAAGTTCAGTAAAGTCTTTCATGCACATAACTTTTAAAATCTTTAAGATGGAATAATACAGATTATATTTACCTAGGATTTTTCTTTTTAGATAGCATGTTACACTCTCATGGGAACAGTTCCTTGCCTGTTCCTGAGTTGTTGATCACCAACTGGTTGGCATTTTTCTTTCCATCAATTGTTTGGCTTCTTAATGATTTTCCACTTCCAATTTAGGAGAGAGAGATTTTCCATAGTTCACAGATCAAAAGGGGGCATAATTTCTAGATGGAAAGCATTTGATAATACTAAAGACTGGGATCGAAGGCTAAACAATACTTTGGTTGTTGTTTAACACTGCATGCTATTATGTTACCCTTCAGCAAATATATGTAAATGCACCCATATGCTGGAAGTACTGATAGCTTTTTTCCCATTCTTTAAAAGTTTTTTATGATGCAATATTGCTGAATAATAATTTTGCTGCTTCTGCCAATAATAATGATAATGAATATAGACTATATAATAATCATCTAAATATATTTTGAATGAATCTCTCAGTTCTTTTATATGCTCCTTTTTGTTTCCTATTTATAATTTTTTGATCTGCTTTAATTAATTTTACATTTCCTTAATTAATTTTGTATTCTGTGTTAATGTAACTTCTTGCTTAGCTTAATCTAATGATTGATAAGATAATGTCCATAGTTTTTCTATTGTTTCTTTAATTAGTGCAATGGGAGTTATTTCTTTTTCTTTTCTTTATCATCCAAGCAATCTTTAAGTGAATTTAAATTTAGAAGTTTTCTTTTTTGAAAATTATATATTTTAGTTCAGTTTCATTTTACATTTTTCTTTTTTTACTATTTAAATTTATAAAAAGGAAGAGCTAGTTTTAACTTTTTACCTAGAATTAACCCCCCCCCCTTCTACTCGTTTTTTAATATTAAAGTTATCTTTTACTTTTTTTTAAAAGAACAAGATGATGCAACACTTTACTTTTTTCAAGTTTGTGTTAAAAAAAAACTCTTTAAAATGTATAATTTATATTTTGTTTAATCATTTCTTTTAAAATTAATTTGATCATTTATTAATAAATGATTTCATATATAATCACAGAATATGATAAATTAACATAAATTATTTTTTTTATGTAATTGGTTATATCTAAAGCTCTACTCAAAATGATTGTCCTAAGTAAATGGGAACAATATATATATATATATCATTTAAAAGCATTCAACACTTCTACAACCCCAATATTAATAACAATTAACAATCTCAAACTGTTGTCAAGGCAACCACCTTTAAAAATAAAGATGGATGCTTTAATATATTTATATAGAAATTAATGATTGTGACTTGATCCCAGAGTTTATATATATCTAAAACTAAACTAGTCAATAAAATAATCAAAATTACCTGAAATTCTTAACTCAACCTGACTAGCAAAAAATATAAACTTTTCACTGCTACAAACACACTTTTCTATAGTAGTTCTTTACACATGAGAATTCCGTTTGTAGCAATGAAACCATTAGTTGTGTTTTAGAGTTTATGTTTTTTAATAGTCTGATTGGTTGTGAATTTGGAGTAATTTTGGTTATGTAAATCTATTATAGTGATAGTGTTATATTTTATATTAATGAGAGAAAGATATAAAGTTATACAATTTCATCAAGAGAGAAAAGTTATAAAAATTAAATTCTCCACTCTATTTCATACAACCATGTGAAAAATCATAAATTATCTCCAATATACATATTTTATGCTGCACTAACACTCATCTGTTGATCCAAACTATCATCTTATATATCTATATAATCCATGCTAAGTTTATAATAGTATAACAAATCTTCAAACTTTAGATAACATGGGCATATCAATAATATTGGCATTAATAAGGAATTTGGGCTTTCCATCATTAAATTTTCAATGGTGAGAATGGCTGAAGAAATTGGAGGGTGGAGTGGATTTAAGCCTTCCCATTAAAGTTTGAAGCTTTTTTTTAATATAAACTGAGCACTGATTATATATATGGGCAATGATAATCTGGACCAACTGATGAGTACTGGTTCAGCAGGAAATACCTATATTGGAGATCATTTGTTTTTTTCACATGTGGGTGGTCTTGTGTTTTAGTTATATAAAATAGAGTTGAAGGCTGAAGGGAGCTTGAAAGTCTGTGTTCAAATTCTCTATATTACATCTAAACTCCAAGAATTTATAGTTATAGTTGTATTTGAATATTAAAAGCTGAAATATTAAAAAATTACAAATTTAATACTTGAATTGTATGAGCTGATTATGAACCAGTACTAATTATATATAATAACTCAATTTATGAAATGTGATTTTTGAAAAAATAAAACTATAATACAGCTAAGAAAAACTTATGTACACATTTATGAAAACAAAATATTTATACTAAGAAAATCTCTTACAATTTAAACATTTTATTCAAAATTTTGAATTACTTGAACCATTTTAAGAATTAAACCGAATTTTCTATTATAGTTAAAATTAAATAAAAATAGCAATATTGAATAAAATTCACATTTAATGAGATATGAGGAGAAATAAAACATTTGTATTGTATTTTTAATGGCAAACTAAAGTTGAGCATCACTAAAATGTTTATAATATTCATAGCTATGTGTAAGACTACTGAAAATAATCTACAAATTCAAAATTATTTTATAAAATACATTTTGTTTGTTCAATAAAGAATTTATTATTTTTACTTTAATAATTATTTAATGATAATTAAAATGATGTCTAAAAGCAAAAGAGAGTATTATTTCATTTTTTGGTTAATTGAGTCATTAATTAAAACCTGATCAAAAACAAACACATTATCTCATTTAGTAAGCAAGAGACTTGTTTTTTCAATCATAAAATGCAGACTGTCATACATAAGAATTGTAAAGGACAATAAAAGAAAAAAGTATCATCAGTTGGTTATGATTTTTTTAGTTGTTGGTTCTTTTTACTCTAGGTGCATATGAAAGTGAAGTTGATGACGGTGGATTTCAATTATTAATAGCCAGTATTTGAACATCTCAAAATATAATTTATACAAGAACCAGTGAAAGTTTGTCAAGATAAAAAAGTAATCTGAACTTACTAAAAAAAGTAAACAAATCTAATATTGAGAAATTATCAATTATCATGATCATTTTCTGGTTATTTGCATGAGAAAATTATTTATCACTGTTTTGAATTATAAGATAGTTGTTTAATTGTTCATTTAATTGAGTCATCATCACTGTCTAAAAATGTAATTCATTGAAAAAAGAAAATATACTAAACTCCTCCTATAATAAAATCTGTTCCTGAGCTGATAGCCTGTTTACCAGCCAAAGAACTGTGGAAAAATGATATCAGATAACAAATTGAAATAAAAACAGTGTAAGAAACAAAATTATACTTCAAAGAATTAAAACATCCAATCTACTGAATTGTAAAATAGTTGTGGTAAACCCAAAATGTGAAACAGTCTTTTTAGAAAACCTGCTAAAAAGATAGTCATTTTGAACTGTGTCAAAAGCATGTTTTATCAAAATGAAATTGTGCAATAATAAAAGAGCAGTAACAAAGATGAAAATATATTTTAAATGAAATTCTGTTAAGATTCTTAATTTTAACTATATCTAGTTAACTCAAATATTTCAAGATGCTAGTAATTCATTTGTAAACTTTTAATAATTATTACTTTATTTATTCTCCTTTTTGTAGATTTTATAAAATTTTTATTTTTATTTACATATCTTAATTAAATAAAAATGTTACTAGAACAGTGTCAAGCTGTAATTTTTAAGGAGAAGTTAATCAACTCCCCACACATGCATTGTTCTATGTATTAAACATTGCTAATTGAATATATAGTATAGGGCATATGTGAAAGATTGATTATCTTCTCCTTAGAATAACAAATCTTAATATATATTTTTGTTGAAAGATATTAAACAATGTAAATGTTTATTTCATAAAATGTATAATTAATAAATGATTTCATGCATATGCTCATATATTTTTGAAGAGATTAAAAGAGAGTAAATAAAGTATGTAAATAAAGAGTTAAATATAGGTAGAGTTATATACAAATAAAGTGTATGCATGATATAAATGAATTTAATATATTTGATATGTAATGAAATATAAACTGTATATACTTTGAATTTCTTTGTTATATTACATCATTAAATTATTTTAAAATTAACTAATAGTAATTATATTCATTTTTTATTTAATTCTCAACTTGATTTCATAGTATACAGTTTACTTATATATGTTTTAGTTGGTCAACTAATACATAAAAAAATCCAAGTTTTTACCAAATTCTGCTATATCAAGGTCAACTTATTGTGATAAAGTCTTGCATTGGTTGCCGAGAGGTCAGCATGACTGCCTTGCATTTGCAGGCAGTTGCCCGGATTGTGGGTTCGCATTCCAGCTGATGCTATGACACTTAAAAAAAAAAAAAAAAACTTATTATGATAAAGAAGAATTTGTTTAAGGAGAAATAGGGACAAACAAATCTCATTTCAAATTTCAAATAATAATGTTTTCAGAAGATATAAAAGCATTTTTACCCTCAAGATAAATAGAACATATTTGTGCTAACCAATATTATCTTTATAGTCAGTTATATAGATGAATAAGAGTGTTATTGTTAGGAAAATATAAACAATTCTTCAATATTGCTTCATTGAAGTCATAGTTTAAATAATCAAGTTAGATAAATCAGTGATGAAAATGACCTCGGTATTCACCAGTATTGTATTTGAGCAATAAAATGTATTTTGATAATGATTCTTTTGTTTAGCAGTAGGTTATCTATACACGACAATGGCCTTACATGTGGCATGATCATTGAATAATCAATTTTAATATTAACATTGCTATGCTCATTATTCCATAAGTGTCTTGTTTATATATATATTGTATTAGTCCAATTGTGCAGCCCAGCAAAGTAAATCCTAAGAACTAGGAAATTATCACCCAACTTGTATGCATGCTATTGTAAAATATACAAAACATTACCACAAACAATACAAACACAAACATCATTATCTACAGCTGCAAGGCAATCTTAACTTGACTGCCATATGTGATTTTAACAAATATTTTTCTTTTATATCCCACTAGGTCAGGGAGATATAAGAAACACTAAATTAAATAACAAAAAACTATAAATACATTGATTATAGTAAATAATACAAAATGCAGAGATAATGAGAATTTTATATTACAACTTTATTAATATGACAACAACAAAACAAAATAAAATATGAGCCAGTACAACTCTAATGATGGCTGTAAATTAGTTAAAACAGAACATTAAAATAAAATAAACATAGATATAAAAAGTTTAAAAAAGAATGTTACATATTGTAATATCACATGGAATTGAATAATTAAGAGAAGTACATGGATTTATTATTAATAATAATATGATTGCTCTTATAATATTCATTACCCAGATGATGGCAGGTGTTTAGACAGGACTTAATGTATTTAATAGACCTGATCACACATTACAATGGAGAGAGTTGTGTGATTATAATATTGACTTTTTATCATGTGCTTCAATAGGCTACCACTTATAAATATGCAAAAGAAGATAACCATAGAAATTTTAGAATTATATCTCTGACATATATATGCCTAAAAATGGGTTATATTCTTAAAAATACATTGCAAAATTTATGTCATTAAACCATTTATCTAAAGATCTGTTACAATTATCTCATCATGATAATGGTTTGAATTTGTAATTAATGATAATGTTATCAGAAGCCCGACTATAATCTTGGATACTAATTATAGATATAATATAACTAGCTTAGCTTACTGCATATACAATCTGAGTATATGAAAGTTATTTTTCATACTGTTAGATCTATTAAATATAGAAATTAATTACCAATCATTGAGTATACAAATTAATATTTAATTATTACATATCCCTGCTAAAATAATATATCTAGATATAAAGTGGAAAAAAATAAAAAACTAAGACATCTTTACACTTAACAAAAATAAATAATTTAATAAATATTAAAACGAAATATTGAATTTAGTGGAAATAAACGTTTCTGAGAATTAAAGCACACAATACTTAGCAATACCTTGTTGGTATATGTTGACATTTATATCAGGAGTCAAAATATTACATTTAAAACTAAACTAGCCTTATTGTCAAATATTCTAATTAGCTTGTGTATTTGTATTTGATATGCCACAACATATATATATATATATTGAAGTGGTAAATCTGTAGTACATATTTAACTTCACTGCCTGATGACATTACATACCTTTAAAGTAGGGTTTGAACCAGTTTATATGTTTATTTGGTCATCTTGGAACGTTAAGCACACACATATACACATATCACTTTCATCCTGTTTATTTAAAATGGTTATGTGTAACCAATTGAATTATTATTTTAGATTAAGTATATTTTATTTCCAAGCTTGTAAATTCCCTTCACTTAGATAATTGTGTATGAGTGTCTATGTATTATAGATATAAAAATAAATACAATTAATGTAGAGCTAAAGCAATGCCAGAAAATTCTAAAAAGTATTATTACAATTTAAAAATGTCATTCTCATTTCAAGTCAAACCAAAAATCATATTTTAAAGTTATTTGCAATTTTAAAAATACGTTTAAATAATGCTTTCTGGAACGTATTGTTTACATCTTCCAATATTGCTAAATTTCAAGTATAGGAGGAGCAGAAGTTCTAGGAACATGCAAAAGGAGTTCAAATCACTCTTCTCTCTGGTATTTGTGTAGAGAGTGGAAACAAAATGGACTGTGAGTAAAAGGAATTTGCCTCCCTGATTTTAAATCGCCTTTGTTCTACCTCTCTGCTATGCCACCACTACTTGAGAACTGTTATGTTTAACTTAAAAGAATATTGGAAGATGCCTACCATTATTTTAGTAATATTGTGTCTTGCTAAACTTCGAATACATTATTATAAGTGGCCACCATAACTACTAAAGGTAATCCATTTTGCCGAAGAATGAACTCTTAATTCTCCTCACTTCACTTCTTTCCTAAATTTTAATTGTAATCATAATGTAATTTTATTTATTTGGTAACTGATTATAAACTTAATTATCATTAAATTTGTAATTTTCTCTCTTAAGTTTTTAAACTCGTTCTTTGAAATGCTAAGCACAGAATTATGTACTTTAAATCTATCATTTGCTTTTTAAGTTTCACACTCTAATTATTTTATTTCATGCGGCAAAACTTATTTTAAATATATATCTTATTAAATTAATTTTAGTGTGCTAATGTTTTAATCTAGCAAACTTATATTATTTCAATAATCATTCCGATATTTTAGAATATTTAAACAGTTAAACGTAAAATTTCTTACTGAACACTGTTCGTTCGGTTAAATATTTGAAATATATGCTTAATGGCGGATGGTTTAAAAATTATATTATGGCATAAGATAAACCTTTTGTTGTTGTCACTATCGATATTTAAATGCATTTTATCTTTTTAAAATAAATTTGATTATTAATATATTTTAATAATTATTTATTATTTATATGCCATTAAGAGTTAAATTACTTATAATATATTGTCGTTTAAAATACTTGGACTTGTTAAATAGGAAATAATATTTTCCCTCTTCTATATTCGACATCCTAAATTTATTAAAGTTATACGTATGATGCTGAGTGGGTTATTATTTTATCATGGCATTACGCATGATATTATTGCTTTATTTAAGCTTAAATTATTTCATTAGTCATTTAAGACTTAAGCCATATTCGCGTTGCTTACTTACGATAGCATTTTAAAGTACTTATATTTTGCTTTATCATATTTATCATCCAAACTCCGGATTTTCTTCACGTAACTCATCTAGGAATGAGGTTTGGTAGAACCGATCTCAGGATAAACATTAGAGTATTAAGGCTATGCATGTGACACTTCAGAGGGTGTACCATGGAATCCTTACCACTCATATTTTCGAATACCGCCTTGTGATAAATACAAGATGAATCATATATGTGATAAAGTTTTCAGTCCAAAGATGGACATCTTCTCCATTTTAAACGCTGTCATTATAGTTAGCACTGCGAGTTCTTTTATGGGTAGTTCTCATATTATTTATAAGACGTGGCACAGTGATGTTTGTAAACCACTCATTTTATAATTAGTTGAATATTTTAGGATTGTCACAGTAAAGCTAATTTAGGCTAACCCATTCCTCATTTGTACAGGCCCAAATATGCTCATAAACGATAAATTATTAACTATCATATCAAGAGTAAACCTCTCTTTAGAGATGAATTTGTAAACGTCCTTATTACTTAAAGTAATGAACACCACATTGATAACATTAATTTATTATTATACTATAACTCATTAGCATACTAAATCAGTTGCTTATATGCAAAGTAATAACCACATTAAATCTGTGCTATGTTTTCTAATGTAAACTAAATTGTTTATATTTATTAAATTATTATGTTTTAATAATTACTCATGCATTGTGTCTTACTGACTCTCACTCATTGACTTCCATTTAATATTTATAATAGTGTTAGTAATATTTAGAAGTTATAACTGATTATTTTAAATAGATATTTATCTCTGGATTGTTCTGTTCTTGCTCATTCTGGATGGATACTATTTTATAATTCATGTTTCTTTTGCAATGCTAGCTGTGTGTAATTCATTTAAAATTTATAAATTGTCCCTTCACATAAGATATTTGATTGAGCCAAGATTTGATATTATTTATTTACATTAATTACCCTATAGATATCATGTTTCTCTGCTGTGTCTCTGGGACCAGAATGAATAAAATTTCATGTTATCATCAGAAGTGTTGTTTATAATGTGATAGTTTTAGAGAAGAGCAAATAGGGCAGAATTCATGATTGCTCCTGACTTGTGTATCTCGGGCAGGAATGGATTTAGGGTACTTTTGCTTAGATTCTAAACCTTGTTAAATGAATATACAATTCTGACCAGTACAAGATTTTTTTTCTTTCTTGGGCTTGGCGACCCAAACGTTTGGGGCTTCATTTAATTAAATCTCACACCCTGTAGACTGCTTATCTTGTTGTTGGCTCAATCATTGAGGCCTCTATTAATTAAATCTTACACCCTGTAAATTGCTTATGTTTTTGGTGGCTTATATTTTTATGTCTCCAAGATTATCTAAACCTAGGTTCAATAATTAATTTTGTTGGTTAAATACCATAAGTTATATGAGTAATCCAGTATTGTTAGTCAAAATATTTATTTAAAAAGAATAAGATAGTTTATATTATACCGGACAAAAGCTTTAGACTCGCATAAACTGACCACCAGGGCGCCACTAGTCTGAAATTTGGAAGTAGACATTTATTTTTAAGGGGTTACAGGATATGCGAATCGAATGCGCCGGACTAGCTCAATCAAGCAAATGAGATCTATGTTTTGTTCAGTGAGTTGGAAAGGTAGCAACAGAAAACAAAATCAACTAAGTAAATGAATAAATAAATAATTTTATTAAAAGTATGATTAAATAAACATAAATCTAAATAATAATCTTTAAAGCACATTTAAAATATGTACTACACGTACTTTCGTCAAAATTGAACTAAAATATTTATATGGCTTTGAGAGCGATTTCCTGTGCATGAAAGAGTGCAAAATACTGGCAGTAGCAGAAGTATTAGTAAGTATACAGTGATCTCACGTCAGACAAGGGAGGTTAGCTTCCTGCTTATAACCCATAGTTAGGAAAAGAGATTTATGTCGAAACAGAAGAAATGCGAAGGTAGCTTCCAAAACATTAATAATAATAAAAAGGGTGTTGAAAGTTATTACTTTCAATCGATTGACCTCCCTCTGAGTGAGACAGGCTAGGAGCTCACGATCTACCTATAGAAAGGGTTAAAACGATCGTACGTGCCCCTAATAAACGAATTGGAAGCTTTAAGAAATAAAACTAAAGACTATTATATTTTGTAATCGTCTATTACTAATAATTAAGGTCGCGACATAAGTACGGCTAATAAAAATGGGTCACAAGCCAAAAGCCAATTAAATTAGTCTGTAATATCCAGACTGCGCTCTGTAACGACAAGGAATGTGAGATTAAAATAAGCTACTATCTTACTTACTAAGACTTAAATAGGACGGACAGTAATAGGTTTGAAATTAGCACTCATTAAAAGAAAAAAAAATTATCAAGCACACAGAAAACGAATTACATAATATACAACTTGAAAAAAAACATTTATATTTAAAAAGGGAACAAATCTAAGATAACATTATTTAAATTGCAAAAATGTAAGGTACCTTAACAATTTATTTCAATGCTAGTGCACTAGACTTCTTAGGTTAGTCCGTTGCTCTGGATTCACTGACGGTAGGCTTGGGTGAGTTGGTTAGTGGTTTCTTTGGAGCCGGTTCTTATGGCATTGTAGGCAGTTAATGTAGACACAGGATGTCCGAACCTGTCCTGGCGAGAAGCTTAGCACATCATGGTAAAGAAAATATTCTTGCTGTAGGTTTAATGTTCATTCTAGGTAGAATAATTACTGGATCAGCTTTCAGAATATGCAGGAATCGTTCTTTCCAAGTATTTTGGCAGGAATCGTGCAATTCTCCTGTCAGAGTTGGTGTCTGTCTCTTTGCGCTGGTGCAAGTATACTAGCTGATGCAAGTATTGAAAGCTAGTCAAAGATAATCCAATGGCCTGATTCAGCCTGTTATATCTGAATCATATCTCTTAAACCAATTACCAAACTTTTTCTTTTTAATTAAAATTTAAAAATTCTCGATCTAGATAACAATAGTTATCTAATTAACGAAATAAATTGCCCTTTACAGATCTAGGAATTAACTAATGAAAAATTCTTTTCTTTTTGTTTTCTTTCTTTTTAATTAGCCTTATCAATCTAAATCCCCAAATCTGAAAAGCAATCTATTTGTACACTTTACTTTTACATAAATTTAACAAAAAAAAAATAATCTTAGTTTTCTTTTTTTTTTTCAAAATTAAAATTAAAAACCAAATATAACTGTGGTATTAAAATATAATTCCCATGCACATACATATATATTTGTACAAGCATTTAAAAAAAACTTTTAATCAAGTTTTACAAATGAAACCTTATATAAAAATTTATTTTATTTTCTTCACCTCTATAAAACTATAATTTTTGTAATGGTGTCTTAAACATCCATTACAACTGCCTCTCCGTCATCACAAAAAAAAAAAAAAAAAGAAAACTTAGCTGACTTTGCTCTGCCTACCACTAACCAGTTTTCTCTAAGTTTGTTCTCACTTTAAAAAAAAATCAAATCCATCCGACTACCCTAACGAATACTATTTTAAATCATTTGCAAGTAACATAAATTTTCAGGAATATACTGGCGATCTATTAAAATAACTATTTACAACTAAGTAATACAATTACGATAGCCACTATACATTTTATTAAATAAAAACGAACATAATTCAAAATATCAAAATGTAATATTGTTTATCACACACATATATAGTTGTAATTATATATTATTTACAAAATTCATTCAGGCTTATCACCTACGTCGAAATAAATTTCTATTCTCAACTCGTAGTCCAATTACAAATCCATTGTTTTTTTTTTTTTTTTTTAGCAGTACCTCCGATCAATATCACTTACACTCGGTCAGGCGGTTCTTTCTTTATTCTTACTGACTCTCTAATGTACGTTCCTTTCCCCCTTTTGTCTGTCCTTCGCTTATAATTTATTGCCTTGTCTCTTTCTCGTTCTGTTTTATCTTGTAGCTCGTATATCTTACGACCCTTTAGCCGAGCAAAATATATCTGTTCAATGTGTCCCACTTTAGTACAGCCCACCTCGTTAATAAGAAATGGAACGAATCCCTCTTCTATAGTCTTTTCAAATAAAATTGCTCTATAGATAGCTTTTATCTCTGCCTTAAAATCATACTCCTTAACTTTTTTCTTAACTCTCTTCTTTTCAAATTCATATTCACAACCACTAGATATTTTAACCAATTTATTTTTAGTTTCTTGCAGAAACTCTTTTACGTTATTCTCTGTCTTTTGATCTGCATTTTCTATCTCACCACCTATCTGCATCCAATCTCTACCAACTTCTATCTCTATTTCTACCTTGCCTGTTCTAACGCTATCCTGTTCTAATTCATCTTTCATGTCTTTTGCCTCTTCCTTTACTATTTCAACTTCCTGAACCTCCTTATTCGAATCTTTCTCTATGGTGTCTATAGCTGCCTGATTTTTGTCAACTGTCTTCAATATTTCCTGTCTCATTCCTTTCATTTCTGCTCTCAGCTCCTCCAGTATTGTTTGTTGACTCCGTTTTATTTCTATATTTTGTTTTGTTATATTTTGTTTCATTTCTATTATCAACTTCATCATCATCTTCATCATCATCTGTGTCTCGCTCTCTTCTTTTTCTACTATCTGGGGGTGTTTAAATGAAACTGGGCTCTCTTCCCAACCTGCCTCTCTATCGCTTTCTTCTTTAGCTTCCATTTTCAAAATAAACTTAGCTCCGTTAAATCTATTTTTTTTTATTCCAAATTACCAACTGAACTTTTCTTTTAAATCTGTTTATTACGTTTTTTTTTTTTTATTTATTTAATCTTCAACAGCTAACTTTATTTTATTTTTACAAAGCAAACTTAAACTCTTTACTTTTTTAAAAAACTTTATGAACGTCGAACTAATTAATAAACTCTTTTTGAATATCAAAACATTAAATACGGACAGATCCGAAACTACCTGCATCTTTCCATCAACTTCTATTCTACCACTAACTTTATTTCACCTATTTTCACCTACCGTTTCTGTTTATTTTTCCCAACCACCCGAACAAAACATCTCACGTAAAGTTTTAATATCGGCTCCCACATTTGGTTGCACCAAAAATTACTATCCTATATACCGGACAAAAGCTTTAGACTCGCATAAACTGACCGCCAGGGCACCACTAGTCTGAAATTTGGAACTAGACATTTATTTTTAAGGGGTTACAGGATATGCGAATCGAATGCGCCGGACTAGCTCAATCAAGCAAATGAGATCTATGTTTTGTTCAGTGAGTTGGAAAGGTAGCAACAGAAAACAAAATCAACTAAGTAAATGAATAAATAAATAATTTTATTAAAAGTATGATTAAATAAACATAAATCTAAATAATAATCTTTAAAGCACATTTAAAATATGTACTACACGTACTTTCGTCAAAATTGAACTAAAATATTTATATGGCTTTGAGAGCGATTTCCTGTGCGTGAAAGAGTGCAAAATACTGGCAGTAGCAGAAGTATTAGTAAGTATACAGTGATCTCACATCAGACAAGGGAGGTTAGCTTCCTGCTTATAACCCATAGTTAGGAAAAGAGATTTATGTTGAAACAGAAGAAATGCGAAGGTAGCTTCCAAAACATTAATAATAATAAAAAGGGTGTTGAAAGTTATTACTTTCAATCGATTGACCTCCCTCTGAGTGAGACAGGCTAGGAGCTCATGATCTACCTATAGAAAGGGTTAAAACGATCGTACATGCCCCTAATAAACGAATTGGAAGCTTTAAGAAATAAAACTAAAGACTATTATATTTTGTAATCGTCTATTACTAATAATTAAGGTCGCGACATAAGTACGGCTAATAAAAATGGGTCACAAGCCAAAAGCCAATTAAATTAGTCTGTAATATCCAGACTGCGCTCTGTAACGACAAGGAATGTGAGATTAAAATAAGCTACTATCTTACTTACTAAGACTTAAATAGGACGGACAGTAATAGGTTTGAAATTAGCACTCATTAAAAGAAAAAAAATTATCAAGCACACAGAAAACGAATTACATAATATACAACTTGAAAAAAAAAACATTTATATTTAAAAAGGGAACAAATCTAAGATAACATTATTTAAATTGCAAAAATGTAAGGTACCTTAACAATTTATTTCAATGCTAGTGCACTAGACTTCTTAGGTTAGTCCGTTGCTCTGGATTCACTGACGGTAGGCTTGGGCGAGTTGGTTAGTGGTTTCTTTGGAGCCGGTTCTTATGGCATTGTAGGCAGTTAATGTAGACACAGGATGTCCGAACCTGTCCTGGCGAGAAGCTTAGCACATCATGGTAAAGAAAATATTCTTGCTGTAGGTTTAATGTTCATTCTAGGTAGAATAATTACTGGATCAGCTTTCAGAATATGCAGGAATCATTCTTTCCAAGTATTTTGGCAGGAATCGTGCAATTCTCCTGTCAGAGTTGGTGTCTGTCTCTTTGCGCTGGTGCAAGTATACTAGCTGATGCAAGTATTGAAAGCTAGTCAAAGATAATCCAATGGCCTGATTCAGCCTGTTATATCTGAATCATATCTCTTAAACCAATTACCAAACTTTTTCTTTTTAATTAAAATTTAAAAATTCTCGATCTAGATAACAATAGTTATCTAATTAACGAAATAAATTGCCCTTTACAGATCTAGGAATTAACTAATGAAAAATTCTTTTCTTTTTGTTTTCTTTCTTTTTAATTAGCCTTATCAATCTAAATCCCCAAATCTGAAAAGCAATCTATTTGTACACTTTACTTTTACATAAATTTAACAAAAAAAAATAATCTTAGTTTTCTTTTTTTTTTTTCAAAATTAAAATTAAAAACCAAATATAACTGTGGTATTAAAATATAATTCCCATGCACATACATATATATTTGTACAAGCATTTAAAAAAAACTTTTAATCAAGTTTTACAAATGAAACCTTATATAAAAATTTATTTTATTTTCTTCACCTCTATAAAACTATAATTTTTGTAATGGTGTCTTAAACATCCATTACAATATATATATATAAATTAATTATATGTGTAGTTTGTTTTATCTCAGTGTATATATATTATACATTTGTTAATACGCATTCGTGACAATAAGGAGAAAGAAATTAAAGTGTTAGAAAGGTAGTAAGAGTAGATTGAAGCAAGGGGTAGAATAGATGAAAGAAATATTTTTTCTTTGTCAAGATTAAGTAGTGTATATCTCAGTTTTGATATTTAGAAGTATCCAATATCGATATTATGTTAAAAACTTTAATATAAATGTATTGCTTGCTAGCAAGTATTTAAAATGTTCGTTTCCTATTATTAGTAGCCTCAAAGCATGTGAAGACCTTAAAAATGGAATTCTATGTCAAGCGGTCCGATGTAGTGGACATTACGCTTCAATGACATTGATTCTTAGAGTAACCTCAAAGCAGGTGAAGACCCTTTATGTAATACCAAGCAGCTAGATGCAGTTGGCAAAATGCTTAAATGGTTTACATGTTCTCATGCTAGCAAAAGAAAACTTGCTTGTTAGTTGATATTTTAAATGTTCGTTTCTTATTATTAGAGTAACCTCAAAGCAGGTGAAGACCTTTTATGTAACACCAAGCAGCCAGATGTAGTTGGCAAAATGCTTTAATGGTTTACATATTCTTATGCAAGCGAAAGTGAAAGTTGATATCGATAAATATAAATTACTGGGAAGAATATTAATTTTGACATTTTATGATAGCCTCACACTTCTTGGAAATGATATAGATAATTGAGTTAAATTCCTATATTCAAACTTAGGTTAGTCATGCGTTGTTAGTTTGTAGTATATAATAACTATTCATGAAATAAATTGTTTTATTCTAAATATATCAATCCATGTTGTATAACTTGCATATTGTCATAATATTTTCTTAGCTTTATTTTGCTGGATTGCAACATAAATCAACTTAAACACTATTTTATGTATACATAAAATTTATTTATGTGAAATAAATTTTATAGCTGTTGCAGATTATTGCAAAGAGATAAATATAAGGATATATCTTACTGATTTCAAAACAGCATTGAAAATAAAATATATATTTATGCAGTATAATAGTTGTGAATTATTTGATCATTGCAAAAGGAAATTTTGGTATCCATTTCTGTGAGCGTGAATAACCTAAATATTATGTATAAGTCATTAATATTGCCATGTTGGCATGGCATCTTGTATTTATACTATTATAAATTTTGCCAACTGGTAAGTTCATGTGTTAACATAACTTACATTGAGTGAGATTCAAATGCAAGCAAATATTTAAAAGAGAGAAAATCATACTTTGCTTTGGCTTTCTGTTATACTTTGTATTATCAATTTACTAATAAAGATTTTTAGTCAATTCCAGGTGCAAAGAGAACAGATGGAAAGTGGCAAAAGAAGTAAAGGCATGGTAATTTTTAAATATATTTTGTGTTATGGAATTAATAGTTAATAATTTTATAATATATAGCTTAAATGATATAGGCAGATTCAAGTATAATATATAGCTTAAATGATATAGGCAGATTCAAGTAGTGAGAAGAGTAGGCATAAATAATAAAGTGGTTGGGCATCATATAATTTAGGCAGGGCAGGAAGAAAGTAGTAGGTATGGTGGGAAATGGTAGTATAGAGGCGATTGGGGAAAAGGGATAGGTGAATAACCCATAGCAAATATAATGAGTTATGGAATTAGCACTCTTAACAAATTGAACAATAATAACCACCAGTTATTTATAATGATGCAATATCTTATAAAGAAATACAGTGAATAACGGAAGAAAGAAACTGAAGAATGGAAGAAAGATGCTGAAGAATTCTGGAAGAAAGAAGCTGAAAAACAAGATGAAAGACATCAGAAAATGAAAGAATGGATGGAACAAACTCATGTAAGAGGATCACTTGCCGTCAAAGAGATGAAAGTAGAAAGCATGAGGATCAGTTAGGAGATTTCCAAGTAGTCCAAGGAGAAATTAGTGATCATCTTTATGAGCTAGATAATAAGGCTAAATATGAATATGAGATGTCTAAAAATGAGATTAAGGACATGTTTCAAGACACTCAGACAAAAATACAACTGGATTTTAAAGAATCTGAAAATAATGATTTAAATATGAAAGGTCTAGATTTTCTTATGACACATAAATGTAAAACTGATTTGAACTATCAGGAAAATATGGTTAAAGAAACTAATAGAAATGCTACTAATGTTGAAACATTACCCAAAGATATAACTTTATGTGATGAAAATATTTCTACTCAGGATTCCTTTTTGTCTGATGAAAAGCTTGATTCTAGTTGTCTTTTGAAAGCAGAAGAAACAAACAGGGTGGAATCATCTAAATTGTATATTCCAACAGAAGTCCAAAGAGAGTCTTTATTGGAATATCAGTCTAAAAATGTTGAAAGGTTTATTGATCCACTCTTTAATCTAGATAATCAATCAAATTGTGAAACTTTGATTGATACCTCCATCAATAAATCTGTTACAGTTAGTCAGATTTATCAAAAAGAAGAAATTTCATTTGATTCTAACACAGTACCTGATGAAAACCAAATTCTGCCATTTATTTTGAATTCTTTCAGCAATGATAAGTTGACAAGATGTTTGGATTCTGCAATGGATTTGCATGAAGATTTGTTGATTAATGAAGAGACTGAGCCTGAATTTTGTGTTAATGATGGAATTGCTGGAATAATGGATAGTGATAGAATTATTTTTCATGTTGAAAACAAGTTTGAAGATAGTTCTAATAATATTTCATATGTTAACAATGCACTATTAAATAAATGTGGTAAAAATGTATTGACTGATAATCAGTTTGACAAAAGTAATTGTAAAGTTCAAGCATTAGATAACAGAAATGAAGAGCTACCTTTTCACAAAAGTGATTCTCTTTTAACAGATAAAATTGAACCGGGTGTCTTTTTATCTGAATATGCTGCAAAATCTTTTGAAAGTCTTAATAAAGAATTTTCAAATAAAAATATAATGTTTGAAAAAACACACGACTGTTTATCAAAACAAACATTTTCTGAAAAGCAATGTTTAAGTTGTGGAAAAAGAAAACTCATGCCAAATGATTATTTTACTTTTACTGCTCAGAATTTTAAGAAAAGAAGATGTAATAAGTTAAATACCATAACAGATGATATAAAAATGGCAACTTATTTAAATGGTTTTATCAAAGTTGATAAGAACATAAATATTGGAATAACTAATGATATGGAAGTGACAACTGGTGTGAATATTGTTAAAACTGGCAGGAAATGTATGCAGAAAACTATCATCACTGATAAAGAAAATGATAAGGTTCTTCCAGACATTGTTAATGTTCAACATTGTCAATTGATGTCTGAGAAAACTAGTAATTTTTATAAATTAGATAATCCTTCAGTCAGATATGATATGGAATTTGATTCTTGCTTGTCTAACAAAATTGGTGATGAAGCGAAATTAAATTATATTACTCATAATCATGAAATGGATTCAGTTGTGAATATTACTAAAATGGATTCTCAGAACAAGATGAATTTTAGTGATTCTTTAAGTAAAGGTTATATGGCAGTAACTACTTGTTTGTCTAATGTAGTTGATGCTAATGAAATGCATATGGATTTGAACTATTTGGTGCATGATAGTAAAAATACCATTGAAGCAGATTTTCCAAATGAAGTAAATAGAAATAATATAGAAATAAATTCTCTTAATTTGAGTGATGTAATTGAAAAGCAAATTGAAGTGAATTGTCATTATGGAAAGATTGAGAAAAATCTAATTTCAAATATTAGTGAACTCCATTCTAAGAATATAAATTCTAATTGGAATGTAGCATC